>VWYI01023767.1:453999-548999 GCA_013399455.1 Anthoscopus minutus | reverse complement strand
AAAGAGAAAATAAGAGGAAAAATAAAGAAAATAAGAGAAAAAAAGAAAAGGAGAGAAGACGAGAGAGGAGAAAATAATAGAAAAGAATAAGAAGGAAAGGAAAAGGGGAAAATAAAAGAATAAGCAGGAAAAGAAAAGGAGAAAAGAAAAGAAAAAAGAAAAGAAAAAAAAGAAAAAGAAAAAGAATAAGAAGAAAAGAAAAGAAAAGAAAAGAAAAGAAAAGAAAAGAAAAGAAAAGAAAAGAAAAGAAAAGAAAAGAAAAGAAAAGAAAAGAAAAGAAAAGAAAAGAAAAGAAAAGAAAAGAAAAGAAAAAAGAGAAAAACAACAACAAAAAAAAGAAAAGCAAAACTCTCTGCTTTCCAGTGGCCTGGCTGTAAACCCCTTCCCATTTGTTTCCCAAGCCCCCTCCCGCCTCCCACCCACATCTGTAGCCCACCCTACCTCGTTGCGAGCAGCACAAGTCACCTGGATCGGCTGTCTTAAAGTCCGAGCTCCGAGTAGTCCGAGGTGTTCCTCGCTAGCTGGCCGGAGGAGGATCCAAGGAGGGCAGCAGCATCCTCTCTCCCGGCGAGAAGCTCCGGCGGCTGTCTCCGGCCCCGGCTGCTCCCTGGCAATCTGGTTTAAGTTACAGTGGATGTTACTGAGCGCTGCTTTACTCCACTTGGGGACAGATACCCCTGTCCCTTCGCTAAAGACGTTACCTATAGGGGCTGAAAGTTCCGCGGAGGGTTTGGGGTCCGCACCCACCTCTGCTCTGCCGGGCCAGTCCCGGTCCCGGTCCCGCCGCGCTCTTCGTCACCGGCACACCCGGTCAGTCTGGCTCGGACTCGTTTACATCTTAAAATATGTTTTCAATTTCCTCCAGCTCTTCCCACCTATGTCTCGCCCAGCTTCCCTCTCGGCTCCGGGAACCGTGGAGCCCAGGGAAGAGACGGAAAACTTTCGCCGCCCGACCCCGCGGGAGGCGGCGGGGCCGGGGCGGCTCCGCGGGGCTCTGGCGGGAGGAGGGGGTGTCCTCGCCCGGGTAAGGGGGGCTCCCTGCCCGGCCAGGGTGCCGGAGCTTCGTGTTAGGAACGACACCCGCGAGAGTTTTTCCAGCTCTAATGGGTGCAGGGCTGCCTCTTTGTGGCAGTAAAGCTTTTCCCTTCAGCGAATTCGGGATATTCGGGTGACAAAGGGGCACACGCGGGACTGGCGCCCACGCCGCCCACCCCCTGCCCTGCCGTGGCTGTAGGGGCAGGGGCTGTCTGCGTCCGGCTCCACGCAGCCCCGCCGTGGCTCCCAGTGCCCTGCACTCTGCGCGTGTATTTGCCTGCGAGGGTTTGCGGGTGCGTTTGTGCAGCTGAACGGGGGTGCAGCGGGCGTGTGGGGGAATATCGCCTCGCACACACGCGTGTGCAAATGGCTGTAGCTGTTAGCTCAGAGGTTGCACAGGGGTACGACCTCCCTCCACCACGGGTTTCTCTGCTCCCCGAGGGCCGCCTTGAGGGGCTCCTCCTGCCAACCTCGCACCCGTCCCTTGCCCTGGAGCAAAGGGTCCTCCGCCGTGGAAAGTTTGCTCAACTCTTGGCGTGGAGGAATGGTCCCTTATGGGGTCCTCTCCTCATCTCTCAGGTGCACATCCCTCCCCAAGCGCCTGCCTGGAGGGTGGCTGAGGTTCTCCTGCAAAGATCTGGTGTTCTTTAGGTTTTTTTACCCGAGGTCCAAACGACAGCTCTAGTGCCGGGGAACATGAATGTCAGCAATTCTCCCCTTCCGGTCGGTAGGCAGCTCAAGGCTCTCTCCCTGTCAGTGCTTTGGAAAGAAACTGAGCCCCATGCCCCTCTCCACAATATTTCGCTCCCCCTTCTGTCACTTCACGCCCCCACGGCCGGGCCGTGGCTGCGGGACAGGCCCGGGACCCGGGAGGCGACGCCGGGTGGGAGGGTGCCGGCCTGCCCCGGGCCGGTGTGCAGGCACCGGGGAAGTCGAGAAGGGGAGAAAGGGGAGGTGGGGAGGAAGAGAATCCTTTGTGTTTTTGTCATCCTTTGTTCCGGAACTAACTTGACCAGTGTGGTTGGGAAGCAGCATCATTTCGATTGGAAAAAAGCAGGGGAGAGGGGGGTTCTTTTGATCCTCATCGGGGAAATGATGTTCAAGGAGGTGGTTGGAGGCGCTGACATCGGCACTGGGCTCTCTCTGCGGCGGCTCACAGGAAAATTTCGTTGAAGGCACTATTTCTGCCTTGCCTGGGAACTTTCGGCTTTAATTATCCGTGTGGTTCCTACGAGCTGGTCTTGCTCCTCTCTGCTCATCCGTTCCCAGGGAGAGAAAACAGTGTGTGTAGTGCTAAAATGCAGCAAGACAAAATAATCAGCTTTAAAAGTACGTGTTGGCTTGGGGGTGGGGGACAGGGAAAGGGGTAGAGAGTAAAGCAAAATAAGTCTATTGCCTGGAGAAATGATGCAATGTTACTGCTGCCCAGTGGCAGTAACCGGAATTGGGTCATTTTAGGGACAAACACCGGCAAAATTCAAGTCACGTCCACTTTTGATATAAGGATGTGTCCTCTTTAAAAATTGTTATGCAAAAGACTCTCGTACGTGATCTTCTTGAGATAAAAAGCAGCAAGCCAAATATTGGAGCCCGAGTCAATAATGTATGAACAGATTAAGCAACCTTTCTCCCAAGCAATTATTTCAGCAATTGAAAACCTCGCTCGCTCCAAATTTCAATAATAATAATAATAACAATAATACCAAAAGTAAATAAAGCCCAGCGCAAGTGAGATGGTCTGCTCCTCGGCCCTTGCTAGAGAAGAGTGGGTGGAATTTTTTTTCACCAGCCGGGAAGAGTAGCCAAGATGGTATTTAAACCACCAGCAGTTTGAAAATCACAACAATTCATAATAATCTACGGATCGCGCGAGTAAACAGGCATATCGCTGGGCCGCCGGCCTGCGGGGTTTATTTGTCTTTAAAGCTCGGGGTAAATTAAGTTTCCGGCTGTGTAATTTTAACGAAAGGTGATAGAAAACGCACTGGGGGAGTAATAGATGGTGGCACCGGGGATCAGAGGGGGGAATGGGTTTAATGCTGATTAATGTGCCGAGGGCCGGGGCACGCCGCCGCCACTACGGGAGCAACGCGAGCAGCTCCGCGGGTGCGGGGGCTCCGCGGGTGCGGGGGCTCCGCGGGTGCGGGGGCTCCGCGGAAGTGGCAAGGGCTCCGCGGGGCCCCGCGCAGGGCCCGGAGCAGCGGCTTGTGGAGGAGCCGCTGCCGGGAGGCGGCTTGTCCCGGTACTCCCCGGGAGGGACACTGCTGCCCGGCGTGGGGAGGGACACGCGTCCCTCCTGGCCGAGATCGCCAGGACATCGCAAGGGGAAAATAATTTCAGCTGCAGGAGAAGGGCCGCGGGTGCGGCCAGGGGGTTTGGTAGCAGGGAGAAGGCAGAGATCTAGGATAGATTTCCCCGAGCATCCTTGTGGCTAAAGTCATGCCAAACTTTGAGAGAGAAATTTTCCCCACTTTTACACCTCACGTTCTCTGCCTGCACTGCCGGCCATGCAGCGGGCAGATTGCTTTTGCGAGCCTCTCTCTGGCTCCACCACAAAAAACTGCCCTCATCTTCTCTCTTCTGATCTGGGTCTTGAATTTGGTCGATGGTGCAGGGGCAATAACCAGCCATTCGTTTCGGTTGCAAAAGCAGAGAGCAAGTCAAAAGCAAGGAAATTGAACTTTCTGGAGACAGCCTGGAGTAGACTGGGGTTTTCACCCTCTAGGAGAAACCGTGACCAGGTTTCAAGTGAGGGATGGGACTATGGACCCATTTAGGGGTTGTGTGAGAGGGAGATGAAAATATTATTTGGGGATGATTCCTCACAGTGCATCTGAGTGAAGAGGTCGTGTGGGAGCACAGAGATGTTGGAGCACCCAGCTGCACCGACCTGCTACAGCTAAGATCCTTTTCCAAGATGTGCCAGAGTACAATAGAAATACTCTCTAGCATGGCACTTCACCTGCACACCCAGCCCTGCAGCCAAATCCCACATCCCTCTCCAGACAGCAGCCTTACATTCCTGAGCTAGACAAATGATGAAAAAGTTCCAGTTACCGTCTAATGAAAGGCCTCCATCTCCCTTCCCCCAGAGGTTTCCGATGCACATATAATTAGCTCTCAATATTTCATGAATATGGGGTTTTACTAATTCCTTTTCACTCAGGAGATTTCGCATTTGCCGTTTTACCCTCTGTCATTTTGCACAAAGCCGTGGCTGTGGGAAGGGTGGCTGCGGGTTGGGGTGGGTTCTTTTTGCTGGATACACAACATCCTTCAGTCGCCTGAGGCCTCAGCCCAGACATCATGGGAGACACAGATCTCAAATGAAGGACCACAGCTTTTTTTTTTAATGCAGGAAATTAAATGTGCTGTGGGATTTTGGTCCTTTGGGGCAAGCATTATTTTGCATGGGTAGCAATTCAGGAGCAGGTCCTCTGCTTCTGAGTTACAGCATGCTTTGGAGGGAAATTAGTACTTTCTGACCAAAAAAGGCAGTCATCTCAGACAAACCAGAAGGCAGAAGTCAAGCTAAATGTCATCAAGAAAAGTCCCATTAAATCTTAGTGATCTTTCACAATAACAGCTTCAAATTGTCTAAACACTACACAGGTGTATTCATAAGGACAACTCCAAGCTCCCATTCTGTACAATGAAGGGGAAGACTTGGTCAGCATCATCTTTATTTTTTTTTCTTTGTCTAATCATGCCAGAGATATTGACTGCATCCTTTTTTCTCGTTCTGCTCTGTCCAAATGTATGTGCCTCGAGTAAAGTGATATGATAGTACAGTCCTGGGGGAGTTTTCCTAAACACATTACAAGAACAAAGTTTGGTCCTCCAGTTAAAGCAGATTTAGACTAATGGACTGTTCACCACATCCTTCAGTGTTAAATACTGGCATTTGCAATGCAGTGGTTGAGTTTCTGTAAAGGCAACCCCCAACCAGAAACAGCTCATTAAAAACCCCTTTATCCCCGTAACTCGCTTATTATTAGTTTAAATGACTGTCTTATGATTTGTAAGAGGGAAAACAAATCCTAAAACAAATTATACTTATAATCACTGAGCCTGGTGGGCAATGGATTTTATTTGCCACACATTTTTAGTAGGATGTTAAATAGGTTTTCCTGTTTGCAATAATTGCTGTCTCTCTATGTGGTCTATTGAAGGATAGCTTTGTTTTCTCACATTAAACTTTGTGACTCACTAGTTACTGTGCTTTGCCTATTTCTTAATAACAACTTTACACTTATATGGCCCTTTATATAGGCACCCTGCAATTCTATAGTTGTTTACTAGGAAGTCAAGAGGAGCCGGTGAAAGGGAGAAGAGTTCCCTGAATGACTGACATGGATGCAGGATCAGAACCTGCAGGCATTCTGCTGGGCTCTGAGTCACGTTCAACAGGATATTTCCCTGTGTCAGAGGCAGAGAGTTCATTCCCATCATGTCTGTCTGTGGGTGTGCTGCATTGGGATTTTTTCTGTACTCATCAATCCTTGGGGGTAATGGTGCAGGGAGTGAAACCCCATAGGAGTTGGCAAGTTTGGAGGTTATAAACCCAGGCCATGTTGCCTACAGGAAACATCTCAGCAGCTGAAAGCATCTCCTTTAGCTCTCTGGGGAGTGACCTGCAGCAGAAGCAGGACCCTAAGGGAGAAAGGGATTATTCATCTCTGCTCTAGGCTGAGACAGCCAGTGCTGAGATCCCATCAGCTGCAGGCTCTGCTGCAAGGGATCCAAAGCCCTGCAGACACAGAGCAGCGTGAGATGTGCAAGAAACACATGGCAGAAGGGCTCCCAGAGAGGACTGCCCCCATTTTTATTGTTTTCTGCTGCCCTGTGATGATTCAGGAATCTGGTTTCCAATGTGTGCCCTGTGCTATTTCCCCCACAACTTCAGGAGTCAATACAGTTTTTGATCCAGCAGTGATTTACAGATCCACAGCTCATTTATTCATTAAGGAAGTGCCCTGTATGCAACTTCATGGGCCAAATTCTCACCTGGAGTAAACTGTTGTGAAGAAGGACCTCCAGCGAGCAAGGCTGTCCTTGCTGCTCCCAGTACAGGCTCAGAGCAGCCCATATCCCAGGGCTCAGGGCTCATTGCAGATGGAAACAGCCCAGCCCCTTTTCTGGGGTTATTAATGCCTTTTTTTCATCCAAATGCTGGTTTCCAGAGACATCTTGTGGCTCTCACCAGCTATCACAGCTGAGCTGCTCCACATTCCAGCACGCTGCTCTTCCTGCAGGGTTGGACAGCTGAAAGCTACTTCCCAGGCTGCTTGCTGTCTGCACTCTTAGTCAGGTTTATTTTTTTTTTTCATGTGTATTTTCAACATTGTGTGACTGCCTCTCACATAAAGCTTAGGTTAGGTCATGGATGTAAGCACCACAGTAGCAGGAGAGAAGATCTCTGCAGAGGTGCCACCGGTGTGAGCGCTCTCCCAAACTGGTGTTGCCACAGGATATTTTTTATGTTTGTTCCCAGGGAAGCACCCAGAACTGGTATCCCAGCAGGTAATGAATCTCAGGGTGTTTGGTTGCTGAGTTTTGGGGTTTTGTTTTTCATTATTTCATTTTATGACAATGCTACAAAAAGAAATATAAAGCAAAACACTTCTGTGAGAAGCAGGGGAAGGACAGTGTTGGCACATGGCAGAAGCTGGGGGATGGTTTGAATCCCTGTGTACTGCAGGCAGGAGGGCCCTCTCCAGCCCTTGCAGCAAAGATTTCCAGGAGCAGTTTCTCAGCTGAAGGAGAGATGAACCTCACTGGGGTGTGAAAGACAATCTTTTTCAGAAAAGGGATGGTAGGAAGGAAATAGGAGGATTAAATCCCATGACTGTGTAGGTCCCATTCATCCACACGCTGACTGCACAGGCCATGATGTGAAAGCACAGTCCTCCCAGACTTCAGTAAAAAAAGACTGTTGCGCTTTTAAAACATTTTCAAAAGTAATAAATTAGCAGTAATTATTCAGAAGATAAAGAAAAGTCATTTAAACCACCCAGTGTCAGCAGATCTCTTCTTGTAAACCTCTTGTTTAGACAACAAGCCCATCATTTTGTCTACAAGGGTGGCTTGTTCCAGCAAGCATGGGCAACCCTGCACCCCTGCACATGCAGTGCTGCCAGCCAACTCCTCACTCATGGCCACAGAGCACAGGAGAGAGCAGCCAGGTTCAGGCAAGGAGACAAAGGCTGTTCCTCACGCCTCAGGCACACAAGGATTGTTCTGGTGCCACGCTACACAGGATCTGTCTGTCCAACACCCAGTTAATCCTCCTCCCTTTCCATGGGTAGATAGCAGCTACAGCTATGGTATCTGAGACAGCAGATTGCTTGTCTCCATCCAGCCAGGGATTCCCTTCCTGTCGTACAAAGCTTCATAGATGAGGGTGATTTCAAATGTGTATCCCATAGTCACACTGACTCTTGTTGGGTCCAAGCCATCTATGCAATCTATACTTTCTCACTGGTGTATCATTTTCTTGGCACTTTCCTTGCAACAGGTGGACTGCAAAATAAGGAAACATAATGTGACTGCTTCACTCCTGACTAAGAAGAAAGATTTACTGTAGAAGACACATTGCTTACAGTTTTATGGAGATTTCTTATCTAAAGCCGTGTAACACTCTATGGCGGGGGGCCACAATGTTGAGAAAGTCTCAGAGCATCCAAATAAATGTTTTCAAGCAGGAAAGGAGTCAAGTTACCACGTCTGTGCACAACATCAGGACGCTGGGCTGGGAACTGTAGCTGAGATCACATGGTGCTCTAACCCCACTTTGCCTGTCTGGTGTCCAAGGAACCTTGTGTAATTC
The DNA here is from genome assembly GCA_013399455.1 of Anthoscopus minutus. Taxonomy (NCBI): domain Eukaryota; kingdom Metazoa; phylum Chordata; class Aves; order Passeriformes; family Paridae; genus Anthoscopus; species Anthoscopus minutus. The sequence continues at coordinate 541,135 of VWYI01023767.1, read as the reverse complement.
ATCCAGCCCTGGAGGGGAGGAGATACTGCAGATGAACAGCAACTTCCCAAGTGCCCAGGACAATCAGGACAATGTGTTGGCTGTGCTGACTCAGACAGCTTGCTGTGCTCTGTCCTTGAGCTAATAATCAGTGTCTCCATCCAAGAGGTGGCCAAGCCCATAACACAGCCTTTCACACCCATGAGAGGCCAGGACACAGATCCCTTTGCCCACAGCTGTGAGCAGACCCACACCAGACATGATAATGTCTCCTGGCCTCTTAGAGATGTAAGGCACCCCTCATGGGATGAGAGGACAGAGAGAGGGAGCTGCTGTCCCTGCCTTGCTGCTTGGGGTGGTTTTCCTGTGTGGGTTTGTAGCTTGGTGCAATGTCCACAGCAAGAACCAGCTCCTCCGTCACAGACACTGCTAAGCACCAAGCATATCATGAGCTACAACAACTAAACAGCAAGGCAACAGTAATAAATCTTAATCTGAAGACTGATAAACTGTAAAACACAACATAAAATATGATGCATGGGTTGGTGTTGAGAGTCCAAGCCTCTGATCTCTTCCCACGGGTGCAAATTCTGGCTGATTTTTACTGATGGAGCTCGAAGTGGACCAGCTGCTGTCACCCAGGCTAAAGTTGGCCTCATGATTCTTATCTATGTAATTCCTGGTTATTAATAACTTTTATAGCTGATACGTGGGACTGAATGGTGTGTGCTTTTTCAGTGAGGATAAACCATTCAATCACGTAAAGCATCACCTCAGACATGTTGCTAGATGAATCATTTAGGTTGATTGAGGGCTGTGTAAGTGAGATATTAAAGATGTGCCAAGCAACATTCCTTGATGGGGAAAATTATGTGTTTTCTGGCAGATTCATAAGCTAAGGAATTCATCTGTGGGTTGTTAAGAAGATTATTGTCTGGTATGTTTGTATATACATGGGAGCGGGAATACCAGTCAGTCCATTTTAATAAATATCCAAAATAATCTTGGTTTGCTGAAATGAAACCCTCAGCCAGTCTGATGCTGGTTAAACTTTTGACTCATCAAATCAAAGTGATTCTTTCTGTAATTCTTATGATAAGGAAGAATTTGGTCCATGGGTTTCAGAGACAGGATCTATGTGGGACATGACCAGCAGAGTAGACTCAGTGAATGTGGTTCCCTTTTAATGTCAAGAGAATTGCTTGCTAGGACCACTGAAACGATGACTAAATATTTCTGTAACTCTAGCAAACCTTAGAATGACGTGAAAAGTGCAATAGTTATCAAAACCAGTTCAATTCCTCTTATTTTGACCCACACATTAAGAAATTCCTAGCAACCACACTTTTTCATTTAAGGTGGTCCATGCTGTGACTTAAAACTGACTTAACCAGGAGAAAAGATTCATGATTATTACTCCCACCCTTTCTCCTTTCAGCTGGAGTCCAGTATGGTCTTAGTTTGGATTGCCATTCAGGTCTTCAATCTTTTAAAAGTTTGTTTCAGTTTATGTAGTTTGTGCTTGTCTGTGTCTCTGAATCTGTATTTCATATTAGAAACATGAAGACAGCACTGCAAATGGCAGTGTGCTGTACAATCTGAACTTTGCATCATCACTTTCAAAGCAGAGATATTTATTGTCTCGTGATCTGTTTTGTAGGATTTCCTAGTTTATAGTTGGTACTTTCTCACATCTTCAATACATATTGTAATTTTATCATCCTCCAGTGAAGGATTTTAAATCACTGCTTCGTTTCTGTCCCACATCCTGCGTTCAAAAACATGTAGCACTTTTCTGCAAGCCTCTTTCTATCAGCTGAAAAAGAATGAGAAAGCCCATTTTGGCATATTTCTCCCTAATATTTCACTTCCCTGCTTTACTCTGCTTCTGCCCAATGTGCTGCCAGTGACGGAAGGGGCTCTCCTCTGCTCTGACTCAGAGAACACTGTTCTCCACAGAGAGGAGAGAGACAATAATTAATAATATTAACTGTATGTCATGGACAAAACTAGCTTATGAAGAGCCAAGAGAGCTTGCAGATGGGGAGCTTATGGTTGCATCAATCAGCTGAACAAGCAAATGAGAGAGGCAGGCCCTTAAGCCCATTTACTCAGCAGCTTGGTGCTCCAGAGAACTCAAGTACTTTGGCTGTCTCTCTGTGTGCTTTATAAGGTTTTTGTGACCATTATATATCTCACCTTCACATTACCCATGATGGCTTTGAGAGATGTTTAAAGTGAACTTCAAAGAGAGTTGAGAGTTGCTTAATACTGTTGAGGGAACTTTAATATCCAGTAGCTTGGGCAAGGTTTAATCCACAGGGAAGCGTGTTAGGGTATAAATCCCAGAATGGGCTACAGACCCTTTGCCTTGGCCTGCAAGGGTGGGCATGGCTGGATACTGCTCTGATGGGAAAACAAATCCTGGAATGTATGCAGGCTTGGCCGCTGAAGGAATATTTTTCTGACTTGCACTGTTGAGAGGATGCAAGGTGCAGGTAATGTTAGGTCAGTCTGGGCAGAGGCTCTGTCAGTTGTAGGTGGACAAGACTTAGGTGGTGGCTATTTCTTTGTGGTAGTATAAGTATAAACACACTGATTAAAGGCTGCATGTTTGAAAAGCTATGACTACCTGAATAGCTTCCCAAGCAATACTTGGTGCTATGAGGGAGATGATGCTGAGATCCTTTCCCCAAACATCTCTTGTCAGCAGAATAGACCAAAGAACACTCAAATTCAATTAAACATATCAACTGTCCAGTAAAGAAATTAGTTGTACACTCTCAGCTAGTCTCCAAGGAGCCTGAGCTCCTCAGCTGGCTGAAACAGATAATATCTTTCAGCTACTTGTTGGGAGCGCGCATTCCTTGGGAAAGCTATGATAAACCCGGCACTTAACAAGGCTCACAAACCAACTAAACAGCTGTGGGAGACATTTGGTGCATTCGACAGTAAAGACAGGAATGCTTTGAAGACCGGGTTTGTAAGGCAGAGCTCTGTCAAGCAGCTCCGGAGCAGCCCGGTGAGCGGCCGGGGCGTATGGAGCGCGCTCAGCCTTTATGACTCCGCAGCCTGGCAAGTGCCCTCCCGGCCAGCGTGGCTGTGATTTATCCACCCCACACCCCCAGGCTGCTTTGCTGTTCTCGCTCCCTGCATTTTCCAGGGCTCTGTTTCACATTAACTCATCAGCAGGTTGCAAAGTTAGCAAGCCTGGAGAAAAGCTTTTTAAGAGAGACCCTGCAGATCGTCATCTCTTAGCCGCAGAAGGGAGGTGGAAGGGAGGAGGTCGCCTCCTGCTCCTTCCAGTCATCAGCTCCTCCGTTCAGCAGATGTGAATAGTCTTCACTCCCTGGCACACGAGGAAGAGATGCAGGAGCAAAAGAGACCCTGAGCTAGTCAAAGTTACTCATGGCTTTAGACTTTTAAAAATTGTTCCTCTTGCTTGGAGAGTGCTGAAGAGCACTGTAGAAAACACAGCCCTGGGGGTACCAGGCATCTACCTGGATATGTTATAGTGAGTGTGCACGGAAATATGGGTTTTTCACAAGGTACTATATTGTGTCACCTTTCCTCAAAGTAAAAAGGTCTGAAGTGGCTTCATTGTAGCACAGGGCAGGAAGATGTTGCTTTCCCACCCATGTTTCCGCCTTGTCCAGTTTCACCTTCTTCCAAGAGATGCCGAGCATTTTCTGTCCCCTTGGCATGGGGCGCATGCCAGGGAGGTCAGAGCATTGGGCCTGGGAATGAAGAGGTCAGGTTCAAGTTATCCTCATACAGATGGTCTCAGAGACTGAAGAATATCCAGATCTTTGACAAAAATGTCACATTTACTCTGAGTCATTACTGCCAAAAGGAGATCATAGAATCACAGAACCATTTGAGTTGGAAAGGACCTTTTAAAGGTCATCTAGTCCAATTCCCCTGCAATAAGCAAGGACATCTTCAACTAGATCAGTTTGCTCAGAGCCCAATCCAACCTGACCTTGAATATTTCCAGACACAGGACATCCACCATCTCTCTAGGAACACTTTCACGCTACTACAGATGATGGGTTATTTCACAGAGGCAATTGGCAATCACTGTGATTTAGAAATATCTGGGTTTTTTCCTGAAGACCAGTATCTACTCACAGCACCAAATGAAGATCCACAAATGGCTATATTTCTTTTGCTTGCAAAATATGCTCTCAGTAAAGCCCATATCACCTCCAAGATCCTTTCTTGCACAAGCAGCAAAGGACAAGGTACTGGCTAACTGTGTAACACCTCTGTGAAATCTATAGTGATATTTTGAATTTTCACAGTAGATATTTAGGTGTCTGAACTAAAGTTTTCATCTTTCCAGAAGGAAAGATTTAAGCAACATCACATACACACACACACACAAAACCCACAAACCGAAAAAGCCAAACAAACAAACAAAAAAAACCAAAAAAAACCCACAAAAAATTTAAAAAATTAAAAAAAAAAAAACAACAAAAAACAAAACCAAAACCACAAAAACAAACAATCACTAGAAAAAACCTTTCCCCATCTATCCGGGACTTTTACCATACCTTTTAGCGCCTGTCTAGAAGAAGAGGCAGAGCACAGGCTTGTGTATCTCTTGCAATGCATGCTTAGCCAGGGCTCAGGGGAACTCACACCGCGGCCGGCGGCCGAGTGTCCCCGCAGCCCGGGGAGAGGCTCCGGCGCGCACCACAAGGTGGGGATGCTGCAATGCTGAATGGCAGCGGCTCCAGGCCGGGCTAATCACATCCATCTCTGTCTAAAGTGACGCTTCTAACAGCCAAGAGCCAGTATTTGCTAAGGTAAGGTATACTAAGCAAGGTAGACTTAGCCCTGCAGAGCTTGCTTCGCGTTCCAGCAAGTTACCCCGCATTGTATCTCCTGCATAATCCGGCATTAAATGTTTTAGAAAACGTTGGTGTGAGTGTGGTTTGGTCGTGGGGTCCCCAGAGTCTTTTCCAGCGCCTGGAGAGCCAGCACCAAGGTTGCTTCTGAGGCTGGGGTGAGCCTGCAAGACACAGCAAAGCCGTGGAGTGACGGGAAATCTCATGTGCCTCTTTTGTTTTCGTGCAAGAGCAAGGTGACACCACCGTCAAAGAACGGTGATCGATTTCAAGTAATTAAGGGACCATTTTCCTCTAGAGACTCAGCTGGGATGGAAAACTCAGTGCTCTGTGCTCCCACTCAGTCTTTCTTGTTTTCCAGAGGCAGATGCCACAGTGAGAGCAATTCCCACACAGAGGCAGTGGCTGATGGCTCCTTAAAACTTGAAAAGACAGGTTTTAGAGCCCGACCTTGCGCAGTGGGCAGTCAGAAGGCAACACAGAGGCAATTCCCTCCTGCACACGGATCCCCTCTTCCTACTCCAAAACTCCCACTGCCAGAGATGCCAGCAAAAGTGTGGCAGGCTCAGAGCTGTGCCTGTGAGTTCTGCTGAGAGCACCTACCATCCTGCTCTGCCTGCATCCCACAGGCTCCTGAACACTCAGGCTGGGTGAGAGTGATCCTTCTCACAGCTGGGAATGAGGCATCTGGCATAATGAATATGGGCAAACAATAGCTCTGATACTTCTTGGAGTTAACAAAGTGTCTGACTAGAAAAGAGAACCGGGATCTTGATTATAGTCTTCAAATATGGAAGAGGTTGTTATGAAGAGGGCAGCAGTCAATTGCTTTCCATAGCTACCATGAGGAGGACAGAAAGGAATGAGCTGAACATTTAGCAACAGAGCTTCTCAGCAGACATTTGGGAGAAAAATATATCCTTTCTGACTGTGAAGGTAATTACACATTAGGAAGGTTATCCATGGTGGGTTGGGAGTCTCTGGGTTTTAAGAGCACATAGCATAAACGTACACCAGGAATAATCTTAAAACCCTCCCAGACTTGAATGGTTTTTGCCTTTCTGCTTTCAGCATTTCCCTCCTGTAGGTCATGCTTTCATATCCCCAGGGATGAAGCTTGGCAGAGAGATTCTCTGTGTCTGGGGAGAGTTCTCCCTAGTCATCACCCATCTGGATGTGGTTCTTGGAGTTTTTCTGACACTATTAGAGATGTCTCAGCCTCTTCATTCAATTCTATTAGTTCCTACACTGCCCTGTGTACCCTTTCCCATTCTGATTCCCAGGAGCCCCCTCTGCTCTGAACATCCGAGCTCCTTGTCCCTCTGCCTACAGGAGCAGTCTCAGGTTTAGTCTGAAATGTTTTTATCGCTGTTCAGAGCCACCTCTTGCTGGACCAGGAGTGGCTGGGGGAAAGCCCTAATTGATCACATCTCACTGAGGCTAGCAGGGGCTTTGCACAACCTGTGGCATGGCCTTTTCTAAAGCCTCAGTTCAGCAGCAACCTTGGACACCTCAGAAAAGATGTGTGGGTAAACATGAGCCCACAGCTCAGCTTAACCAACTGATTTAATTTCAGTATTAAAGCAGGGCCAGGAACGGTGAAAACAGCCCCTCAAATCAGGCTTCATGGAGCAATCAGGGAGCAACTGGACACCCCAGAGTCATGGGGACAGCAGCATCCTGGGACAACTAGCTGGGACTGCTTGGTCAGAGGAAGTAGATGGCAGATGCCAGCATGAGTTTATTCAAAAAAAGAAATATTCCAAGAAACAGCAAATACCTGGAAGTAACATCCAGTCATTTCAGGGAATCACTGAGCTGAGAATGACTGTAGGTTCAGAAAATGACTGGAAAACTTCATAAATATGTTCTTAAATCTCTTTTTTCTGCTCTTTTCTAGGCATTCACTTTTTTTGGCAAACCTCAAGCAAGGCAGTGGGCTATGTAGGGCTTTAGACCATTTGAGCCAATGTCCTCATTCACATACTGCAGTCAAAAGAGGGGATGAATCACACTGAAAAGGGCTTAGAAAATAACAGGATTTGTTCTTCTAAATAAGTAGGTTTTCTTCCCACAGCTTCTGGTGAGAGGTGGGTGTTTCAACCTTCTGACCACTCACTATCTATGTTTTGCTGTCTTTCAGGGACTCTAGGACATGGTCCACATATCCATAGGCTGAAGCCTGCAGGAAAGGAAAGTAGTGGAATTCTGCAATAATTTACTACTGTCCTTGGCCACTTTTAAACTGAATGAAGAGCTGGCAGGTGATGTTGGACAGAAGAGGAAGGTTGTGCTCTGCTTAGAGGAAGTGAGTGGAGTTACAGCTTGGCCACAGCAAGAGCAAGTGAATTGGATGAATGAGGAAAGGTCATAAATATTTTCACAGGGACAAAATGCCCATAGTTTTGGGGGTTTTATTTTTAGGACATAACAGAAAAGTTACACTCAACCAGCAAGGAAGAAATTCAGTTCTGCATGCAATTTTATCTCCACGTAGCTGAGGAGATGCAGGTGCTCATCTGTGGCTGCTTTATCTTTGGGACTGTCCATCCCCAGATGAAGCATTGTGTGCAGCAATTTATTCTTTATCTCTATTCTTTCTCTCACTGGTGTAGTATGAAACATTGAAACATGGATGGAATTAATGCCATTGGCAGGAGCTGGAATTTCTTTGCTACAGTGCTGTAAAGCTATCCCAGACATTGATAGATCAGAAAAATCAAAGCTGCCTTTTCAGCTGAAATTTCTGCTAAGGAGGGGTTCCCATAAGCTCATCCAAAGAAAGGACACCCTCTGTCCTGCTCAGGTTGTGGAGCACTGGCAGAGCCAGCTCCACCTGCCTGAAAGGATCTCCATGCTGGGAAGTTTGTCCTTCCCCGTATTGCCATGAGTGGCCACAGTGCTGCAGCTCACCACTCCCAGAGACTTGGGGCTTGTATAGACCCAAACACCAGCCCTGGGGATGTCCCACTGTGAGCAAATCTCTGAGGAAACCTGACAGGAGAGGTAAGACTTTGCTTCTGGCTTGATCAGATGCTGAGGGCAGAACAAACCTGCCTGTGTAATGGCCACCTCAGGGATCTTGTAATTATTATAGAAGCTCAGTCATTGCTCCCATGCTCAGAGCTGCCATGTGGATGTTTTATTGTCAAATGCACAGAGAATCGATAATGGAAATTACACTGCCCACTGGCACAAAGCAGAACAGGAACTGGTGGAAATTCCTTGCAGCTGGGCTGACCAAGAAACCAGAGAGCACATGGTGGGTTTGCTGAACTTCCTCATTGTGTCCAGGCATCACCACCAGGTGGGCGAGTGTTAGCACTACCCCTGCAGCAAAAACACTGACCAAAAAATCATCATTTTCACCAAAATACCTACCATGTCAAACCTGGCCAGGTCCACCTTGGCTTTGTGGCTTCAGGCAGGGAAGATCTGAGACCCTGGATATTTCCATCCTTTGTGTTGAGGTGTCCCACCCTGGGCTGGAGGTGCCTCAGCTTCAAGCCATAAACCCAGAGCAAATTGCAGCATAGCTGCTGTGTGTACATGAGCAGGCTGAGCATTTCATAGAGAAAGAGATAAACAGCTGGTGAAAAACAATGGCAAGTTCAGCCCTTCTTCAGCTCAGAGTGAGACAGAGCTAAGCCTTCACGAGAGACTGCTCTGGCCAGTGCATTGAAAAATGTCTAGGTTTATATGTGCCTAGGTCTGAGTTTGACTGAAAGGATACAAAATGGCAAGTCTGAAGACTTTGCATTAAGGTAAATATTTGAAAACAAGTTGTCACCTGTGGCCAAAAGCTGTCCCTGGTGTTTAGAGAGAGTCATTCATAGGGGAGGACTTCTGCTATGAACTCACCAGATTTTGGTTTTGTTTTGTGTTTATGAGAGCGCTTCAAGAAGACAAAAAATAATTGTTCAACATTCCTACTAGTTTATTTTCATTTCTTATCAACACAGCACTGCAAATTTGTAGTAAGGAGGTCTTCATGTGCCCACAGATTTGGAAACCTGTGTGGTGAACTTCCCAAGGGAAACACCATTCCAGGCTTTGGGAGCCTGGCAGAAGTGTCCTGTGCTCACAGCTCAGCCCTTGGATTCTCACCAAAACTCCATAAAACTTTCATCTCCAGCACTGATGGATGTGAAGGAGCACAGAAGGAATACAACAATTCATTTCTCCCAGCTGCAAAGCACTGCCAAGCAGCTCAGAGCCACTTACCCGGAGGTAGAAGGTGCTACACCCATCCCACACCTCAAAAAGAGAACTGCCACTGGGAAAAGAAACTGTGTTTTCTGTTTTCTTCTTCTTCTTCTTACTTCCCAGTATAACTTTTTTGACAGATCCCAACCCTTTAGAAAAGGCCACACGAATGACCTGTGCTCATCTCAGCTCATTTTCTTCCTCACATGAGGCTCAGGGGCTCAGGACAGTGATCACAGAGGCTTTTGTCCTCTATCAAAACCTTTAACAGATAAACAAGGAAAAAACTAGGAATATAAACAAAATGGAATTTTTATTTTATTTGTTTTCATCCTAAATCCTTGTCCTTTCTGAAGCTCTAGTAGAAATGTTTTTTCTCCTATTGCCTTATTGATTATCCATGAAGGGATACCCAAACGTGAGCCCCACTCACCTGGTCAGCCTCTGACACTTGTCATCCAATGATGGACAGAAATTCCCATGAGACACACCTTGGTGTTAGAAATCCAATAGGACTTGCTTTTTCTTTGCAGAAAATTGGATTATAAACTATCCCTCCATAGCCATATTTTTCAAGATCGTCTGTAACAGTGAATCTTTATCCATGGGCCTTTTTGTGCCCTTTGCCTAGAACTAAAATGTATTTCAAGGAGTTTTTTAATTCTCATGTTATTTTGAAGCAAGAAAAGTCTTGGCAGGGCAGGCAGTATAAAAAAATAAGCGTATTAATGAAGAGTGGGAGGGGAGGTCATTTGCCTGTTATTTGTAGCACAATACCTGATAAGAGGTCATTAGTCATTCAAAACCACTGAATGACTTTAATTAAAATTTGATCTTTGAGAGCTGGGAACAATCTGCTGAACAGACTTCCAGGGCAAAAAGACAGAGAGGGTGGGAAGGGGAGTGGGAGTTGACCAAAATGACAATAAGCTTAATCAAAGCCAGGAGCAACACCGGCAAACTCTCATTTCTGGGCTTCCCAGCTGGGTTTTTATCCAGGTGCTCCAGACCTGCATCTTCCCTGGGTTTGCCTGGCACAACCATAACTCTGGGTACCACAGCCTTGTGGGTCACATTCCTGGGCTCTTCTCTGCAGCACTGGGTGATTCAGCATTCTGTACAAAGCACTTCTTTTTCTCCCTCAAATGCTCTGTATTTTATAAAAATAGTTGTATTTTTAAATATTATTTTGTATTTTGAGATTTGTCTGCTCAGTCCTCAGCCCAGGTCAGAGGCAGGATGTATAACTGAGCCTTTCACTGGGAAAAATAAACGCAGGAGAACAGGATTGTGTGCCTAGATGCACAAGACAAAATTTCTCAGAGGTGTTGATGTTTCCCAGAATTTTTTCCCTCACTGTCCACAGAGTCCTGCTGCAGTAATACAGCAGCTGATCCTCCCTTCACTGCTACAGGATGGCTACAAGGAAGAGCTAGAGTGGAGAAAAAAGGGCAGCTGGTGCTTTTAGGGGAAGCACTGTAAAAAGAACTATAACCCAGCTTGCATTTTAAGAGAAAGAATTCAGCCTCTGAAAGGAAGAAGACAATTTTGCACAGTTAAGGGTAAAATTAGCTCTTTCCCACTGCAGCTTCTCTCTCCATGGTTGCATCCCCAGCACCTCTGTTTGTGCTGGGATGCTGAGATGTGTTGATATATGTGCTCTGAACAGCTGCAAGGCAGACACAGCCACTCCAGACTGTGAGAATAAAGGAGGGGGCTTGTCCCCTGCTATTTGGTATATGCAACATATCATAATTAAGTAATCTGAGCTTGCTGCCAGCCTGGGGTACTGCCACAGGACAGGGATGTTTTTATTTCTTAGGACAGGAGATATCTCTACATGGGCTTTTTAAAATATTTCTCCTTTTTTTTTTTTTGTTGTGTGACATGAATCTCAAAGGCCCTTATTGGTACACAGAGAACTTGAACTTCGAGTGGAGGCTACACAAAGCAACACTGACCATGAGCTGCTGATTGTTGTCCCCTTCCCTTGATGGGTCACTCCTAGAGAGCTTTCCAAGGATATTATTCACATGCCAGAAAGCATTAGGACTTATCCTTGCTGAGGGCTTTATCTGTGATAAACCTGACAAAGGACCCCATCTCTTGCCCCACTGCCTGTGCTGGTAGCAGGGGTCAGAGCTGAGAGACAAGAACAGTGTGGTTTTCCCTCCTCCTGCCTCCAGCTGCTCAGGCTAACTCCCAGCTTTGGGGTGTCCATGCAGACCACCAAGGAAGAGCTTGTTGGCATGATAAATCACCTCCTGATAAGGCCAAGCTATGGAGACATCACACCAGGTCTTTACATGTACCAATTGATGGTTTTCTTGCCAGCAGAGCTACATCATCTCTACCAAGGTTGCTAGGCTGACAAAAAACTAAAACAAAAGTTTTCTTGGCTCAGCTTTCTGTGAGGAGGCGCAATGATTTTCTCTCCCCAGCCAGCTTGCCTCCACCAGAAACATGCTGCACTATAGACCAAGCCCTACTGCTATTGCAAAAGGCAGCCAACTTAGACCAGTGCCTAAGTTTCCATCTGCTAATCATTAATCTGGATCTATCACGTGCTCAAGCTGGAGAATGAAATCTATGACCTTGATCCACTTTCTTTTCATTTTGCTTTACGATTTTGTTAGTCTTCTTTTTGGTCTGGGGAAATGTTTCAGGACAAATTCCCAAAGGCAGCTTCTGATCCTGAGCTTCAGGTAACTTATGGAGGGAAAGCAATGGACGGTTAAAGAAAAATGTACTCCCCAGAGTCTCTGAAGCTTTGAGATCCCCTTTGGATCCTATCCATCTGATATCCAGCCCTTGACTGCTTGAGGGAATGAACTCTGAAGGTGAGATGACAGTTGGAAATTTGAGCTCATTTTTGCTTTGATCAATTTTTTTTTCCTTAACAATGTGAGCTACCAGACTGTCTCTCCCCCTAAAGTAACTCCTTTCTTTAGCTTACTCTGATGGACTAACATATAATGCATTTATTTCTGGCACACACATTTATTGGCATGTTGACATCTTTTTTAATCTTCCCACCTCAGACCTCTCCATCAATCCACACTCCTTAAGCAGAGACTTTTCAATGCACCACAGAAGAGAAGTCAGGTTAATTTTTTTTTTCATTACCTAGAGCAGGGCCATCTCTCCCAGGTTTCCTTAGCCTCGTACAAAGGCTCATGCCAAGTCAACCTGAATTCCCTTTCAAAACTCAAACTGCACTTAATGGGAAAGGTATGATTTCATAAGGAGATCTGTGCAAGACTGATGTTGTGCAGACAAAACCCCATAATCATTAACATGTGGCACCTTGGTCCAATTCACTCAGCTATGCACTTACAGTGCAGGGAAAGCTGCTTACCAGCTTGCTCACTTGGTGCAACTTGACTAAAGAAATTAGGAAAACCAGAAATCCACTGCAATTGTCACATACTTTATTGACACCCATAGCTCTATTTTTTTACCATGCCTTTCTAATATTTTTGGCAAGGGGAGAGTATTGAAGCCTCAGTCACAAGGTCTCTGCAAAAGCCTTTCTGATGTGGCTGGGAGAGGGGCAGGAGCCAGGCTGCCTGGCTTAGCATCCCTCTGGTTTGGCTGACCTCCCTTATCCACCTTTGCCCAGTCCAGTCCAAACACAGCAAGCCCCATGCACACTCATGAGCCCTGGATTTCAGTCCCAGAACATGGGTGGTGAGTCAGAGCCTCCCTGAGAATGAAAAGGTATATGAGGAACCAATCCTGTCTTTCTGTGGCCTCAACTTTATTGAGGAGGTGGCTTTGAGGGAGGCTTTGGGGACCATCACAGCTCCAGGACTAGCCAATGTTCTCCAGCCCCCCTGCCCCACTGAGCAGCAGCAGACACAGAAACACTCTGCTTCATCACCAGAACTGAAGGTTCTCTCATGACTTTCCCTGGTCCTGCCTGACCTGAAGCCAGATGACATCCCAAAAGCAGCTGGTTTAAACCAACACCTTCTGAGTGAGGCCCTAAATCTGCACACACCTTGAGAAGGTTAATCAGCCTACAGTGTGGATATTTTCACCAGCTCAGCTCATTTGAACACAACAATGAATGTAAATCTGTGGATTCCACACAGAATTTCTCAATGCCATCAAGAATGTTGTATTGAACTAAAGATATCCCACTCATTAATAAAGCCAAATAACAGCAAGCCAATATAACTATTTTATTGAGCTAGAGTTAAATATTTGAGCAATAATGAAAGCCTATTTCTAACTGATTTCTCCCTTTCCTCCCGTTTCTTTTACAGTATGTATACATGCATGGTTCAATGCTTGCTTTAGCTTAAATTGTGCCTTCTGACAGATTCCCTGGTGATTAGAACAGAGGGAAATTATTAAGAACCATACTTTTTTTTTTTTCTTCAGTGATTATCATCCCTGTATTCAACCAGGCTTCAATAGCACTTGGTTGTGCCTTGCTCCAGCACTGTCACCTCCCACCATTGCCACACGGACCTATTTTCCCAGGCAACTCGTGGGGGACATGCAGGGGCTGTGGCACACAAACCCCTTTTCACACAACCAACAAGTATGGGGCAGGTTGGAAGGCACCACAGTGACACATCTGGTCCAGCCTCTTGCTCAAGCAGGGTCATTCATCCCATTCATCCTTTGCACATGGCACAGGATTGCATCCAGATGATTCTGGAATATCTCCAGTGAGGGAGATTCCACACCCCGTCTAAAGAGCCTGTCCCAGTGCGCAGTCATCTGCATAGTTAAGAAGTTCTTCCTCACCTTCAGGTGAAACTTCCTCTGCATCAGTTTTTGCCCATTGCCTCTTGTCCTCTTGCTTGGTACCACTGAGAAGAGCTTGGTTTCTGTCAGGTTTCTGCTCAAACACTCACAGGCATGTGAGAATAGCAGTACTCCTAAATTAATGGTGTTGAAGGCTCCAGCCTTACTTAAATGTGAGAATCTTAGAGGCCCACTGCTTCCAGTTATTTTGGTGAAAAAAAAAATAGAAAAAAGAAAAAAAAGTTCAATAGGAAAGGTTGGAATTAGGCAAGAGCCAAGGCTTTAGGGCAAATTCTAGTTTTATTCATCAAAGCAATCAAAGCAATTCAGCTGTGCTTGATCTGTCATTGCCAGTATAGCAGGAGGAAGGGAATTCCCAGCTAGTTCCCAAAATAAGGTGTGTGTTGATTATGGAAAGAAGCAGAGAGCCCAAAGGTCAGTGTAAAATTACTTTTTTCCTTGGAAAAATATGCCCACACCTCAGGCAAGTTAGCCATTGGCAAGATCTGAGCATCGTGCAGTCCTCCAGGCATTTGGACACTTGCACTCAGATTCTTAAAAAGAAATGAAACATCTGAAAGCATGTAAACAAAAATTAAATTTTCTTTTGCTCTTTTTATACCATCTTAAGTCACCCCTGCTAACTAGCACTAGCCCACTTTGGGAGATGCTCCAAGGAGAGCACTGAACCAGGGCTTTGCTTTTGTTTCTGCTTGGGAAAGAAGCAGCAATGACACTTGTCTTTCAGGAATGGTAGAAAACAGGAACTGTGAAGAGCACCTGCCTGCCACTGGCAGGTGAGAAGGTGATTCCAAAGGTTTCACACACACTCCAGCCCTGACACATAGGTAGTGCATTGGGACAGGACAGGATCAAGCCTCACACTGACCTGTTCCCAGTGCTGTGGGACCAACACGCTCAGGCAGCAGCACCCACTGCTCTGCCCTCTGCCAACCTCACTGCTCTCATGAGGGCCTCTGCTCCACCCTGATGGGTGCTCCAACCCACTCCTGCCATCTTTCACCAGTTTCTTGTTCCCTTTCTCTGAGATGCCTCTTGAGACAAACACTTTCACGGTGAGAAATAGTGGAGAATCAAAAGAATTAATAATTAGTTACCATTGCTAAAGCCATAATGGAGAAGCAGCAATCAGTTATTTGCTCCAGCTAAGGGGAAACAACCCTATTGGCTCTAATTAAGGGGAAACACTGGTCTGAAGGTGAGATCTGTGGGGAGCAAAGCAGTCATTGCAAAGTGACTGTGGTTTCTCATGGGTGCTTTGCTTTGGAGGATGGCAATGAAGCTCCCAATAAAGGCACCTTTTCCTTTTCAGTCACTTTCCCCTCCATGTGCTGATGCTGGGAGTTTACCACCCAAGCTTATCACTTCCTAGCAGGAGATTGAGCAAGCTCAGGCACACGTGGCTGTCACAGGCCAGCAGGAGAGTCACTGAAAGGGAATCGAGGTTTTTTTGCAGAACTGTGCCAAGCAGACAGGAGCTACGCTGTCATGTCAGCAGCCAAAGATGTACAAGAGGACAGCAAAGGGACGTCAGAACAGAGGGCAGGAGATGAAGGAAGGAAATTCAAGGGGAAAAGTCATGCCTTTGGGTCTCTGAAGCACCTAGTGTCACCACAGCAATTATGGGAGATGATTTGAACAGCAGGGCTGGCTGTTGCTCTCTAGGGACAGCAGAAAACTGAGAGGCAGGGAAGTCTGGAGCATTTTCAGGGTCTGAACTTTAATGCCTAGCATTGCACACATGTTTTATAGGACAGTTGCTTTGAGTTAATTCTGTATGGACTGCTGTCAGGGATGGTTTCAAGTCTGTGCATAAAGCTGCTCACACACGTGTTTGCTCTCCACATTCATTGAATAAGGGGCATGGGGTTGTTACAGGTTAATGGATTTTCAAGCTGAAGTGTTTGCCAGTAGCATTCAGGACATGGGAATTTGTGCCAGAAACCTTATCAGAGACAAAGCATTCTGTGGTGTCCTTTAGTGGAAGCCCAAGTACTAGCTCCTTAATATGTTTACCCTGAGATAAATGCACAGTAACACACTGATGTGCAGGCAATTAATTGGGATGTGCCCCAGTGCAAGGACAATACTCAATAATAAACCTCTTTAAGAATGTCCTTCTGAACAATGTGCTGACTACCTGACTAGGTGAATATCTAAAAATACAATGACCCTGAGCCTCACATAATGAGGAGGAGCAGAAAGGATCACAACAGCACCTGCAGCATCATTTGATATGGTTAATAGCTGCTTAGCAAATTAAAAATGACCCTTGAATTTTAAAAGCCCAGGAAATGGAGGAAAATGGGAATGTGGCTACAATGTAAGCTGTGCTTAGAGAAATCTTTTTGGCCTTGTGGAAATAATGTGATGAGCCAAAGCATTCCAGAAAAGAGGAGCCTTAGGGAGCAGCTGGTCTCTCCCTACAGAACTGAGCTACTAAATGCAGAGCAAGCCCTGGGTGATGCCTCCCTTTAGCTGTAATTGTGCTGTTTGTAGCGGACCACTAACAGATCTAACCCACTATCCATGTGACTGGTTTTCCAAGTCTCATTATCCTTCCTATTTCTTAGCCTGTCTCATCCAGTCCTTGGGATCAGCTCTTACCTGAATAAGGGACAGCTGCCTTTGAGGTGAGGAGGAAGATGTTGTACAAAGACCTTGAAAACAAACTTGCCTGTCAGGCACGTTGGCCTTCAGAACATATTTTTCAACTTTGAGGGTGGCCTGCTTAGCCAAGCCTGACTATTTCACTGTGCTGCAGAGGCTGCCCTGGTATTAATTCACCTCAAAGAGCAGGTTGAAGTCATTAAAATATTTTGCAGGTGGTTCCTTGAATTCATGGTGCAGCTGGATCCAGCCTAAAGCGGGGGAAAAAAAGGAAAGGAGGAGAAGAGGCAAGTTCTGATGAAACACAAATTAACATAACTCATAGAAGGGAAAGAAAATCTGTTTTCAATCTCCACAACAAAGCCAAGCAACACATCAAGCTAGAAAGGAGAAATGTCAGCCAGGCAGTGCTGGGGGGTTTATTGCTTTAGCACAAGTGCTTCTCCAGAGTCCCAGAAGTACCCAGGTGCTACTGCAGCAGCCAGACCCCCTGAGCACAGGTCTGGGTATGCAGAGATGTAGGGTGTTTCACAACAAGGCCTCTGCTTCCATATGGGTCCAGACTCAAGGTTTGTTTTAATGCCCTGGAATTAGAACTTGTGTGTTGGCCTCAGTCTCTCTTCTGCATGGAAAATCTTTATTTTTAATGCACCATTTCTTGCCCTTAGAGCTGGATACACTTTTTCAGGGGATGCTGAGCAGGGTTGAGCTGTGCAGATCCCAGATCTGGTATTCCATGATCTACTGGTGGGCAGATCACCCACAACCTGCCTTGGAATCCCCTGGATTCAGCAGTGCCTGCTGTCCATGGGCATCAAAGTCCTTGCTACTTCCTCGGGAGTAGCATAAACACCATCACACTGGAGAGCTGTACTGGGTCTGGCAGGGATGGAGGTGTCATTCTCCACAGCAGCCCAGCACAGAATGGGGGTGTGCCTCAGATTTGGGGCTAAGCCAGTGTTGCTAACACGGGTGTTTTGGCTATTGTACAGCATTGAGCCTGGGAGCATTGTATAGCATTGAGCTGGGGTTGGGCAAAGACTGGGAAGGGACACAGCCAGGGTTGTGACCCCAGTCGACCTCAGGGATGTTCTGCACCCGATGACGTCGAGCTCAGAGATTAGAAGCTCAGGCGACGGGGAGGAAGGGGAGATGTTTGTGGTTTGTGTGTTTGCCAGCCCAAAAACCATCACGCATTCGGAGGCCCTGATTTCCAGGAAGCAGTTGCTTTATCTGCCTGCTGATGGGAAGTGGTAAACAAGTTCCTCTTTCTGCTTTGCTTGCAAGTGCATCTTTTGCTTTCCCTATTAAACTGTCATTATATCAATTCACAAATCTTCTCATCTTCCATTTTCTCCCCATCCTGTGCAAAAGAGGACTGAGACAACATTTAGGTAGCTGTTTGGCTGATGGCTGGAGTAAATCCACCATGAGACAACATTTGGGTGGCTATTTGGCTGATGGCTGGAGTAAATCCACCAGAAGAACTGGTATTTCAAAATTCACCAAAGTTGTTCATTGTAAAAAGACAAAAGACTGAAAAATCAGGTAAAATAGGAAAAAAAAAGTACCAAGCTAGTCTACTAGCGAGGCTATGATGAGGCAATTGGACAGCTCTGGTCATTGCTGGCTTTGTGGTGGACATGTATGGGATGTGTCGCAGGTCAAACCACAGTTACTTGCTTTTTTCTGGATTACTTTTAGGTGTTTTGAAGCCTGTCTGCAGAAATATGGGTGCAGGTATCAGGATGAGGGGTAGACTGTCACCTTTCCTGGCTGCAACCCTCTCTTCAGTCTAGAGGCAACAGCAGAAATGATGAAGGTTGCTGCACCAACCTATGCAATATATGCCTGTTTATGCCATACACTTCCTTGGAGAGGAATGACAGCCTCCTGAATGCTGCACATTTATGCCTAAGACCGTCTGCCATCAAATAGATGAATTTGGAAAAATTACCATCTGGTGGATAAATGGAGAAACACCTCTGAGCTAGGGATATCTTCACAGTCGGAAAAAAATAAGTCTTTAAAAAACCACTACATCAGTTCTTTCAGGATAAATGGTTATCCTGAGGAGGCTGACATCTGCCCAAGCTCCCTGGCTGGGAGGCTCTTAATGTGTTTAGCTATTGCCAGGCTGGAGTTTGGTGTTGCATCCCTTTGTTTTGCATGAGCTCTTGGTGGTGGCAAATGCCTGCAGAGGACAACAGTGACAGAAGATGAGAAAGGTAGTGAGTATGGTCAGGGACTTTTTGATCCACTAGCCACTTCCAGGCCACTTCCTTTTCCCTCCACCAGCAGTTCCCCCAGGCCCATGACTTTGAGGCAGCTGTGGTCAGTTTATAAAACTTGGTTCACATGTTAGTGCAGATTTAGAGTGAGAACATGAGGAGCATCTTCTGTATAAATGTAGGAAGGAAAGGGATGATCTGGAGGACTACAAGCTCTTCCCTGAGTGTCAGCAGAACATGTCAGAGAAGGCAGGATGAGCAGCAGGAGGAGAGAGACCAGGGCTTTCTCACAGACAGCCCAAAGGATAAGGCTGATGGCCCAGCAGACGTGTCCAATAATGTACTGGAATCTGTTATTCTATAAATAACCTCATTGCTTCAGCAAAACATCAACCTAGGGAGACTGCACTGAATCAGCAGTTTCTTTTCTTTTTTCTTTCCTGATTGCAAAATCAGAGTCGACCTATTGCTTCAGTCGGTGATGGCACAGTGAGAAATGAAAGGCAGCAGAAAGCAAGCTGGGAGCACACACAAAGCCTGAGCCAGCAAGCTGGGACATGGTTTCTGGCACCAGGGCGTGGCCCAGACCCTCAGCACCACATGCACTGGGAAATCTGCTGCCTGCTTGCAGAAGCTGGCCTGGAGATAGAAATGCACCACGACCTCCCAGGCAGCCAGTTGCTCACCTGAGCGATGAGAATGTGGCAGCTTGGGGCTGCATCAAATAGAAATAAAAGTTTGACTGGGTGGGTAGGAAACTGCAGTCAGAGGGATTATTACTTTGCCCCCAAAAGTGGAGAACTGGACTTCAAAACCTGAAGAACAGCAGTTCCGGGCTGTCAAAATTGATGGAGTCTACCCCTGTTTTTACACCCAGGCCAGCTGGACAACTGAGAGTGGCATGGCCACAGCATGACCATGAATCACCTGAGAACTTATCCCTGAGCTCCTTTCTCAGGGAAAGAGAGCACGAAGAGCTCATTGCACCTTTTGTCTTTAGGCAGGCTTTTGAGAACCATGTCTGCCAGCTTATTTTTAATACTTTGAAATAAAATGGATTTGACTAGAAGTATTATTAAAAACATTTCTGCTGTAAATCTGCTCTCTGTGTGCACCTGAATCACATCCATGCCTATAAACACCCACTTGGCAGCACAAGCACAGTCAATCCCAGCTCATCTCCCAGCAGGAGTAGACTGCTCCAGACTTGTGTTGAGTGGTCAGCTGAACCACCAGAACCATCAGAAATGGGCTGGATATGAGCCCTTACTCCCATGAGGAGGTGATGCCATGATGGGAGAGGATGTACAGATATTTACTGTGGCTCATCTAATCTGTGGTAACCTCTTGAGCCTTCCTAATTCAAGGGGATATCTAAGACCTTCACATGGAAGCAAATTATCCCAATTCCTACATAGAGTGTAGCAGAATGTTTTAAAATGGAGGATTCCTCTTCCTCCCTCCTGGGACAAACCAGGTCACAGCTGCATAAGCACATTTGAAAGGAGAACACAGAAGTGTTTTTAAAAATCCCCACATATTTGTGGGTTTAAGGCTTTCAGAGATTTGTATATCAGGTGCAGAACAGAGGGATTCACTCTGCCCTGTCAGGGTGTGGATCTCCAGCTCACCCCTACATAAAGATTAACCACTCTTCATTCCATGGCCAAGCAAAGCAGCAAAGACCCAGCAACCCCAGGGGTGAACACAGACCTGCAGCCCAGGACCAAAGCGTGTGACAGTGACAGTGACTGCCTTGCACCTCAGAGAGGGCAGGGTGTGGTGGTGGCAGCATGGATGCAGAGGTCTCTGCCCAGCTCCTACAACGGCTCCTGCCTGCAGGCTCGGGTGAGTCATGTCACTTTGCGAAAGCAAAATCAAACCCAGTGCAAATGGAGATGTCAAAACAGCAAATGCCAGCGGGGAGTTTGGCAGGATGAGGACAAAGAAATGGTGAAGAGGTAGGAATTGTGTCCATGAGTGTGAAAAACTTGTCAGGGAGGAAGCAGGAGCTTGAGGGACCTTGTTAAGGAGGCTGCAAGTGTCTCTCCTCCGTATCACCTCAAACCTGTTTGGGTTTCAGCATCCCCCATTCCACCATCATTTGCTTGTCTTTACAACTCCTGCTGCTTCTTTGCCTCCTTGCATTTTAGTCACTGAGGTGTGCACATTACTGAGTGTTTCACTATGACAAAGTCCTCAGCCTCCCCTCCCAGGAGTGGGATTGCCAGGCCTAACATTGAACATGGAATCCTCTTGGCTGCCTGAGGAGGTTTACTTGTGTTAGAAACAGAATGTCCATCTCATGCCTAACTCCACCACAATGCAGAGATGTTGAACAACTCCAGGTTGAAGCTCTTTCAGGATCCTGCCCAAGGCTCCCTGGGCTCCAAGTGAGCACATGAGAGCAGCTCAACATCTTAGCTGAGAGATTTTTTGAGGAACTGTTCAAATTACCACATCAGACTTCTCAGTGGTCTATAAAAGCTGAGCAGATAGGAAATGCATATCAGAAAGCATATCAAATCAGGAGGCAGAGGGGGAGCACCTCCAGTTCTTTATTGTTCATTATCTGACAAGGCTTTAGTTTAGCCACAGGAAATTTGTCATGAAAATTAAAGACAAATACGGGGAAGATGGAAATGCAAGTGATATGAACTCTTTCAGTCTTTCAGAAAAGATTGGGTTTGCCTCACCTACTACTACAACCTTTCAGATAAGTGGTAAGGTTTCCTTTTAATCAATAGATTTATATGGATTTTATCTGGTCTAAAACAACACATAAAAATGAAATATTGCGTATTAAATGCTTTTTGCAGTGATTTTGCTAGAAAATTAACTGCAATTTAAAAGTAGAAGTAGGTCAAACTACCCTTTCTAGCCAAAAGCTGATGCTGAGCATCAGAAAAATATTAGTTATTTTCCTGCCTTAGAAAATGTCTAATTTTCTTGAGTAAGACTTTCATGTGCAATAGTTAAGATACTAAAATCACCAGACTCAATAAAAAAATGTAAGTTTATGAATTTTTAGCTGAATATAAAAGCTTCACTGCTGACTAAGCCATTCTATTGTAAAACCAATTAAAATACTGTAGTCTTTTAAAACAGACTTTAAACTTCTGATTACATTACTTTGGAAAAAAAGAAAAGCCTCAGTTGATTGTAACTTACTGGATGTCTGACGTAGTTGCCAATGCTTCTGAAATGTTTCTTGCTTTTTTCTCCCTGAAGACAAAAATTCAACAAAGCTATTTATTTCTTTTATACTTGCTGGTAATGATTGATTTTACATCTTATGACTTGTTTCAATTTGTTCTGCAGTTCAGCTTATTATTGATTTTTCATTTATTTTGATGCATACATGCATCACTGTTGGAATCACACGTATGGAGATGTGGATGGAGAGGGAATTGCTTTGAGCAACCCTCCAAATAGCAGCCTGGGACAACTAAAAACGATGGAAACAGGGTGTTTATTGATGCAGAAAGGGGGAAATCGCCACATTCACTCTGTTACGGGCTGGATTAAGTCTTGATGGAACTGAGCTGGTTAAATTAGCTAAGGAAAAGATGGCCAAGCAGACTGCTGTGCAAAGCCTGGAGCAGAGGAAGGCAGCCTGCCTTGGTGGCAGGATCGAGTACTCTCACAGAGGGACCTTGCTGCTCCACACCTCTGGAACGCACTGTGACCAAAGCTGAAAAGGCTGGAAGCAAGCAGAGCTTGTAGGGGAGAAATGTGGGAGAGTGTCTACCCTTCATCTCTTGGTTTTTAGAGCCTCGGAGCCAGAAAAAGGCATCCACATGCTGTGTTAAGACAGCCCTCAGCATCTACCTGCTGCTGCTGACGGCCGGCCAGGGGCTGCTGATGTACAAAGGTAAAGCTGCAACCTCGCCATGGGCTTAGCATCAAAAGAGAGCTTCGCTGGGTGCTCCTGGGGGCACGGGCAAGTGGGAATGAGCACACAGATCTGAACCCTCCGGAGGAGCACAGAGGCTCCCCCGCACACCGCCAGGCAGAGCAGCCGCTGCGGGGAACGCTTCCCCCTCCCCGTGTGCGCTCTGCAGCACCGGCAGCTGCACTCCTGGGGCAGCAAGGACTGGCACACGAGAACCACCTCCCCGGGTCAAACAGCGCTGCTCTTTATTCCCCGGGGTCCCCACCAGGTGCTGAGGAACTGCTCTGCCAAACAACCATTTCCTAGCCAGACCGGGCAGTGAATATTCATTGCATGGCCTTTTTGTTTCCTCAGTATTTAAGATGCAGGGAGAGACATTGAAACTTCAAGAGCAAAATGCCTCCTATACAGAAGAGATTCTGGAGAGCTCCTTTGCCAAAAGAATAGCCTTGTCAAGAAGCTCTGCTGGGATGAGCTCTCTCACGAGACATGAAGAAAACTGGAGGAGAAGCTTAGAAGAGGAAATCACCATAATCAAAAGCAACAATGCAAACCTGATGATGAGAATGAACAACATCACTCTGGTTGCAGGTATGGCTCTCCATGCTGGCTCTGCAGTGGGGAGACCTGGCTTCTCTGCATCTCTAGCAGTTTAGAGGATCCAATGACTAGGGCAAGATTTAATCTTCCTGTCAGTTACTGATGCCCTTATGCCCAGGACTGGAGTCAACTCCAGACCAGGGAGCATCTATAGGAGCTGGAGTACTGCCCTGTGCAAACTCCTAGACCTCTTTGTAGCTAGCTGCACATGGGGCTCCTCTCTCCTCCTGTGACTTGTAGATTTAGACTCTAGATGCCCTCCAAAACTGCTGTGTTCCTCACTGACTGCTGAATACTGAAAAATACCCATTAAATATTTATTTCAGGGCCTCCTGGGCGCAAAGGAGATCCTGGTCCACCAGGTATGTTGGTAAAAGAGCCACAACTTCTCCTCTTTTCCACTTCTTCTTTATTTCATCTAAGACACCTTAAGTGAGGATTTGGGATTTCAATCTCCAGACCCAGACCCTACCCAGTGTACAGACAGCCAGTGCCATGGTCATGAGGAGACCTGCTGTACCTTTTCACTGGTCCTCCAGGAGCCTTGGCTAGCCCACAGAGTGCTCTCACAGAGGTTGATGCACACCCTGTCCCTAGGAAAACATTGGCACAGACTCAGGAATGAGCTGAATGCAAGTTCTGCCCTCCACTGCCGTGCACAAACTGCTGCCCTGGGTACCTGGGGGTTTGGGTAGAACTCCACCTGCCACAGGAGGTAAATATCTCCAGATTGTGAGGATGAAGCAAGTCCTGATCTAACACTGGCTCCACTTTGAGCAGAGGCTAGAGCAGGCAACAGTTTCTGTGATCCTGTGATGATGATCTAAGATGCAACCCTTGTTAGGTCAGGTCTGTAACTCATCCATCCCTACTTCTTGGCTACACTGATGAGATTTTCTGAAGGGAAAAAAAAATTAAAAGTTGTGTTTTCATATCTTCCTGGCTGCGCTTATGACATTGAAACAGCACCTCCTGCCAAGCAGTGTTATTACACATCAGAGCCCCATCGTTCAGTGCATTTCCATGAAAGATCTCCCCAATGGTCCCCATGAGCTGGGCTTGGCAGGAAGACAAGCTGGCCCCTGCCCAGCTGAGCACTCAGATGAGCTCCAACGACTTTACTCAAGTGGTTGTGCTGATCCCTGCCAGCTGAAGATTGGCCTCACTGGTGACTGAAATTGTGTGAGCAAAGGATGATTAAAAAATGTGTCTCTTCTTTTAGCCATTACTGTGAATAGATGATGTGTGTCAGCTGATATATGTATTTTACATCCCAGGGTTACGAGGACCACCAGGGACAAAGGGAGACCAAGGTACGGCTTTTCTGACACTTGAATTACTTCTGTGGATGTACATAAAGTGGCTTTATGGATGATTTTATGAGCAATCTTGTCCTCAGCCAAGGTGTAAGTGAGTAAGAATGTCATTGGAGCTGAAGGAAATAAGCCTATGTAAAGCTAATGTGAGCAAAAGCAAAACTTAGCTGGAAAAAATCTTATTTTAAAGGTCAGTGTGCAACAGTCACAGCGGGCCAATTTCCCACTGTAACCAGCACCACTCTCAAGTGCACAGGGAGTGGAGTTTGGCTCATGCTCACGGCTGTGGTGGGTGTCCTGCTGCTGGCATTCACTAGACATGGCACCTAAAACATCAGAAAAATGGTGTTGTCCTTGCAGGTGTACATGGACCCCAGGGTGAGAAGGGAAGCAAAGGAGCTCCTGGTCCTGCTGGCCCAAGTGGTGGTCCAGGAGTGAAAGGAGAAAAAGGAGAGATGGGGCTTGCAGGTATGGCTTCTTCACTATCTCAACATTTTGAATGTTCTCACATGTATTTATTTTTAAACTCATTCTACATAAAAGACCAGAAGAAGTCTTCATAGGTCATTATTCATAAAAATCCTCAGCAGCCCTGAACATGGTTCACCAGTCAGTGAGGGAGCTGGATAAACAGGACACTTGACCTGATCTGAAGGAGTTTAATTTCATGTGATGCTTCAGCAAACCTCCCAAAGGAGGGCTGGGAGAAGGGGCCATGCAAAATGTTTATACTGCACAGCAGAAGTCTTTTTACAGAGTGACCTTTGTCTAATGAAAGCCACGGATACTCAATTATCAGCCTATCCTAGATTAAAGCAGTGATGTTTGCAGTAGGATTTCCATGGTATAAAATAATACAATCTCATTTAAATGCACAAGCATGTGGATGTTGGTCCTCATTTTAATGGAACCTCTTTCTGAGAGCTTTATATCTTACATAAGCCTGGCTATATACACCTGAAGTAGAAGAGTTATGCAACAGGTTTCTCCCATGTAACATGCATTATGGATAGCTGCTACTCAGTGGTCTCACATGGGCTGAAAACAGGAGAGGAACAGAAAGCAGGTGAAGTGTGTGGTGCAGAGCAGGGAGGACAGTTGGACAGGCTGACAAGAGCTTCCTCAGATCTTCCATCAGATCCTGAATGCACCAATGCTCTCATTAGCACAAGATGCTCCAGAAGAGAAGAGTGACTGTAGGAGGGATGCCAAAAGGCAGGGATAATTCTGGAGCAGAAAGATTAAGGAGATGTAAGTCTTCAAATGAGGCACTTTCAAGTAATTCCACTCCTTTGGAGCATGCTGATCATCTGTTCAGAGAAGAGAAGCTTATGGGGAGATGACCGAACTCTCTGGAAGCACAGGAATGGAATGGGCTGCCCTGTATCTCCACCATGTCTAGCAGAAGGGAAGCATTCAGACTGCAGTGAGGGGTCCTTAACTAGAGGAGAAAACGTTCCAGGAGCAGGAATAGCTTGGGGAATAGATTGGAGAGGTGTCATGGCACCGCAGCAAGCTTTTAACAGCAGGCCAGACAAAATCTAGCCAGAGAGGCTGACAGAGCCAGAGGTGGATCAGACAGACCAGCTCTGTCCTCTGTCCTCTGTCCTCTGTCCTCTGTCACAGCTTTATGGTGACAATGTCACCGAATGGTCAGCGCAGGTCTGAGGCCAAACCTTGCTACTGGTGTGGCCAGGCAGAGGTGCTTCACAGGCTGCAGAGACAGCAAATATGTTTTTTTTTAATTGTGTGAATTCACATGTGTGCTGTGCTGTTTGATAGGTCCCCAAGGACAGAAAGGTGACATAGGCATGAAGGGAGACCCTGGGACCCAGGGACCCGTGGGTCCTCAGGGACAGAATGGACTCTCAGGACAGCCGGCAAGCCACGATGGTAAGTGCAGAGAACACAGTGTGACAAGGTGCAGGGCTTCCCCAGCTGAGGGGCTGGGCTAAGCCTCATTAGCACTGATGCCAGGATGTCCTTACAGGTAGCCCGGGGAAGCCTGGACCTCCTGGGCCAAAAGGAGAGGCAGGTAAGCAGTACAGAAGGTGCAAGTTCTTGTAGAGGCATAACAGTCATCTCTTTTGTATGGTGTTTCATGACAAGGAAAACTGCAGCTGGTCTAGATCCCAGCATAGGTAAGAGAAGATGCTGGTTAGATGAAGAAATGAAGAAACCATGCCAACATTTCAGTGTCATCCAAACTCATCCAGCAGCCTTGGCTGTTCCATCTGGGCCCCACTCACTGTGCAGGAGCCCGAGAGGGAAGGAAGCGTGCTCTCCTTCCTGACATGTGTGCACACACAAGGGCAGGAATTGTCTGCTCTTTTAGGAAAGAACTTGTGCATTTCAAGGCTGGCACTCAGCCAGGACCTGGTTCCGTGCAGCCTTTCACTCCAGATCATCCTTCTCTGCATTGCTAAGATTAGCCAGGATTGCAGCTTGGAGGCAGCCAGTGTTTGTTTTACCTTCGTAGGCTCAACTCAGTGTGCAAGGGCTGGTGATATAGATGTCCGTCTTCTTATCTCCTTTATGTGTTGTGTTACACTTCATTTGTGCTGCTTTTACTCAACCTCAAGGTGCAACTGGACAACATGGACCTCCTGGAAGTCCTGGCCTTGATGGCAAACCTGGTCAGAAAGGGGAGAAGGGGGACCAGGGCCCCAAAGGTAGCCCAGGTAGAGCTTTGATCAAACCTATAACTCATTGACCTTCTACTCTGGCCTCACTGTGTGTGATAGGTTCACCTTTATTGATTTCTTTTTGATTTTAGGAGTACAAGGCATTGCTGGACTCAAGGGTGAACAGGGAGAACAAGGAATAACAGGTAAAGGAGAATAAAACAGGTTTTGGGTCAACAACATCTATCATGCAGACACCAGAAAGGGAACTACATTCAAGAGGAGATCTCTTGAGTCTTCTTGGACTCCCAGTGCATGACAGGATGTCATGGTATTCCTGGGGTTCTGCCAGGCTGCTGTGGGCTGAGTACTCACCTGAGGGTTGTTTCTGCCCCCTGTAATATGTGTGAGTGGGTGATGGTGCCTGAATTTTTTTGTAAATTGAAAATGCACAAAGAAGAAGTTTAAGTTGAGCTTCAGGAGAAGATGTTTCTCCACTGCCTGTATTTTCTTTTCTGACATGGTCTGCACTGAGTATGATGTGAAATAAGACACCTGATTCAGAAATAAATGCTTATAGTGTAGACGCCAAAACTAGATGGGTTAAAATCAATTATAAATACTAATTTGCATAAGCTTTTATAAATGTATAAGCATCAGTCTTATAAATGTTTGTATGTTTGTTTGTTTGATTGATTGTTTGTTTGGTTTGATGATCTTAGGACCTCCAGGGCAAAAGGGAGCAAAGGGAGACCAGGGCCCACCAGGTAAACTCTTAGAACATGATTTATTCTGATACTGCAAAGAACTTTGGGCGCCACATTCCACTGTTCTGCACCAATGTGAAATGTTTGTCACGTCCGTTCCCAGGGAAGGGACAAAGTCAATGACTTTTTTGCTTTCCACCCAGGCATCCCAGGCCCAGTTGGTCAAAAAGGAGCCAAGGGGGATTATGGAACTAAGGGTCTGAAAGGAGAACCAGGACTAAAAGGAGCCAAGGGAGAGATTGGATTTACTGGTAAGGCTCTTCGCCCCGGGGTCTGTGGAGCTGATGGCACATTTGCATTTGGGACTGTAGATCACAGACCAACACAAGCTGCTCTGGGGTGTGTTTTCAGAGCTGATTTGCAGGAATTCAGCAGCTGGATCTGCCTTCCCAGGAGAGAAATCTGCAGGGTGTCAATTGTACACCCTGAGAGGTGTGCTGAAAGACATGCAAGTACACAGATGCGTTAGAATTTCTCAAATCCCTGATTTCAGAGAAAACTGGAAAAACCCATGTTCTTCTTTGCTTTGCTCAGAGACATCAGAGACACCCTACCCCTGGGATAAACCCCATGTAAACATGGCACTCAGGAACATGGAATAGTGAAGCTATTGGAAACACCTAACAGTGAGGCTATTTAGCTATGCCTCACTAACTGTCTGACACAAAAGTTGTTCAAAAGGGCCAACACTTACAGCTACTCTCCATCTTTAAGCCCCCCTCCCTTCCAATCACAGAGTATTTCAAAAAAGATAAGACTTGCAGTAAAAACAAAACAAAGCAAACAGTTGTTACAATAGCCCATGGGACGCGAACAGTGCTCCAGATGTTTGTTTGGTTTTTTTTTTTAATTGTTCACACAGAATAGTACAAGAATCCTCAGAAATAAAATAAACTAGATTCTGTGTGGGGCTTCTCCATGCAGTCCTCCTCTGGAGCTTTGCACTTGGAAGATGGAAGGAGTGTAACTGGGCTGGCTCCAGGCCAAAGACAGCCCTTTGGGTGCATCTCATCTCCTGGTCCCCAGGAGCTGACAGCAATCAGTGCTTCCTGGAGGTAGCTTTGGGGGAAAGACCTCATTGGGTTTTTTCAAACACCCCTACCCTCAAGACCAAGATGCTCCACAGAAGTATGGAGGACTGTTGAGAGCACCTTTCTGCCCTCCCTGGAGATCAAATCCCAGCATGTAAGTCTTCCTGCAAGTACTTTGGGAGATCTCATGCCTGCTTCTGGAGATCCTGAGTCTTATCAGAGATGTCATTTTACAGGTAACAATGGGAATGAGATACATTTCCCACAAGTGAATGAATATACAGGATTTTGAAAGTGGCCCTTTCCTTGGGTCACACACTGGGAATATTATGCTGTATGTTATCCTACTTTTCCTGCCGTGTTTCTTTTACATACCCTTAGACACTTCAGGGTGTTAATTTTATACAAGGGGAGGAGTCTGCACATCTCTAACTCACACAAATATTCAGAACTAGATAATAACCAGGTTTTTCCACAAGCAACTGTCAAACATTTGCTTTTCTAATTTGCAACAGGTTCCACAGGAGTGAAAGGGAGCAAAGGTGAAAAAGGAGAAGGTACTGGACTTTTACTTTTTCCCTCACTTGCCTTCTGGTATCAGAGCTATCTGTGATCAGGACCAAAATACCCCTCTGTTCACACTGGTTAACCCACAGCATAGCTAACAGAGCCAAGGAGTCTGTGCCCCGAGCTGCAGCCTGATGTCTCCAAATGCAGGGGGGGGCTCTTGAATTGTTTGGATTTGAGCTACTAGTAACCTCTGGTGCCACCCTGGAGATTGGAACATCCCACTGGTTTGGGTGGTCCCTGCTTCTCTCTGTCTATGTCTTTTTATACCTGTATGATCCAGAGTTATTTCCTTCTCCTCTGAACTCTCAGTCGGCCTCAGTAATTTCGTACGAATCGTGGGAGGAGACAGAAGGGGCCGTGTAGAAATCTTCCACCAAGGGTCCTGGGGGACAATATGTGACGATGGCTGGACCACCCGAGAGGCCAGCGTGGTCTGCCGAATGCTGGGATTCAACCGCGCCGTCACTTCCTTCACAGCCCCAGGAGGTGAGTCCTCAGCAGCCTCACACCTCTCTAGGCCTGGCATGGGTGGTTACACACACCCAGAAAGTACCACAGCAAGGTCACCTACACGAGCAGCTGGTGATCTCCTCACAGAGCAGCTCATTCCTCTTGGGATGAGGCAGCTGCATGCCATGTGCTGCTTGATCTCTGCCTGAGCCCATGATTTCCAGCAATCCAACCATGCAACCCAACACCCGCACACTATCCACAGGGCCCTCCTTAGGAAAAAAGAAAAGAGAGCATATTCCTCTTACTCCCATCCAACAGTTTGTTTGTTTGTTTGTTTAATTTTTCAAAGGTACTGGGCAGATTTGGCTTGATGACGTAAATTGCAAGGGGAGTGAAATTACAATTACGGATTGTAGCAAGCGCGACTGGGGTGCACATAACTGCAACCATGGCGAGGATGCTGGAGTGGAGTGTGCTTGATGGGACACAGAGTCTGTCCTGGGAGCTGCTGCTGCCTCTGCTCTCCATGGAGCTTTTCTTCACGATGCACACCCAATTTCCTCAGGCTGTGCTTTTGTGTCTCTTTACCAGGTCATAGAAATATTGACAAAGAAAGTTTAATTTTTCAAAAATTAGTAATAGTTTCAAGACTCACAGATAACCTGAAACATCCCAGCTGTCACGAAACAATCGGAGCTCAGGCATGTGAGCCAGTTCACAGCTTTTTCCAGCTACCTGACATCAGCTCATCTGCAGGAGCCCACATGTGTGTGAGCTCTCTCAGTCCACAGGGGAGTCTAACCCTCTAAGTCCACAGGGGAGAGGATGATCCATGTTAGCTTGGTGCAGTAAGAGAATAGGATCAATGTGCAGAAACCTGCAGTTACTGCAGCTGAGCTGGCTAGTCCATCTTCATCATGGTACAGTTGTGAACCTGAGCTTAAAACCCCCAGGGAAGTGCAATCACCCAAGAGAGCAGATGCTCAGAAATCATCAGGTGATCGCTCTGGCATGCAAATATAAATATTCTTCAGAAACAACGTTGATCACACATTAAAGTGCAAAAATAAGTGCCTGGGATCTAGGTGCTACCCTGGTTTAGCACAGCACTTGTTTTTGACCTTATCTAAGTCCCTTACCTTGTCTGTCAGTGTTTCCTAAGCTGTCTCCAGGAGCAATACCCCTTACTTATCTGGTGTATAAAGCTAATGCCTTTAGAAATTAGATGCTCCAGTAAAGCAAAATAATGACAAATAAAGAATACAGCAAAGCATGAATAAGCTATCGATTGGTGTTAAATAAAAATAAATAAATAAATAAGCAAACAAATACATGCTCCAATAGATAAAGAAATAAAATTATACACACACATCTATAGACACTAGGGAGAAAATATCGAACTGGGCTTCCCTGGATCCCATGCGACTGATACAATTTACGTTCAATAAATAAAGGTCTCCCCGCCAGGACACATCCTGACGGGACACCAAGAGCGCGGTGGGAGCTGCGGGATGAGCCGCGGGCACCGCGCCGGGACCTGCTGGCATCCCCCTCCCATCCTCGGAGCCCGCTTATCTCAGATGCTCCTTCCCGGCACTAAGGGGAGCTCAAGGGCCGCCGCCGCTCCGCCAAGCCGCTGCGGGAGACCCGCGGCGTCGGCCCGGCCCGGAGGCTGCCCCTGCCCCTCGTCCCTCTGCCTTCTCCCAGGGAGAACCGGGGATCCTGCGCGCCCCTCTCTGCTCCGCTCTCCACAGACCCCGCGGGGAGCGCTGCGTGCAGCCCTGAGAGCCCGGCACGGCTCTCGACCGGCCGGAGAGAGGCCAGAGGGAGCTGCGAGGATGCTCAGAAGGCTGGAGCACCACTCCTAGGAAGACAGGCTGAAAGAGTCAGGGCTATTCAGTCTGGAGAAGAGAGAGCTCTTAGAGCACACCTTCCAAATACCTGCAAGAGAGCTGGAGAGGGATTTTTGTCAAGGGCATGTAGTGATAGGACAGGGGGGAATAGCCTTAAATTAAAGGACAGTAGGTGTAGATTATATATCAGGGAAAAATTCTTTACTGTGAGGGTGGTGGGGCACTGGCACAGGTTGCCCAGAGCAGCCGTGGATGCCCCATCCCTGAAAGTGTTCAAGGCCATGTTGGATGGAGCTTTGAACAATCTGGTCTAGTAAAAGATGTCCCTGCCCAGGGATTTGAAACTAAATGACCTTTAAAGTCCTTTCCAACTCAAATCCTTCCATGATTCTATGATCCCAGGAGTGGGAAGACAGTGGCAGCCACAAAGGCCTGGAGATGCATCCAGAGGGTGCCTGTGATGTCCCACCTGTGTCATAGGAGAGGACTAAAATGTATTTTGTCCTGTTGAACAGCTGACAGCACACACAGTGAGACCAAAACCTAAGTGGTGCTTGGTTTGAGGGAATGAGGCAGGCTGTAGTGGTTTCAGTCCTTGGTAACTGCAGCAGAGGTCAAACAGTCATCTAAGAAAGGGATTTTGCAAAACAAAAGCGGATGGTTTTCAGTTTTTGTGATGCAGCCTCTTGTGCCTGATGGTTTGTGAGAGACTGCTGGGCAGTTGTGACACTTGTACAGATCTCACAGCCCACTCTTTAATAGCTAGAAACACAATTTTTAAGGCAAACCCTCAGATTTTGCCAGCATGTCAGAGGTGTCCCCTTGGAGGGACAGAGGAGGGACAGCTGCACAGCTCATCCCCAGCCTCACCCCTTGAGGGCAGGGCACAAATCCCACCAGTGGCATTTGGAGCCTGAAGCTCAGCACTGGGGTCCCTATGCAGCAGGTTTGGAGGGCACTCATGCCCCACATGTTCCCTTCTCCAGTTTAAGAGAAGGTCCACTGGGACAGGAAGAGTGGCACAAGTCACCGTGGGATGGTTGGTGAGCAACAAAAAATCCTTTTGCATCTACAGAAAGAGGCAGCCCTGAGATTTGTAGGCTGGCTCTCAGGCCCCCTCCCTCCCAAATACCCAACTCCAGCTATTCCACCCCAGCTTCAAAGTCATCCAGCCACCCTGCACTGCCCTGAAAGAGCTGCCTGTGACAGCTAACAAGGAGTGGCACAGCTTTGCTTATCATTCATGCCCAGCACCAATTAAAAAGACTTAGTTAAGCAAAATGCAATTACACTGTCGTGGATAAAAGGAATACAATTAATTAAAATGGAACACTTTCCCTTAGGAATGATGTTATTTCCAGATGCTCCATCCCCGTCCCTCCCTGACTGTTCTTTGTGATCTGAAGAGATTTGGGAGGAATTGGGCTCTTTTGGGTAGTTTTGTCCCATCTTGCTGGCTCATGTGTATTTATGAGGTAAGTTAGCAAAGCCCCCTGAGGACACAAATTCTTTCTGGAGCCCTAAAACAGCATTTCCAATGTATCTTACACTACCTTTCCAAAAAGATGAACATTTCATAGAGGCTATCTGGTGCCAAGCTGAGCCCTTTCTCCTTTTGGGGAGAAAACTGAGTCTTGTGTCATCTCTGAAGGAATGGGGAAGAGGCAGACACTGTGGGATATGTGCATGTCTGGAAGGATTTTCCAAAATTCACAGGGAAGCAATTGAAGTGAGGTTTCTCATCTCAAGCCCTATGGGAAGGGAAAGAAGCTGAAGAGCAAAACATTTACCAGGTAAAAGCCAGTTCTCCAGGTTTCCAAAGCCCAAAGTTTATGCTGAATGCATCATAATACACATCCTTAGCAAAATCATTGATGAGTCCAGCTGCAAAAGTAAAAAAGGCAATTAATGCTTTTAAGACATCCTATTAAAATATGCAATGAAAGAATTAGTTTTCTGCATTACATTCATATGACAGGTAACAACATTAACATACACTCAGGCTACATCTACAGCTTAAACTTATCACATCATATATGGGTCAATAACTGTATTTTCATTCCTCTCTTCTGAAGTCTTCTGATGTTTTAGACCACATCACCACAAATCTGCCAGCACATTTCCTTGTTTTTTCTGTTAAACATCACAGTGAAGGGCAGCATCTGGCCTCAAAACCCTAAGATTTTTTTCTGTCTAATTTGGTTTCAGAACTGGTCAGGTTTTGCTTGGTTAACTCTTCCCACCAGCATGGTCCAGCAAAGGCCCAACCAACCAACCAGCAGAGTACATAAGCCCAAGCTGAAAGTATTTCTGATCCTGCAAAGGAGCCAGTTTGGCTCTCACAGGTGCTGGCACTGATGCAGGCAGCTGCTCTGCTGTGACACCAAGCTGATTTTACCCCAAAGTGCTTAAACAAACTGTTAATGGTAGCTCCAAGTGATTATCCATTTATTTCAGTATTTGTCTTTTTCAAATGTGACCTAAAATCTATACGTAATTAGTTATTGTACAGTCTACGATGTTGCAAAATGCTTCCCTTCATTTTTTATTCTGACTCTGAACTATAACTCCAAAATTATTCTAGTCACACCAGCTTTCAAAGGTCTAAATGGGGAGGAAGGGGGGCTAACTCCCTAGTATCTTTGAGATTTGCAATAATATTTGATGATTTTCTGGGGATTCAGTGTAAGATGAAAAAAAGGAGTTCTGCAGGCAAACAGAAAAACTTATGCTTCCAGTTCAAAAGGAAAGACACATCCAAATAGAGAAAGATTTAAATGCTAAAATGATGCTAAATAAACATTGCTATTCAACAGCGGTCTTTGTCTTTTGAGTCCTAGGTTAAAACTACTTCACAGGGACTACAAACACTCCTTACTCTCCTTTGTTGGAGCTAAATGAATTTTAACCACAGAAGTTCCAGAGTGAAGAAGAATTGCCTCCTAGAACTTCTCCCAAGTCACCTAGGTACCCCAGCAGAGGGTACCTAGGCAGAAGAGGACTTTGGGAGCCCTTAAATAAGGTGAAAACAAAAATAGCACACAAATTGCATTTATTCTGGGTGCGCTTGTGATGTTTTACACAAATCCTAACAAATAAGTGGAGATGTGAAGGTGCTGGTTGCACACCATCAGGGTATCAGCAGCAAAAGGAAGGCCAATTCTGCAACGACCTTGCCTTAGGTAATCCCAGTGGAGTCAAGGGATGCAGAGGGCTTTCAGGCTCAGGGAATAAATCACTCAGGACATGAATTACTGCCTTATTAGAGCAGATTCATAACTGTAATTCTAGAGAAATCCACAATTAGTCCGATCTCCTCTGATAACATGCCAACAGGAAAAAAAAAGTCACCTCCTACTAAGCAGAGTAGCTATTCAAAGGAACTGCAACAAACTTTCACAGATGTTGAGGCCAGCAGGACCACTGTAATAATCCCATCTGATCTTCTGCATGGTGCAGGGTAGAAAAGCTCCCCCAGGGATTTCTACATCATTTTGAAACTGCATCTTGTTTTCTAGGAAGGTGCCCTACCTTGGCTGAAAGTCTTCTGAAAGCAGAGAAAGCATCATAATTCCATAAAAAACCACCACATTCTTGCCTCATTAATTAATGTGCCAACTCTCTCCCAGTGACTCCACCCCTAACCTGTGCTGGGACACCAGGAGCCAGCTGAGGTCCTTGAGCCACCACATGCTGTTTGCCTGAAGTCCTCTCAGACAAGGCTGAATAGTTAAAACTAGTTTTCCCTAACACAATTAACCTCAGCTGGCAGGGACAAGCCCACAACCAGGTTTTTGAAGAGCTTCTTATTGTTCCAAGCAAGCAGCACACCTCTAAAGGGATGCTAATGCCCTTGCCAGAGTTTAGAGAAACAAGGAATGTGCAGCACATGCCAAGATCAAACCAGAGGTGACCTTGATAGTTTTACTTCTGCTCAGCATCTGAAAGAGTATTTCTGGAAGGCTTTTGCCGTAATAGCTGTGGCTGACACGAACACTGGGACTCTGCTTTTGCAGCCGTTCTGATTTTAAAGGAGATGTTTGACTTTACAGAGTAGCGATAGAAAGAGCTCGTTGGGAGTAGAAGGCTCTCACCACACTTCTGAGGCCCTCAAACTCTTTTCTGGGTGGAAATGAGATCAGACTAAACTAAAGTGGCACTGTTTGCATGAGTAACAGCTAATCCAAATTACCCAGGGCTGAGAGATGAGGATCCCAGGGCTAAAAGAACAAGGGTGGTTTTTTCCACACATGGGTAAAGACTGTTGACTCAACTTGCAGGGCTATAAAATTTCTCCAGTAACAAGCAGGGACAGAGTCCTACAGCAATGCTGCAGGGAAGGGAAATACCCTGTCTCTGAAAATCCACTTATTTCAACCAGACTGAAAGAGCTACACAAGAATATAAATGGATCTGGCTGTGGTTAAGGGGTAGATGAGAGAAGGAAGAACACCCTTTGCTACTCCTGTGTTTTTACTTAAAATCTGTAAGATTAAGAGTGAGGAGGTCCCCTGCTTCCACCTTATTTGCTTTAGAAGCCTTTTTGAGTCCCCTAGTGCAAACTGGCATGAAGAGGGCAGAAGAAGGTCTTTTCTGGATACAGTGTTCTGGCACACTCTGACTTCACACATTGTAGACCGGGAAATGTGAAAAAAAAAATCACTTTTTCAACATTTTCCTTTTGTTGCTCTCGGATGCACAGTGCCACTTCCCATTACAGGCCAGCATGTCAGTTGTGGCCTGCTCAGGGGAGACATGCTGTGACCCCATGGGACAGGCTCAGCACACTGAGGATGCTGGGGTAAAACCTACAGTCCTCAGTAAACATGTGGGGCCCAGCTCAGTGAGGGGTCGTGAGCGATGAGACTTCAGCAAAAAGCCTCCAAGCATCACCCAGCACGGGAGATGAAGCAGAGAGTTGTGACCTAGGTCACATCTGCAGCTGGTATAAATCAACATTGCTCTGTTGATAACTGGGGAAATACATGGATTTTTTTCTTCTGATAATTCAGCCCTATATTGATTTTTTTTTTATTCTGCCCAGCTCTCTAAAACACTGCTTAGCTCCTGGTGAGTCTACTCTTGGGCTTGATGGTGGGTTCTGTGTGCTGCCCAGCAGCCTGGGAGAAAAGTAAGAGACCCAGCAGGAATAGTGAATCCTTCCCCAGATGCCTGGGAAAAGCATGCCTAAGGCTAGAAATCCTGAGGTTTTCTAGTGCAGAAAACAGTAGGGACTCTTTCCAAAATGGTTATTTAAACAAGGCATTTTAAATTGAGCTGCACTGATTATTAGAAAGTGCAGTAATTTTCAACCACATGCCACAAAGGCATTATAAAACTGCCGACAACAACATCTCATCAACACCTCCGGCTGCAATTTTCTCCCACCTTAACACTTCTGCAGTTTAACCCTAATTATTGCTGCTTGCCCCATTATGATGGATGTAGTCCCAAGCCCTCCTTTCTCTCTGTGCCATCAAGCTCTCAAGGATCCTGATTCCTTCACTTAATGCCAAGTGATGAAATGGGTTCTGGCAACGCAGAGATGCAAAGTTGGAAAGCTAAAATTTTGTTGAAGTATAAGCATAGAAGCAAGTTGCGTAGAGCTTTTATCCAAATTACTTTAAAGAGACATATTTCATAGAATTGTAGAATATCTTGAGCTGGAAGAGACCCACAGGGCCCATGGAAGTCCAGCTGCTGGCCCTGCCCAAGACCACCCCAAGGATCATACCATGTGCTGAGAGCATTATCCAAGTGCTTCTTGAGCTTGGCTTCCAGAACCCAAGCACCCTCTGGGACAGGAGCCTTTTCCTAATATCCAACCTAAGCCCCTCTGGAAGAGTTTCATGGCATTCCCTCAGGCCCTGTCACTGGTCACCACAAAGCAGAGATCAGTGTCTGCCCCTCCTCTTTCTCTCAAATGCTCTCTTGCAGTCTGCAATGAGATCTCCTCTCAGTCTCCTCCTCTCCAGGCTGAACAGACCAAGTGACCTCAGCTGCTTCTCACAGGGCTTCCCCTCAAGGCCCTTCACCATCTTTGTTGCCCTCTTTTGGATATTTTCTAACAATTTACTATCTTTCTTGTATCATGGTGCCCACGTTGGAGATGAGAAACTCCTCCAGTGTAGAAGGTCTTGCTCCCCAGCTTACATCAAGTTCAATAGCTTATTTGATGAAGTATTCATGGATCCCTTCCCTGTCTAATGAAGTATTTGTGAGTCCCTTCCCTTAACTTTAGAGGATAGTTTTCATTTTTCCCGTTTATTCAGTTGTACATCTTCTGCTCTTTAGCTCTAACTGTTCCAAGATGTTCATCTGATATGAATTTACAAACCAGATGATAGCCATCATTTTTGCTTTAAGGAGGAACACTCATGTACTGTTTCAAAGGCTTTAACTCTTAATCTGTTTTCAGACCTGTATGTACTGCTCTGTTTATATCTCTGCCTTTTAGTTCCCAAATAGTCGGTCTTTTCCAAACAAGATCATGGTAGCTGGCAGTATCTGAAAGCACCAATACTGCTGGTGAGCAAAAGTCTTGTTGAATTGAAAGAAACCCAAACTTGTCTGTCTTGCATGACAAAAAACTGATGCCAAATTAGCCCAGCTGACACATTGAGGAACAGAGCAGAGATCAGGCCTCTAAGGCCTTTAAGGTTGTTTAGACAGAAAATATTTTAATCACAGCTGAGAAAGGAAGAGATCACTGTCAGGTTTGGATAGGCTCAGTCAGGTGCTCATCTGGTATAAATAAACTCAACTCTGTTGAGGTCAAAACCTTTTTTACCCACAGTTATTTTTCCTGAATGAGGTGAGCATGTAAAATCCCTTAGTGAATAATTTTCAGCAAGCTTGAGCACTACAATTCTCTCTAAAATCAGGAGTAATGAGCAGTCTGAGAGAGGACCACCCAAATTATTGCAGGCTATCAGTAACTGTCGAGGGGAAAATGGCTGCAAATCAAAGAATACAATGTTCTTCTCCATTAAAAGCACAGAGTAAGCGCATATAACTGAAAGGAGCTCGAGCACTTTTCTTCCTCTGTGTGCTTGATGCAGTGAGAGAGTGTTTGTCCTGGCAGCATCATTTCAGGTAAACTAAAATAAGTCAAATATGTAAATACTGGGTCTGAGCCATCCCATCAGCCTTTTGAGGGTTGCTGAGAGAGTTACCTGGCAGGTGATATGATCAGTGCCTGGATGGAAAGGAGTGAAGCTCAAAGATGAGGGGAACATTCAGCTTTCAAAATGGTCAGAGGAAAAGAAATTCTAAACTGACTCCATAGGAAAGAGCAGAAATGCAGGGAACTTCCAACAGAACATCAAATTCCCATGTTATTATGAAAACAAGGAGATATTTTCAAGGAGTTAGGGATTAGAAATTAGAATCAGTGCTTCAGAAGTATTTGTAACAACAATCAAGTCAATGAAGAAAAAAGAAAGCTCATATAGTCACCAAATCTGTGGGGAAAACAAAACCTCTCCAATGACATTTTTTGTGTTAGAAAATCAAGGCATTACTTTATTCTGGCCAGGATGTGCAACAGAAATCATTTCACCTACACATAGCCTGGATTGTGCAGAGAAAATCGTTCCATGACACCCAAATTTTACCAGATTTTTTCAGATACTTACAGAGTCAAAACCCACAGAAATTTGTTGGCTCAGTGTTCATTGGTCCCAAGTTACACAGTTCTTCATAATTGGTTTCCTATTGGTTTGTCAATCTCTTCACCTTCGATGTTAATTAGGTTCTCATTCTTGGTTCTTTTATTTCCCTTTTCCAAGACCAGGTGTCTCTGACCATGCCAGGGGTGATGTTTGGAGCTGATGGTTGTTATCTTTTGTGTATCTTCTGTGCAGCTCCCAGTGTGTTGAGATGTTAAGCTCATCACACCTTGAGTGATGAAACCGTCCTTTGAAAAGAAACTGAAAATTCTTTTTGCCCTGGGGAAAAGGCAAACAAAACCCCTAACTAAATCTATACAAATAAAATTTAAACTTGGTATCTTTTCCAACAATATCAAGTCTAAAAAATCTTGGCACAGCAGATAAAAGAACTGGGGCAGTAAGACTCTTCTTGCAAGCTTAAAAAAAAACAAAAAAAATACTTGAGATTGAGCCAAAATGCAATTTTTTTCTGTTTTCTTACCAAAACTAAAAGAAAAAATATTACCATTTCTAGGGAAAAGATTTCACCAAGATTGCATATCATCAATCCACAGTAATTTAGAGGTGGTCCCAACAGTGAGGAAAGCAGCCTTATCTATCCCAGGCAGAAGTGGCCGAAAAAAGGAGTTCAACCCACCCAGCTCTGTGTTTGTGCCACACTAAAATCAATTTAATCCTATTTAATGTCCCTGTACCCACCCTGCCAATAAGCACTTCTGAGCATCCCAGCTAATTTCTAGAAACTTTGTCAGTAGTGACCATCTGTCATTGGGAAAACATGAAGAGGGGGATTAGTAACAGACTGGCAGGGAATACTGGAAAACTGGCAATATATTTTACTGTGTACAGAAGTAAACACAATGAGGATATTGTTTTGAAATTAAGGGAAGAGCAGGAAATTTTGCAATGTTCTCCTGAGTTGGTTTGTTGGTTTTTTTTATCCTTACTACATCAGTGTGAAAAAAAGGTTGTTAAGTGAAAAGACTAATAATAGGGCAAAAATGTACCCTTTAGGGGAGCTTCCCCTGGGGTCTGCTCCCCCTCCATTGCTGCTCAATTGCCACCATTGCTGCACGTGAGGTGCATGTATATGCTGCTGCTGAATGAATGCACAGATGCATCTCTGTTATGCTCAGAAGCATAAACTGCTTTTTCTAACAAATACATTGCCCAGTGCACAAACACACCTAATGAGCTCCTTCTGCCTTGTTTGTTGGAATAAGGCACCTTCTGCTGAGACTAAGATAAAACAGAAAGAGCACAGAAACCTCCTAGAAAAGCTAAATGGGAGGACTTAATTGTCTCTGTAGTTTTGCTTCCAAAATTAGAGGGGAAAATGTTTTACAGATGAGAAGATTTTAAAGTGCGCCAATCACAATGAGAGGGATTTCTGTTTGAAATGCTGATGGTCGAGACATCTCCAATGCCATGTTCATTGCAGAAGTGGAAAATATTCAGAGAACTGCCAAAAATGTCATCCAGGGAGGGAACCTCTCCCCAGATCTTGTCTGCACTAATAAGAATTTGCTGGCACATCTGAAGGCATCTTCTGCTGAAAAGTCTTTCCCATTCCCTCGGTGAAGGAAGACACCCTCTTTGGCTGGTGTGAATCTATATACTGCTGCTCCTGCTAGCATCAAAATGTCATTAAAAATCACAGCCTGAGAGGCATTACTGCATCAGGAGAAGTCTCTGGCAGCCTTTGGCTGGAGGCTGGGCTTGGGAAGGGGTCTGTACCATTGCTGAAGCAGACACAGGGGCCAGTGAATCCCCCAGAGTGAGGCAAAAAGCATGAGGGCAAATCTGCAATTAGTAGGGCAGTGCTGGGTAATGAACATGATCCACAGGGGTGGAGGCTGGCTCGGATTGCTCCCACATCTCTCCACTCCCCTGTTCATCAGTGCTCTTGAGGATCAGCCTGGAGCCAACCAAAGTGATGGAAATACTTTGCCAACTTTGACAGACTTTGGATCCAGCTTTTCATGACATTTTATCTTCTTGTGCTATTCCAAAAGGTCCTACACGACAACCATGAGGCTGAGATTTTCAAGTCTGCTCCCATCACTTTCAACAGAGACTTTTCTTCCACCTGCTGAGACAACCCCGAGCCACGCATGTTAATAATTAAATAACAGCTGAGCACCAGGGGAGGGGAAGTGACAAAGCTGCCAAAACCCTTCCAAGATATTTTGACAGTCCACAGCCTGAAAAGATTTTAAATGAGGGTCTGGCCCCTTGTTACTCTCCCACTTTCTCCTGCGCATCTTTAAGCATCACACGGATTACGCATCATCCATCCCAGAGATGCTTATTGATGTCATAACGATATTTCCCACACTGGACTACACAACACCGACCTGCAGACACGTTGATTAACAACTGCTTTTGCTCCTGTACCTTCTGGACTCCCATCAAAGCAGGATTTGTCCCAATTAATCAAACCCAAGTGTTCTTTGCTGCCGTGCTTGTCTGCATGGAGAGGATCCCAAACGTTCATCCCGGATGCTGTGCGCGGCTCTAACCTTTCGCTGGAGTCTGCCGGGAGCTGCTGCTCATTTATATACAAAGCACAGCAGGTAAAAGGGCAACTAAACATAATTTACCTGGAAGTGAGGTTAAAAGTGGTTTACCAGCTTGATGGTGTTTGGCTTGAGAAACAAAGACATTCATTAGCACCTACCCATTGATTAATATTGACCACGTTTTTGCCTTGTGCAAATATTAAACAGGTGATGCTCAAATTTATTTTTACTCAAGTTTTACCTGTACCAAGAATATTGTGGCTGAACTTTGACCAAACATGAGCTTCCTTCTGGCCTGACATCCTAACACAGAGAAGACTTGCACCTCCACTGAGGACTGTGAGCGTTGCTGCTCCAGGAGTATTCCTGCCCTCAGTGGGATACCAGGACACCCTGACCCAGTACCACTGACATTAATGAGCCTTGTCACTGCTTCCAAACTCTTAGGGCCAAATCCTTCTGCCTGTAAGGCTGGGGGTTTATGACATACTCTCCTTGCCTTGGGACCCATGACCAATTTCACTGCAGGCATGTTAGAAAAACCCAGCATAAAGTCACAAATCCTCTGTTTCTTTGGAAGATGTGATATTTATTTAGCAATGGCATCCTCCTGGCGGGGGGATATTTGCATGATCTCAGCACCCCAAGTGCCCTGCTGATCCCACAGACAGAAGCTGGGCTATTTCACTCCAAATGAGAAAGAAGACCTGCCCCATAATTTGTGATTGCCCATGGATGCCTGTGACATGATTAAAATATTCTTATTGCCAGGGTGGTCCTCTTGCAACAGGAGCATGGTCCCTATTCATCCTCTGAAAGTACTGGGTTTATCACTTCTCACCCATTCATGGCACATTTAATCTGTCAACATGAGATACAAACAAAATTAAAGCCAGCTATTCACCCATCTGAGGCAGGAGGAAGCCTGGATTCCTGCAGTTAGCAAACACTGAAAGAGGGGAAACTCTCTTTCCTGCAAATCTTTCCCTAAAAGAGGCAGCATGAGGCCCAAAACTCACCCACAAGTGGGACCTCCCTGGTTCCAGGAGACCTCATTTAAAGGAGGGAGGTGATTCTGGAGCCATGGTGGGAGTATAAGCACCTAAGCCTGATCCTCCTCCACAAAGTGTCTTTTGGGCTGGCCAAAGCCCATTGAAGCAGCTTCTGCAAAAAGCAGAGCAGGTGGGAAAAGCCTTCAGGAAGAAAAGACAAAGCCTTGAAGCTGTGTCTGCCTTGGCAGGCCCTGAAATACAGACCTTGCTTTGTACTGGGGTGAGGATTTTTTGTTTGATTGTTTTGTCTTGTTTTGTTTTTTGGGTTGGTTTTTTTTGGTGGCTCTTTAACTGTGTTTATTAAAATAAGACCACTTTTGAAACTTGAAAGATCTTTTTCCAAATTGCCATAATTTCTCTCATCCTCCAAAAATTTGGGTTTTCTCTTGACTTGAATTTTCGATAAATAAAGACCGTCTGCAACTTTGGAAACTACTTTGATTCAAAGTTTTAATAAAAACCTTTGAGGCATCTATTTGTTTGCTTGTTGGCAGGGTGGAAAATGCTGACAGCAATGGCTGCTACAGGCAAAATTAATTTTAATTTTTGGACAATGAGGCAGAGTTGTTTTGTCCTGACAATTAAAAAAATTTGTACATAGGGGTTTATACCTTTACCTATAGAAATATTAAAGCAAGAGTTTGTCAAAATTTATGCTATTAAAAGATTTAAATGCATTCAAGAATCAATCTGATAATTTTCTGTTCTCACTTCCCTTTTCAAAATAGGATGACTTTGCATTCTAGAGTCATGTTATTCACCTCAAGATTGACCTGACTGTTATAGGACAGGTGAAACAATCCCAACTGCAGTGTGATTTTAATTAAACCAAACATTCTGAAAACAACAAAAATATACCAATCACTTTTTTTTCCAATGCAAAACCAGTACAGCACACCCTGAGCCCACCAGTGAGACCTGCTCACCTGCTGCTTTACACACTGCTGATGGGCACCATTCTGCAAGTTTGTTTTTGTTTGCTTCATTGGGTTGTTGGGGTGGTTTTAAGGACAGATCAAAATGACACATCTTGCTCATCACAGATCAATAACCTAACCTATTCTTGGCCTGTGTTCTGTCCTCCTACCTCCTAACCACTGAACTAGAACATACATGAAATGACTCTGAAATCAGTCCTGGCCCAAGAAATATGCAGCAAACAGAGATCTCACTCTGGGCCATGTTGCAGAAGCACATTTTGTTCTCTATGCTCCAGAGCTCCCAAGAAAGCATCCTGAAAACCATTCTTCAAAATGTTGTGCAGCTTAGCCTTAAATGCTGAACACAAATGAGGCAACCTCAGCCTTCAGGAGCTGCTTCATGGCTCAGGCTGTTTCAGCATTCCCCTTTTCTGCCAAGGGCTTGGGGTTGGCTCACATTTTATGACTGTGCAACAGGGACAGCCAGTTTAGTGAGCAGGTGAGAGATGAAGAGTGTTCTTAATATATAAAGGTAAATAGAAGAATGAAAATTATTTAGATCTGTGGTCTAATGGTAAAAAGTTATTTCCTTGCAATTGAAGCCTGGTCTCTCCAAAACAAAGGGAAAGTTGAATTTGCTTCATCCCTTTACAGGCAGACCAGTGCACCAGGCTGCAGCCACTACCCGACTGACACAGAGATTTTGGAAGCTCTGGGAGTGATGAGTCATGTCCCTGTAGGAGTCTCCCTCAGCCCTAGCAGGGGCATAGGACAGCCAGACTCTCCTCTGGGTGGATGGATGTACAGTCATACTCAACACATGAATAAATTGTAGCTCTCCGAGGCTCATAACTCAGCCAAATCAGTCCCATTTTTCACAGGAGTGCCTGGCCACACTCACCAAGGAGACCCATTCCCCTGCCAGGATCCAT
Organism: Anthoscopus minutus; assembly: GCA_013399455.1. Lineage (NCBI taxonomy): Eukaryota > Metazoa > Chordata > Aves > Passeriformes > Paridae > Anthoscopus > Anthoscopus minutus. The sequence goes on along the minus strand of VWYI01023767.1, from coordinate 496,266 downwards.
TTGCCTGCCCCAAGCTGCTTTGACTGTGCAAATGCTAAAAATAAAGTTGCAATGACTGTTTGCTAGAGGAAATAAAGAGTTTTTACTCTCCTATTGCAGAGTGAGTAGGCCAGGTCAGCTCACAATCCCTCCCACCCATATAAAAAAATACATGTAAAGCAGTAGATCTGCTAAGCCTTTGGTCCAGAGAGAGGCCAAGGTTTGGAATCAGTGCTCTGGCAGACAAATACAGAAATCCTCTTTTAATCACCAGGAGACCTGGACACCTCTTTAATTACCCTTGCTGATCACCCCAGCAGCCTGGCCTTGTCTGAGTGCTCACCCAGGGCTGCGGGGTCCTGCTGAACCCCAGCCCCACATGCCCTTGGAGGTCACCTGCCAACACTGAGCAGCTGCAGCCCCTGTCAAAAAACTTACTTTCCTGACACTTGTTTTTTTATGAACTTCTACAAACTGCCAAGAAAGATTTTCTTACAGGGAGAGTTGACTGAAGCAGCAGGAAGACACGAAAAATGCCCATTCTCCCCCCACTTTCTCATTCATCAGTAAATTAATGAGAAGCATTTGCAAAGGACACAGGCATTGCAGCCCACGCTGCACACCGGGTTTCCCCCTCCCACGTAACTTCACAGATAAACAGCATTACCAAGGTCTGGCTCTGTGACAAAAGGCACCCACCATGGCCAGAGCCAAATCTTTAAGAACCACTCTTCAATTAAATTAAAAACATTTCTTGTAATAATGTAATTCAGAGTCTAGGCTTAAGGGAGGATTTTTGAATGCCAAATAATCCATTCATTAAAAGTTAAAAAAGCCACTCTTCATTTATTACCTGCTATTCTGAGGAGAAAAACTTATACCCAACCTCTTCAGAATACAGCTATATTGACCACAAACAGGATTACTCACAGGAGCTTTTCATTTGTAAGTTTTCTGTGGACCTTGAAGGTTACACATTAAAAAGCGCTACAACCTCCTTCGAAAAACAGCAAGGGAGAATGCGTTACCTCTGCTGCTGCTGCTTATGCAAGAAAACAATAAATGCCTTTCTTAAATGGCATAATTGAGTTGTGCTGATGTTTCACATAGGCTCAAATTGGTTATCTTATTTAAATGTCAGGTTGTTTGTTCCTGGATGAGATCTGAGCTGCTCCACCATGACAGACAAGATTAACTCACCATCTCTGAAGCAGGAAGGACCAGCTCAGAGAGCCCAGCACAGCTCACCAGGCTGGTTAAACTGTGTCTGCAGGGACAAATCACTCTATCCCACACATGCAGTACTTTGTTACTTATAACTCAATGATCTGAGTCTCCAGAAGTTGAGATTTGACATGACCAAGCCAGAAGGACCTTTGGCCTCTTCAGTGATCCTTCTTGAGACACTGGAGTCTGGAGAAGCCACCATGAGCCTGCTGAGCCTGAGCAAATGCAGGCAAATGGGCAGTCATGAATTCCTGCCCACACCAGATCCCCCAAACCCTTCTTGGGGTCTGCAGGCAGCCTCACAGAGGTGACACAGATGTCACCTGTCTACCTTGTTTCTGCTGGCAACAACTCCAAACCCCTCACAGGTGTAGTAGTGCTACAAAGGCGAGGTGAGGTTGTTTCCCATCACCTTTCCCAGCCCTAGGCAGCACCAGTGATGTGCAGCACATGCCTGAGGACTCCTTGTTCTCATCAGGGACACAGTGGAGCTTGTTGAGGAGCAAAATGAACTCACCTTGGTCTTGCCTCTGGTCTCTGCAGTAATTAGTTGTGCTCCAAAGGACCCCTGGGCCAAAAATCATATATCTGAAGAGCTCTTTTTATTTTGAATTAATTTTCAGATATTTTAATTGTCTCCTTCAGCACACTCCAATGACATCTATCTTTTTTAAAAGTCTTAATTAAAAGCCAAGTTTTCAGAACTTTGAAGGATAGCAGTGTAAGTGTCACGGGACAGAGGCACAGACTCTTAACCCACCAGTCACCAAGTGGATTGATGATCTTTCTTTTTTAAGAAAAGGAGTTGATCTGTCTGGTTCACAAAATGTCTGCTTGGGACCAGAGGAGCCACCTGAGAGCATCTCCATGAGGTTCATTAGTAAGCACCAACACACACCAAGTCAGGAGCTTCTTTTCCAAAATAAGCACCCATGACATGTGCTGCTCCCCAGCCGCAATTCCTCTCCTACTAGGGTGAGAGCCACCCTCCACATGGCACCAGCAGGTTTTATAAGCCTGGACTGGTGACTAGGGCCATCTGCAATCCAGTTTTACCTACCATAGGAACTTGCTAGTGTAACAACTCCTGACCCTGTGGTATGTGCAGCAGCTGAATTTGTCTCCTGCCTTGCATCAAAAAGGATGCAGAGTAAATTTTTCTCAGAAGAGAGAAATCAGCTGTAACTTATGCACCTTCTGTGATTCCTTTTCTCACTGCTTTTGATATTTTCAAGCATTAGCTTTGTTCTGCACTATTACAACTCCTCCTCTCAACTCAAAGAAAGGCTGGGTGGGTGGAAAGCCTTCTGGAAAGATCACAGATGAAACAGAATGGTAATGGGGGCAGCAGCATAGCTGGGCTCTCTTCTCAGATGTTGGGTTGCTTGTCTGGACAGTACCAAAGAAAAAAACTGGTTTTAGGACAAGGACATACAGCCCATGGTAGTGCCATATGCATATTGAAGATCTCAGATATGTGACCTCCCTCAGGCAGGAACCATCCTCTTGGACTCAGCCTCTAGGAAAAACCTCACATTAGAAGAAAACTTAGTCCCAGCTGTCTAAGCTAAACCTTGTAAGTAATAGGAAGGCTGCTGACTTCCTAGGAGCTCCCTAAACTCAGCATCTGTGTGGTCCCACAGAGAAGGCTGCGAGGCATGGGTCAGCTTTGCTTCTCAGCATCTTCATCAGTTCCACATAATGGCACAGATTCTGAATACTAAATAAATCATGTCTTTCATAAGCATTTATTGCTCATTAGTTTGGACACCGAGCTAATGAATGACTCATTTGTCTTCTAATTCCCTAATGACCATTAATTAAAGAATTAACCCAGCTTGCTGAGAAATGGAAGAAATCGACCAACAATTATTTACAGATATATACACAAAAATTCACAGCTATTTTTACGATTCCAGGATGCTTTGTCAGGGAATTGCAATCACTCACCAAAGTGCTGTTCTTTAATTTTCAGTTGGAAAGCTTCAGAGCATTTCTCCTGGCAATTGCTAAGTGGCTGAATGATTGCTCCCCATTGACAAACGAGGGGCTGGCAGGTCGCAGGTGGTTATGTGCATTCATATCAAGCAGCACAGTGCGAGTCAGTGCTGCTTAGCTGTGTGTGTCACCTTTTCATAACAACAAAGAAAAATACCTCCAAAGCTTTCAAGTGTTTTGCTTATTAAGCAGCTGACTGATAGCTCCAGACTGGCAAGTGACACGGGGAAAGGTACCAGGTGCTGCTGCTTTCTGGCATGCTGGAGCTGCCCACCTTCCTTTTGGACTAACAGATTAGTGAGGGGCACAGTCAGAAGGTGAAGATTTTGGTGGCTTAAATATTTTTAAGTACCCATTATGCAACGTGTTCCTGTCAACCTAAGACCTCTCCTGTTACAGAGCAGCTCCTTCTATTCACTCTGAAAACAACAGAAAAATACTTGACTGACCACTTGAGACACAAAAGTTTCCATGGAGGCAGACAGGGGGCTCGGTGTAATTGGGTATCAGGTGAGGAAGCACTAGGAAGCATTTTTTTGTGTTTCCTTTGAACCTGCTGCTCACCAACACGGTGAATAATCCCCCAGTCACTCCATCCATCACGTCCAAGTTATCTCAGCTTCTAGCTCATCTTCCTCAGAGTCATTTATTTCCAAGAGGAAAAGTCCCAATCTGTTTAGTGTGTGTCATATGGAAACTCTTGCATGCCCTTGGTCATCCCTTATCCTTCTCTGTATCTCTCCTGATGGATGAATGATGCTGTTTGTTTCACTGGAATCAGTAGAAGCATGAAGTTGGAATTGCAATTAGAAGTTTGTTGGTTTTGTGTGTGGGGTTTAATTTTTTCAAGCCACCTGCGCTCTCATAATTTCAGTGACTCTGGACTGGATTTAAAAAAGTGCTGGTTGGATCACATAGGCTACAAAAACACAGTCTTTGCATGGACTCAGTTATCTGGATCACTTGGTAGCTTGCAAGATCTCAGTGTTAGATGATGCAATAGCCAATACGTGGCTTTGAGCTTCATAATATTCATTTAATTTATACCCTATAATTTACACATTCAAGTGTTGGCTGCTGCTGGGTGGAAATGAAACTTCATATTGCCAAAATAAAGCATTCCAAAATCAGGTTAGATGCCATCCTGCCTCCAGAAAACACCTACAGGGGGAATGTTCCTCTTAATAATAATTAAGATTAAGATTTTATCTTAATCTGTGATTAAAAGTCACAGATTTTTAATCTGTGATTTCTGAACCTGTGTGGCCTGCTGAGCTCACGTTTCCTGGCTTCTTGGATTAGCTGCTCTCTTTGCCAGTGTCTCAGCACCTCATGGTGACTCAGCCTATGATGAGGGTTTTGCTGCAGAATCCTCTCTGCAGCCACTCCTCCCGTGTCTCCTCTGCCTTGCCCACGGTCTCCTTTGGCAGACATGGGCAGACATCATGGCTGTGGGCATTTTGTGGTGTCTGAGGTGGGGCTGCTGCCATAAAACCTTTTAAAAAACACCCCAAAAATTGCAAATTAAACCAAATTTGTAGCCTCCCCTGTTTAAGCCACTGCTGGATGAGGCAATGCTTAAGATCTCAGTATGTTTGATGGACTGGAAAAAACATTTCCCAACTAGCCCTGCCTAATTATAGCCTCATTAACGGGAGAATCGACTGTACTGAGCCATTGTCAGAACCAGGCTGCCACAAAGGAAAAACTGGGAAAGGCCTTAGATTTCATGATCTGTGACACTTCCAGGCTGGAATACCCATGGCAGGTCTGATGAAGGACCCATCCACACATGGGAGTGTGCATACACCAGTATGCCTGAGCGTGTATTTCTGATTTTCCACAGGTGAGAACTGGCAGTGGCAGTGATGCCACCCCCAGCTGTCCCCCAGACAGTGCTCACCCCCAAGGCTCAGCAGGAACCTGCTCTGCATGGCCACACCTCTGCATGAGCATCACCTTGGTGCCAGCTCCAGCAGCTTTGCACTGACAAGATAGGACAAAATAATCACCACGAAGCTGGACAGAAAGCCATGGGGTTTGGTGTTTCAGAATGATATAATGGACTAGCAAATACCTCAGACTCTGGGTCTGCAACTCCTAGGTGAGAGGTGAAAAATGAAGGTGGGAATCACCAGCTGAGGTGAATACAACATACATACATGGTTAAAAGCAGGATGAGCTCACCCAGGACCCAAACACCTCCATGCTTCAGTGGCCACCCTACCTAGAAGCCCTCACATTTTTTAAATTTTTTTTTTTCAATAAAGTGGTCTGTAAGCAGAAGGAAAGGTCTGGTGCATTTAACTGATTCATTGACTTAATTAATCGTCTTTCATTATCTTTTTTTCTTCCTGGCCATCTCCCATCCTCCTAGTGCAACGCAAATTGCTGGCAGAAGCAGGATGAGAGCAAACACAAGCATTGAAGGTGGGTGTTTGGCAGCAGAGCTGGGAGCCTGCTCCATGCTCATCACTGCTGGGAGGACAGCAAGGAGCCAGAAAGTTTCATCATGTCCGAAAGAAAGGAGCAGAGTGATGAAAGACTGCTCAGATGGTGCTGTGGGTGTCGAGGACAATAAATCACCCAGAGAGTTAAAACAAACAGGAGCAAAAACCTATTTCTGTGCTGAATGTTGTGCTTGCTTTGTTTAAGTTTGGAAGCGTTTGGTGAGGGCAAGTCTTTGCTTTTATGTAAAACATTTGCAGTAAAATTCCAGTTTCTCTCTAGTCTCTTTTGTTTAAATTAGAATGATTTTATTTTTTTAAATCAAGAATTATCTGTCCACAAAGGATTTTGTAAATGGTACATCTACAGAAATAATATTTTAAATAGGATTACTTTTTGCCCAAATTGATTTTTAAAATAAAAACTCATGTTTATTTAAATGTGCGATTTGAAAAAACATTGACCAAAATCCTCTTAGCAGAGACCTTGGCCACAGTGTAATGAAGGGGATTTTTGTTCTTGATTACAATGAGGATCAAGATTAACTACAACATGATTTTGAGAAACAGCTGGATTTTTGGCTAGAGGGGAGGGAGTTTAAAAGTTGGCATAAAGATGAAAAAGAGACTTAGACATTATGTTTAGCTAATTAGCTAATTATCCTGTCCTAGCAGTCTGCACAAAATGAAAATACTCTTGAAGGAGCATCAAACTCCTGCAAATTTCCAAAACATGCTTTGGAAACTGTTTTGCCCTCTGATTCCTGCTCTGAATTCCTCTTCTTTCCTCAGCCCAGCCAGTGATGGATCAAATCCCCTCTGTTCACTGCACAGGGTGAGGTGCAGGTATGGACCTGCTCTGGTGGAGCTTCCCAAGCCTGAGAGCAAACCTGGCAGCTGTGGGTAGGGACATCCTGGTGCTCAGCAGCTCCTCTCCTGCACTCACACACCCCAAATTGCGCAAACAAGAGCTGTTTTACCCCCCTCTCACCTGCTGGGAAAGGCGCAGACCAACCCTTTGCTCTTGGGGCAGAGGAGGGGTATTTTTACATTTGTAATCAGTAGTTTGATGTGTTAGTTTTAGCTCAGGAAAGAGGTGCTTCCCATGCCAGACTCTTAGCAAGCACAGACTAAAAAGAGCTTTCCAGCCCAAGACCAGAGACTCATACAGACAGCCAGGGTGGGTGCAAGGGCTTAAACATGCACCACTCACTGACCTCAGTGTGAGGTTAATGGCTGGACTTGGTGATTTAGAGGTCTTTTCCAACATTAATGATTCAATGATTCCATGACCTTGGGTCACCATCAAGTGATTATTTTGGAGTGGGACCATCTGAAGAAGGAGCTACTGAGGAACATGAAGGAACAAGGCAATTTACAGAGGGGAAGAGATGGCCACTGACAACCAAAAAAGGAAGCTCCATGGTGGCTCACCAAGCTGCATTTGTCTGGCAAGGAGAGAGGCTGTGTGCAGGGGAAGCTGGAAGAAAGATGTAACATCAGAGGGTGATGGAGGTGGTTGCTTGTAGCTGCTGTACAGAAATAGCACGTAGGGCATAGGCATAGCCTGGATGCAAAGGGCTTGAGTTGGCAACCAGACATTCACTAGGACATGTAAAAAAGACAGGCTGTGACTGTGACCTGGGAGAGCAACACTGCACCATGAGATACCAACATTCTCTAAACTGAAGTTTGCAGATGGGCAAACCTGAAGAGAGGTAGAGGGAGAAGACAAGGAGTAAGTACAAGGGTAAACCTGTGTGGACATAAATATGGAATAATTTCTGACATAAATATGGAATGGCAGCAAGGATGGCCCAGAAGGGATGGCACCAACCCTTTACCACTGGTCCTTGGGAGCACTGTCCTTCGCCAAATAGGAGCAGGTGGATGTGCCCTGCCAGCAAGGCTCAGGAGGGAGAGGAGCCAGGATTTTAGAACACTGGGCATTCATCCCTCTACAGGGCTCAGAAGAGCTCAGGTGAACTGCTTGGGCCTTACCTCACTCACTGCAATATTTCAGAGGAAATGAAAGAATCACAGGGAAAGTTTTAAAAAGATTAAATCTTAGAGTTAGTCCAATAAACTCGGGCACAGCACTACAGCTGAGGCAATCATGATCCCTTCAGAGATATGCTACCACCTCCTGTGACCTTATACATCCAGAGCATCATTTTAAGCCCAGTTTCTTCATCAACAGCGGTGCCCAGGGTCTTTGCTCCACTGCACTCTTTAGAAAAGGCAACCAGTCCCACATCAGCTTGGACATGAGTCTGGTGAAATCAAACCTTTCCCCCTCCAAAGTCCTTTGACCCTCAGCAACCTCCAAGCAAAAGAAAAGCAGCAAAAACACCCTGAGAGCAGCAATTAAATCTGTTCAATTTGATTTGTTTTGATATTGCTGGCAGCTGTATCACAGTGGTGCCCCAGCAGCAGGGCATGCTGCTCAGTGGGTGCCAGGACATGCACTGAGCTGCCACAGAGACCAGGAGGGTCGAGAAGGGATGAGAAGGTGCAGCATGGACCTGCCAGACAGCCCTTGTCCCAGCCAGGTCCTTGCAGAAGGCACAATAATACAAGTTTTTCTTGGCATCAGGAAGTACTGGTAGCTCTTAACAGATGTCCTCACCCAACTATACAAAGAAATGCTGAGGCACCCTGTTTCTTCCACCACCAACATGCAAAGCATCCCAAAGGAGGGTGGAAGCTCCCTTGTCTGATGTTTTATTTTATTTCTGTTGCCTTTGCCCTTCAGCTGTAAGTCCTGACCAGCTCCCCTGTCCTCCTCTACCAGGTCAGCTATTTTTGTCTGCAGCTGTACAGAATGTCAGTAGGTATCACTTCCTGGGTATAATTTGGGGATTTCAGAGCTTGCAGCCTTCCTTCGCAAGAACTGTGTCATTTTGACAATGTTCTCCCTAAACTCCTGCACTAAAGTCTCCTGGATTAGTGTGAAGTGTCCAAATGAATATATCAGGCTAATGCCTCCAACCCACGCCTACTAGATCAAGTCTGGCCTGCCTAGTAAAAGCGAGTTTGATGGGCATGATGCCTTGGTTGGCTGTAATAAGGAGTGGTAAAGTGACCTCACAGAAGTAAAATTAAGAGGGCAGAGCTAACTGCAGTGGAGCAGGATATTATCAACAGCAACCATGTGCCTTTGCCAAAGGTCTGTCTGAAGTGGGCAGCAAAAATCAAGCAGCAGGGTTGGGCTCTTGTGAGTGTGTTAGCCAGTATGAAGCTGGTAAGGAAAGGCAACCTGTCACCAGAGCTACTGAGGACAAAGTGGGACACACCTCTGTCCACTGCCAGCAGGAAGGAGAGTGGCCAGGGACAGTAGTTTCTCCTCCCTGTACAGCTAAATCTCTGGTCTGTTCAGCAACTAGCACCCTTCTGGTCAGCCACACCAATAAACCAACCCCCACCCATTTTGTGAGGCCAATTCCTCACATCTAACCCACCATACGCCTCAGTAAAGAGTTGTAACAACCTCTTTAAAACCATCATTCACCGGAGTCCAAAACAAAGCACCTCTTGTTCAGCACAGAAAGGATGTGGACCTGCTGGGGTGAGTCCAGAGAAGACCCCAAAGACGCTCAAAGGGCTGGAGCACCTCTGCTATGGAGACAGGCTGAGAACTGGGGTTGTTCAGCCTGCAGAACAGAAGGTTTAAGGGAGAACTTAGAGCAACTTTCAGTACCTAAAAAGGCTACAAGAAAACTGGTGAGGGGGCTTTTTACAAGGCCTTGTAATGATAGGACAGAGGGGAATGGCATTAAACTGAAAGGGGGCAGGTTTAGGTTAGATATTAGGGAGAAATTCTTTGCTGTGATGATGGTAAGGCAATGGATCAGATTGCCCAGAGAAGCTGGGGATGCCTCATCCCTGAAAACGTTCAAGGCAAGGTTGGATGGGGCTTTGAACAGCCTGGTCTAGTGGAAAGTGTCTAGTGGAAGTTCCCAGGGCAGAGGAGTTGGAACTGGATGATCTTTAAGGTCCTTTCCAACCCAAACTGTTCTGTGATTCTATGATTCCCAGTGACATTTCAGTCCCCGATTAAATATCTTCAAACTTATATTTTCTTGTTACAAATCTTAGAAATACTCTCCAGAAAAGTCATTCTTGCTCTGGTTTCTCCTTGGACCTGTGTTTTCAGCATCCCAGTTTAAAATCCTGTCTCAGAGGTTTGACTTGCGTGTGGTGAGCCATGCCCAGGAGCACTTCACTAATTGCTGTATGACCAATGGTCCTAGTAGTACATCACAATTTCAACATCCTTGGCTCAGGTGCAAACACCATTTCATAACAGTCTTTTGATTTTTAACAGCACATTGCTGAAATGGGGAGGAGATGGGTAATTCATCAGCTGCAGAATCTCTAAGCTGTAAGACATTGCTCTCTTCATGCTCAGTGTGAGGAACAATGTCAGCATTCAAGCCTTGTCTTGAGAGGCTCCTCACCCCAGCTGTCAGTGTGTGACCCCAACTACTTGTTTTTGACCTTCTGAGTCTTTGCAAAAAATTATCCCTGATGGATACCCCAAACTTCCCAAACCTTTGCACACTGCTGTCAGATGCAAGCAGATTTGACTGTTATTGCATGAAACAAGATACTAATAGCTAATAGGCAATTTATTTGGTGCTGTCAGCTTCATGATTATCCACCTCAGAGACATGGCCTAAGAAAATGTGAATAAATTGTATGGGCCAGATCCTCATCTCTGAAAATCTGCCTCATTATCTCTATTTGTGTATGGGAGATTTTCACAACCTGACACTTAATTCACATGAAGGACCAATGTCAGCCACTGGGTAAGAAGCACTTCATCAAAAGCAGGTTTGCACAAAACACTTGGTGTAAAAGGTAGGATTTAAGTTAAGCAAAAGGGTTCAGAAATTATAAACTAAGCCTAGTTTCCTGATCATCCTGCTCTCCCATGGGTAGCATTGAGTGCAAGAGCAAGTCAGTGCTCAAGTGGCTTTCAACATACGTCATTTGGGGTTTTTTATCAAGCTCAGGTGAGGGAAAAGCCGAGCACTCAGACACATGATCCATGCTTGCTCAGGTCTTCCCAAACTGATGCTGGCCTGTGGCGAGGACAGGGTAGGGCACAATTTTCCATCAAAGACCTCAAACATGTTTTGGGTCCCTTGAATACCAACGTACTTCATGTTCCTCATAGCTGGAGGTCTGGTGGCCTGTTCTCACACAAAGTCACTCAGTGACAAAAGCAGCCAAAAATTAGCAGCCAGTCCTCAAATAATGTATGTAATGGGTCCAAGAGTCATAAAAGAGAAAGCACTGCTGAAATCCTGCCCATCTCCTTTCCTTTCACTATGGAGTGGAACATTCTTGCAGAGGCAATTATTCTCAAAGCATGCTCCATCTTGCTGCATGCAGGAAGGAGCATTCCACAGTGTTCCACTCCATCCTGGGCCAGGAAAAGGGCTGCTTTGTCACTATTCATCTACAACTAGTATAGAAAGACAACCTTGTGGACTAGCAAGGACTTCACCCCATTTTTCTACACCCATCAGCATTAGTTCATTACCTCATGCCCCAAAATGTTCTACTTGTAAATCTCTTTAAAGAGGTCTAAGTAACTTTCATGGTGCTCCATCAGAGCACCAGGTTTCAGGGCTATTCTTTCTTCCAAGCTTCCCTCGTTTGCATTCCTGGTGACAAGGGCTGGCTCAGTGCATAAAGACAATTTCATACCTGTTTATTATGGGGAAGGACACATGCATCTGTAACTGATTTGACAGGAGACAGCATGACAGCTGTTTTACAGGATTCTCCATTGAAACAGCAAATGAGAGGCTTGCTGGCATATATAGGACATATTTATATCCTAAACAAAAGGGCAATAACATACATAGTGACAAGCCTTGTTTGTACACAGCTCTCAGCAAGTTTGTGCCAAGCGCTGGCTCCCAGCCAAGCTCGTGGCTGGTACAATCTGGCACAGCCCCTCCGACTCCGAGGCAGCTGCATCAATTTACACCAAGAAAGAAATGAGGTGTAATTTTCTCAGTCATACACCAGAATTACAGGAGATGGGGGAGTGTAAAAAAACAGTGATCTGCAGGAAGGCTGGAGGTGAGCAGCATCTCAGCCTGCCACGTGCTGGAGGGGGATAGGTCTGAGCGTGTTTGCAAGGCTGGGCTATTGGATTTGGGTGGGGGGAGTTGCAATAAAGATAGAAACATTTTAGAAGCCACCCATAGCTGCCTGCATCCAGCATGGCAAATAGCACTTAGTTCAGCAGCCCATTGTTTTCAGCCTGTTTAAATGGAAGGGTACGGTGGGGAAAGCTGCACTTCCATCAATGCTTTCACACAGGGAAATGGGGACGGGGCTCTCCTGTACCCCAGGGTCTCCAATCATCCTGCAAACAGCAATTTTCTCATGCAGGGAAAAGAGATATGAAGATCACCTCCAGCCCTCACTTAGTCCCTGACCATCTGTGTAATGCCAGAGGACGCTTCAGGGAAGAGGCTGATGGCAGTAGCCTGTGGAGGCTGAAGCAGGACATTAGTGATCATGCCACTGAGCTGAATTTTGGCTGAAACTAGTGAGTGAACAACCTTTTCCATTCCATTAGTGGGGGTTTTTTAACAGCAGCACACTCTCAGGAGCACAGTAAGTGTTAATACCATTTCCAGACAGCAGTTCAACAAGCTTTCTAGAGGTCTCCAACTTATTCTCATTTTAAATTGATTTTCATAACTCAATGACCAAATTAAAAAATAATGTGGATGCTTAGTCTTTCTCTTTAAGGAAGGCTTCACTCCTCCATGGGTGACTCCTTAGCTCCTTGCTGCACCAGGCTGTTGGCTTGGCTTAAACATTTCACATTGTCTCAGCAAAAATAGAAAGAAGTATCTGTTATTGTTTATAGCAATTAATTCCAACCATAATAAATAATGCCATGCCTGTACATCTACTTGTGGTATGTAACTACACCTCGTCACACCTGGACCTGCCCAGAACTGCTACTGAGTGTAAGAGATTTGCTGTATTTCCAACTCAAAGCCTGGTATCAGATCCTCACATGTAGCCAGAAAGCTGCCCTGCAGATGAACACTGTCAGAAAGGTAGAAATTACAGTAGCTCAGTCACATAACTTTGCTTTCACTCTGTCCAAAAAACAAAAGCATAACACAGGAAAACACATAGGATATAAATCTTAGCAAGAAGGTCCCACAGATACACTTCCATGTTTACATCACAAGTTTTGTGATGATATCTTGATGTTGGCTTGTTATGTCAAAGATAGGTATGTTAAGAGAAAAGTTTGGAATGGTTTGTTTTAATTTCTGTTACAGCAGAAACGGAGATAAAATTAATTTTAATTTTAGCCTTCTATTACTAAACCCAAATTTCTTTTCAAAAAACTGAGATGGCTCTGCCTCCAGCTATTAAAGACAACAATAAGGATATTGTATGCTCAAAACCCCAGGAACAATGGCAAAACAAGGACCTAGTGTAAACAAATGAATAAGGCAACAAAAACTGAATGAGACATTTTCAAACATTTAATCATTACATGTCAAAGTACAATTTAAATATCACAGCACCTTATGTGCTCATGAAGAGGAAAACAAAATGACTGAGAGCTCCTGGCTAAAATAGTCTTGTTCCTGGCACTGATTGATATTCTTGAATGGAAGACTTGATGGATTATGATTTTTGCAAGAGAATCATTACACGCCAAGTGCACAAATAGAGAAGTACAGCTTGTTGACACCTCTGTGCACAATAAAGCCATTCCAGAAATTTTGATTCATTATATCTCTATTAGGAATCAATCCACCGGACCTAAATTTTGTATCATAAATCAGATTAAGAAACCCGTCTGGATATCAGCAAAGGCTGTATGTCCTTGGTTTAAAATCACTCCACTGTATCCAGCACACCATTATTATTCTAAATGCAATAATCTATACTGCATAATTTAGGTCAACTTGGTTTCAGGCTAAGCAAGAGCATTCCTACCCATTCACCTGCAGATGATTTTAATCATTTTAGGGACATTATTTGTCTTTTGTAGATGGGTTATTTGTTGGGGTTTTTATTTTTTGTTCACTCACTGCTCAAGGTGTGAGGAAAAAAACCAGCACAACATTGATAAAATACTACAGGAAGATCATAAAGCAGCTTTGAAGAACCTTAAAGCAGAGCCATATCGTTTTCTTACATGGGTAATTACAGTAAATTGGATTTACACAGCTAAGTGGAGAGTCATTGATTTTTCCTGGCTGGCCACAGTGCTGAAGAGAAGCCAGGTGGTGATGTTGTGATGCTGCCTAAAAGACTTTGACAGCTGAAAATCTTCCCTCCTGAAAGTGTGTAAGAGTGTATAGGTCTGGCTGTAAGTCAAAAGGAGTTGCATCCAAGTCTGAGATGCTTTTTAAACTATCCCCATTGGTATCAACCTGGAATCTGGAGTGAGTTTTAAAAGGAAAGATGGTAGCATTTTCTGCATAAAATTAGACAAGTTCATTAACCGTGAGGAATTTTTGTTTAACTTTGAGGAGCTGCATCGCTCGCTCCTCTTTGAGCTGCACAAGCAAACCCAGGGGTACAGCACCAGCCTTTGAGGATGAAAGGGCTACGAGCAGAAACAAAATGGGCTTTTGAAAGCTTCAAGCCCATGACAGCTGTGAGAGAGCAATAATTCAGGAAGTGTCTTGGGTAAAATCAACTGAAATGACTTGATGCTTTGTTTTATCATTACGAACATAAAGGAGTTTCTTTTAGTTATCAACCAAAAATCTCAAGGGGCTCCCCAAAGATTTGCTAATAACATGCCTTGAATAGAAATGACTGCAAGTGACAGTAAAATAGCAATTGAAAAGGGACATTTTGCCCACAAGTGTCAGAGCTGTCACTAAAACATGAGACTCCCTAGCTACAACTACACCCTGTTCCCACAGACTGCCTCTAAATCCAACAGGACAAGTCTCTCTCCAAGCTGCAGTCTGCTCCTCCATGAAACAAGGATGTCAACGCTGGCTGTCTCCATTCCTAGGGAAAGTTCCTGGGAAACCTTCAAATAAGGCCATTTGTTGTCACAGCCCAATGGTTTTTGGTGGGCATTTACACCTGTGTGTGTGGGAGGTAGGGAATAAAATGTGCTGCTAGGGTTGGATGCTTTGCAAACACTTTGCCAAGGGGGAGGCACCAGTGGATGGGAGCTCAGCCCTGTGGACACCTCCCTGCCTGGGGAAACTGGTCCCTACCCAAACACTGTGCTGCCACCAGGCAGATCTGAAATGACAAGTGCTTTTCTATAACATTCAACACTGAGTTTGTATGGACCCACTTCCAAATGAGATGCCTCTTTTCCTGGTGAAGGAAGTATTTACACCATGTGATTATTTTGTTATGACCTGTAGGCTTTTATGTGCCTTTAAAGAGGTTTCCCATCCTGGGCATGACTGAGATGGCCCCAGCCTCTGACCCCAGGACAGGACAAGTCCCCATACCCGTGGATGGATAATACCCTGACCCTACCCTTGCCCCAGCAGAACCCCCTTGGCCTTGAGACAGCTCAGCATGAGCCCAGGAGAGCACAATGAAGTACTAGGGAAGATGTCAAACAAGGTGATTGTCAGCTGTGCTAGCTGGTTGTATTTATATCTGCAGTGGAAATAGGCTTTAAAGAGAACATAAATGTTCTTGGCTCCTTTCTCAACCATTCTTTTACCTGGCACAGTGGTGTGAAGGGACTAAATAAACACTGAAAATCTTACTTAGTCTGTATTCTGCTAAATAAGACTCTACCAACTTCCTTTTTATCTTTTTAACACAAGACTATGAATTCTCTTAAGACTTTCCTGACTTTTTCTAAGTCCTCACACAGACTTTCTTAGCAGAGAACTAAGTTATGCCTTTCTTCCAGAACATTTGGACAAATGACAAGACTAGATAATAGGTCATCCATATCCCTTAAGTATAAAAGTATTCAGTGACTGCCTATCAGGAAGTTGATGAAAGCTTTAAAAATCTATAAACAGTAAGAAAAACACTTCTGCCATGGACAGACCTGTGACAAACAATTACCCCTGCAATTTAGTAGCACTTTTTTCTAAATGGTTAATGCTGGAGAAGAAAACTGCCAGTGTCACACTCCTTAGGGAACCTCGAAACACCTCGGCTGAATGGCATCTCCCCTGAGCTCAGTTGCACTGTTTCTGCCTTCCTGAGCACTGGGTTTAATTTTTTAATCCACTCCCAAACTCCCCCAAGCATCCCAGGTTCCATGAGGGGTGGTCTGAGGATGCTTTGGGAGCATGGTGTGGCATCACCCAATTCCCCTGTCAAACACTGCAAAGTCCCATTCTGCCATGTCCCAATCACTGGAAATACCAATGTTATTTTCACAGAAAATAAAGACTTCCTGATAGACACAATTTAAATAAACAGTCTTGGCTTTTTTAAAGGGAAAGAAACAATCTATTCAAATGTAGAATGATTTCTTTCTCAGAATGTTTCAAAGTCATGTCACTCTATCTATTACCCAAGACAAATTACTTTGACAGCACTATCTACTCTTGACATTTGAGTTGTCTCTCTAGCCTATTATATTTTAACACAGGCATAAAATATTGTTCAGACAGTATGGTTAGTCTAAAAGAGTAAATCTAACTGCTTTGAAATGGCCTATTAGGAGATGAACTCTCAGTTTAGCTGCAGGCAAAGAATTAATCCAGTGCTTTTCTTAGTTCTTCAATGGCAATCTTTTCTTCTCCACTAACTAAACGTTTTTTATTTGGAGGGATGTAAAAAGAGAGTAATCTTCAGAAGGAGAGGGGGAAATTAAACAGAAATCAGAGGGGAAAGCATCATTAAGAAATTCTGACACATGACATCATTAGAGGAGGTATCTGGGCTCTCCTGTTGTGGTAGAAATGGAGATGGGGTGGAATTTTTACTTCAGCCTTGAGAACAATTATGTACACAACATACTCAGCCTCCTGCATGCCTTAAAATACAACACCTGCCTCTGCTGTTTGGGCTGGCATATTGCAAATATTCAGTTATAAAAAAGAACACCCCGGGGCCGCCTTCCCAGGGCGCAGCTGCTCCTGAGTCATGAGGACGGGAGCGCTGGGGGGTCCCAGCTCTGCTCACTCGCATGGGCTCCAGCTGCCCTTCAGGGGAGAGTGCTCTGCTCAGCTCACAAAGGGCTTCTGCCTGTCTTACAGCTTCACCTTTGGCCATGGGAGTGGTGTGAGCTTGTGCTTGGCCACATCACCCTCTTAAGCATGTGGAGATACATGGTTTGTAATAAACAAATGGATGCAGCTGCTTCAGAGGAATTAATTTCAATTCTTTCCCCGAGCTTCTTCTCTCCTTCGAACCTGCCTCTCCAGTGCGTGCCTTTACATCACAATTTTAATGTTTATATACCTAACGTCTGCTGTTCAGCAGTTCCTTCTGTTGCCACTCGACAGCCTCTGCAGGAGAGGACCTGGGATTAGAGCCACACACATTCTTACAAAGCCCAATTAAACACCAGCATCATGCTGCCCTCCAAGTGTGTGATGGGGGTTTTGCACAGGTCTTGAACTGCCCCGGAAAAATCTCACCTATGGACATATTCCACCCGGTGTGTGCTGGTGGGAGCCCTGGGCACTGAGGGAGGGGAGCATGGCCCGGGACGGCACCAAAAGCCGCCCCAACGTGCAGATATGGGCAAGAAGAACCCCGTGATGCTGAAAAGGCACCAAGCCGGAGGGGCCAGGGTCGGCCAGCAGCACCTGTTGCCCCATGTCGCTGTCCCCAGGGCTGTCTCCGGCGGCGCTGGGTGCGCAGGGACCCCGGGCCGGGGCTGCGGCGGCTCCGCGGGCGGCTCAGAGCGGCGGCGGCCGCGCTCGGGAGCCCAAGGCAGCATTGCCACCCTGTGGAGAGAGGAGGGGAGCGGACAGCTCGGCTGGGTACGGCTCCCGGCACCGCCTGGCACCCCTCGGGAAGCCTCGGCTGGAGCCCAGAGGTTCCCCCAAGCCGGGAGCGCAGGGGTCTGTCCCCTGCGAGAGGGCATCAGCTCCGGAATCGCGGAGCCAGCCCACTCGCCCACCAGCTCCAGCAGCCTCTGCCTCCCCTGGTTTGCATTTCTCCGAAGAATGCCCAAAGGGATTCCTACTGAGATCCCTGAGGTTTCCCCGTACTCCTGAGGAAGAGCACGGGGTGAAAGCACGGAGTCCTGACAGCTCCCCGGGAGAGGTGCAACGCATCCTTGCCCTTTGCAGCTGCCCCAGCCCATCTATCGGAGTCTATCCAATGACTCCAGAGTTTACCAGGTCCCATGATACATCCATCTGGAGCACTGCATCCAGGTCTGGGGTCCTGAGCCCGGGAAAGGCATGGATCTGCTGGACTGAAGCCAGAGGAAGCCATGGGATGCCCAGCGGGCTGGACCACTTCTGCTGCAGAGACTGGCTGAGAGAGTTGGGGTGTTCAGCCTGGAGAAAAGACAGCTCTGGGGAGACCTTAGTCTTAGTCTAAGTTGACCTTAGGTCACTTTGCAGTACTTAAAGAGGGCTGTTATAAAAAGGGAAAGCAGCTTTTTACACAGGCAGACAGTCTTGGGTCAAGGGGAGAAAGTTTTATATTAAATACTGGGAAGAAATTTTCAGTGCGAGGCACACGAACAGGCTGCCCAGAGGAGTTTTGGAGGCCTCAGGTCTGGAAGTGTTCAAGGTCAAGTTGGATGAGGACCTGAGCAATATGGTCTATCAGGTGGCATCCCTGCCCACGAAAGGGAGATTGGAATGAGATGATCTTCAAGGTCCCTTACCCCCCAAACTGGTGATTCTGTGAAAAAACAAACTGCAGATCAAATGCCTGAGCAACAACCACCTGCACTAGGGCTTGTCAAAGCAGCCCAGAGATTCTGCACATCTCCTGTGACAAATGCCAGCACCATTTGCCATGTGGTAAATGTGCCTTCATTCCACTCACTCCTGGATGATGAGGTTTCAACTCTTCTGTGCTCACATCGTGAGATCACTTCTTGCTAAAACACATTTATTGTTGTGACAGCTTTGCTTTGTGTAATTATCTGTTTATCAGCCACCAGCCTTCTCTTACTAAGGAGCTCGACGCCTTCTATTTTATTCATCGTGCCTGATTGTCTTGAAGATAGATATCAGGTGAAACGAGCTTCCTGGGCCAATCGATCAGCTCCGGAGACAGCACCTCTTGTTGTTCAGTGAAACTCCTCTGCTGCCCTGCCTGGGCGGGGTCATTGCCTTTCCCTTCCCCCAGGACTGCAGCAAAAGGATCCAGGAGACATTTGTTTTACTTTTGTTAATTGAAAGGTGAAAACTCTTCTAATTAATGATCCAACTACAGGGCCTCATTTTGTCATTATTCCTTATTGATGAAAAAGGAATAACAGTCGTTGGATAAATTAGGGCAGGCGCGTTAGGACCTTCACAGTGTCCCTAAATTGCATGTGTTGGCTCATGAAGGACTGAGCATAAAGGGGCTCATTAAGAGTGACTTGATGACCAAAGGGATACCCAGGATTACTGCCCCATGCTATTAGATGTGTCTGAGTTACATGCCCCACTGGTAAGCCAGGAGCTCTTTGTGCCCTTCCTCACGTCCTTTCAGCCAGCTCTTTTGCTGGTAGGTAAAAAATCTTGACCCTCTCATTCTTCATGGTTAGAGTTATATGGTGCTATAGCCATCTTTTTTCTTACCCATTGTCCTCTAACCCAAAAAGTTCCTTCCGCACCCCTGTGTCTTTGTCTGAAAGAGGACCCAAAGGCAAGAATCCTGTCCCTGCTCACTGAGCACTCCCAGTCTCCTCTGCAGGATAAGCTCTCCCCTCTGCTCTTTCTATTTGTCTTTCTCTGAATTCTAGGGTAAATTCATCTTTCTTGAGGATGTGTGACCCACATACAAAGTATTCCAGGCAAGGACTTGTATAGACCTTGTGTGCTGGTACTGATGTCTCATTTCTCTGTATCTGGGGAAAATCCTTAGGTTACTGCTGCCTTTTTGATAACTGGACCTAAAAGGGTGGCTGTCCTCACTAGCTCACAGCCCTCAGTGTGTACAACAAACTCCTGACACAGTCTCCAATGTCTAAATGTAGGACTTTGCACTTCACACAACATTTCATTCCATGTCCCCTGCTTCTTGTGGAAGGAAAAAAAAAAAAAGCAGCTGTGATTCTGCTCTCCACTGCACAGATTTCCTGAAATAAATAAAATTTTGACTTTTTGGGCCATTGAGGAAATGTCATTATTTCCTTAAAGAAAATTATTCCCAAGACCTACCTTTGAGAAAAATGTTCATTAGGTTCCTTGCTTGCTGCTGTCTGCCTGAAAATTAATTCCCTATCAACCTTATTTGTTCATCTGTTGAGAAACAACTTTTCTAGTTTCACCAATGACTTCTTCTTGTAAAGTACTTTCTCAAGACTACATTTTCAGGGAGGAGATTTACTGCCCTTCTGTTGAAGGTATTTGTTACCTTGGCCAAGGAGACACAAATCAGGTTAATCTGGCACGAACTTCCTGGCAACACCTTGCAGGATTTTGCCTTGCCAGCCTTCCTTTTAAACAGTTTGGGACTCTGAACTTTTGTCTCCAGAAATCAAAGCTGCCTTTCCTACTGTTTGAATAGTCCATGAATCAAATCTTCCTTCTGACAGCAACCTCTGAAGTGTCAAACCATTCACCACGTTCAAGTCCTTTCCAGATTTCTACTCTGTGTTTCCACCTCCCATCCCAGCCTTTTGTTCCCCCTAAAGACAAGGCAGACACCCAACCAGTCAGAGATTAAGAAGAAGAGAATATGAAACAGCACTTGAATTTGAAAAAAATTGTATTGAAGGGAAACTTTCTTCAGTTGCATGAAACCCATGTTTCTGCACAAAACTGAAGAATGGAGACATATCCTTGGAAGCATCAACCCACATGTCCCTGCTCAGTGCACAGAATAAACTGGGCAAACACTTCTGCTATGGCTGGGGTGGTACAGCAGAGGCTACAGCCAAGTCAGCCCCAAACCTGGATGAGATGAAGATGACATCTACTACTGTCTGCTCCCAGCATTCTGAGCAAGACAGATAGGAGATATTGGATACAGTAATCACAAAGGTGTCTTCAGGGCACACGAGCTGTGTACTCACGCACACAGCTGTTTAAGTGCTTTGTAGAATGTCTCACCTTCTGAACCACTCTGAACCAGGCACGGGCATTCTGCAAGCCAAGCAATTGTAGGGGAGGGAGATCCAGGGAAGACTGGCATTTTTATATAGGTAATAAATCCTACTTCATGAAGAAACATGTTGAGGTAAAATTGCCAGTGGCTGTTTTAATAAGTATTTATGATACATAAAGGGATTTGATTCATAAACGCAGTAATTATGTCTTTACTACAAAGCAGTACAAATATAAAGCCTCCTACCTACTACACTGAAACTGTAATTGCATCTCATTAAAGAATATAAGCAAATCAAAATTAAAAACTTGAGCGGGGGGAGAAGCTACCCAAAGTCTTGGTGGTTCGACATTATGGGCTTTGTGTTGTGCCATTCAATCAGCTTAAATACCTCGTAAAATGGGGTGAAGCCCTGAAGAATTGGGTGGTGTTTGGGCAGCCCAGAAGATGGTTTTGCTCACCTAGGCAGCAAGTTTCCAAGGAGACCTGTCCACATTAAAGGCACAACAGAAACCTTGGGTTTAACCTCAGACAAGTGGGAATTCCACCAGAACCTTCCATGTGGCTGCAATTGTGCCGTGCCAGTCATGGCAGAGCCACAGAGGAAGATTAAACCCTTCCTAGCCCAAACACGGCTGAGGGATAGGCTGAAATAAGCATTTCAAATATTATTGAAGTGCACACCTCTGAAGACAGAGTCTCTTGTGCTGTGGCAACAGAAAGGTGCAACTTCACAGCATTTCCCTATCACAGGCACCCAGTGGGGAGAGGGTAAATTAATGTCCCATAGGAAAATAACAACCCTGAGGTTCAGGCACCAGTCAAAGAAGTGACAGAGTCTAGTGATGGTTTTGTCCTCCAGGCTAACCTCATAACACCTTTGCCAAGACTCCTATTGCTCCTCACTGGATCTTCTCTCAGCACCTCTGGAGTTTCAGCCTTTTACCCTCTGCTCCGTTCATCGGTGTGTTTTTGAGATGAGTTCTGCCTCCTCGCATCCCTGTCTCATCCCTGGGCAGTTTGGGTCCTTGAAGGTTCTCCTCATTGTGTTCAAGAGGAGTTCCTTGTGGTCCAGCATAGCTTTTATTGCCCCAAGTCCCTTCAGGCCCACTGCCTGCCCACCAGCCCTGCTGTAAGAGCACCTCCACAGCTTGGCTGGGGTAGCATCACAGTTATCAATGCAACTTTCCTACCAAATGTTCTTTGGTCTAATCGCTTTCTTAAACTACACAAACACAATCTCTGCACCATGATCAATTATTTAACAGAAAATGATGCATTGAGTTAGAAACTAAATACCATTTAATACGCTTCAGGAATTCTAATTGTGAGATTTCACTGTACTGCTAATGAAAACTTTAACTTTGCAGTGTTTTCAAATCTTCCTTGAATATAGATAAGCCAATATCTATATACATTCTTTTAATGTCCAGAATTATTTTGCCATTTTAATGTAATCAGTCTTTCTATTTTGAAGAGGATGCCCTTGTAGGTTATTTGTTTTCCTTCTGTTTTGCAAATTGTTCCCTTTTCAGGATTGTTTGTTTAGTGTCAAGAGGTTATTAAACAAACCAAGCACAGTCCTTAAACTAATCAGCTAGAAGTGACAATAGAGATCAGGAATAATTCAATATTAAAGAGGTTACTTTTAAAATTGGTCTGAAAATGTAACGCATTGGGGGGAAGGGGAAGCACATGCACATCTCTTATTAAAGTTGAAAAGATGAGCTGAAGGGACCAGATGTCTTAAAAGCATGGGCCAGGAGCCCCCATTGATGGGAAGAGTTGAGCTCCAACACACCACAGCCAATTTCCACATTCATACACGTTCTCCCCACTGTACTGACTCAAGCAAAAACTCCACAGGCCTTGCAAGCAAATGAGGGCTGCCTTTCCACCAGCCTTTGCTATCAGTCTTTTTCAGTCTTTGGGATCTTTCTCTAAGTACTTCACATGCTGCCACCACTTAGGGTGGGCCCTGACTCTTGACCTCAACACTGCAACTGGTCTCTCTACAAGGTAAAGGCTGAGGGGTCTGTAAGTCTGGGTGTCTCCAACAGACTGCTCATTAGCTAATTAACACAAATCACTGTGGATCTCTGCCCATGCAACTTTTGGAACTTTTCTCAGTGCCTCCTCTGAAGTTTGTTCAGCACATTGCCTCGGGCACAGTGATGTTCCCCCTGGTTTACACACCTTTTCCTCTCTCCTTCCACTGGCTCACAGCTGGTCAAAACATTGAAAGAGAATGAGAAGAAAATCATCCACTAAGGGACTTTCTGAAGGAGTTTCAGTCTGAGTCATTTTGGCTGAGTGCTAATTCTTATGTAGGAAGGACCATACCTCTGCCAAGGACTCAGTGAACTCCTGGCACTGTAAGTAGTATTTTCCTTCCCAAAGGCTTTACATCCTTTCCACAGACTTCTGCCTGTGGAAGGTAATGCAGGAATGAGATCTGTGATGGCCAAGTGTCCTCCTGCAAACAGAATTCCTCTAGGACCAGCAGCAGGTCACCGTGGCTGCCAACCTGCCCTGCAAAGCACCTGGCAAACCACAGCACTGCTGGATTTGTCAGCAGTTACAGCCAGAGCCAGGCTGTTGCTGAGCACTTTCAACCCACCTGGCTGGTAGATCATCCTGGACCTTTCCTGTTGGGCCAGCCCTGTGGCCTCCTTTGGTGCCTCATCACAAGGTCACTGCCCTCACAGTTCCAAAGGAGTGCTCCTTATCCACACTCCTTATCCTGCTGGCTGTATCCACACCAGCAGGGCATGGCCTCTTCTCATGCATGAGGACACAGCAGGCAGTTTGTGCAGTACATAGGAGCTACCTGCCCCACACTGCCTGCCCCACGAGCCCTCATGCCCAGCAGCCAGCTATGAACAACCCTCCTGTTGCCCAACGTTTAGTGTCATCAGTCCAGTGCTCCTGATCGAAGCAGAGCAGAAAGCTCTGGTGTCTGTGGTTTCAAACACAACTGACAGATTGAATTAACATAAAATCACCCTTTCATCATAATTTTGGGCAAAAGATCCTCCAGCCAGGCTATTTATACCAAAGACACACAGCACAGAACATGGCGTGAGTCCTCTGGTGCCCCTCGCTCCCGGTGCTAATTGTTCGGGAAGTGTCATCAGGATCATCGCTCTGCTCATGTTGTGACTGACTTTGGGAAAATTAATTTAAAGGGAGCAGCTGGTAACAGTCCTGATCTTTCAGAGGCAGCAGCACCGTGCCTTACAGTGTGTTTCTGTCTTGTGTAAGGATGCAGCAAGCAGCGGCAGTCCCCATGCATGGGAATGACTTTTTGAATCTTTAAAATAGGGTAAATACCTAAATTCTCGTCTCTGCAGTGCAGGAGATGTCTAGAAATCCCTCTCTGCACTTTCCATGTGCCCATCAGCAAGGGGCACAGCAAACAGCCTCCAGCAAAGTTGCTGCTGTGGAAACTGCTGGCTGGGCACTTTCACGATGCTGTAAGTGGGCTTTGGGGGGTTTTTGAATATTCTTCTTTATGTCACTTGAAATCAGGTTTGAGCTGAAGTGAAAAAAAAATAAGCCATTCATAGGAGTAGATTTTCTAAATTTACTGGTCTCATTGAATTTAAAACTTCCCTGTTTATTTTAAGCAGCTGAGGGGAAGGAAGGAAGAGTGGAAGGGCAAAATCAGACAACAAAGCTTCTGTTGTAAGCCTGGGTAGTGAGAGTTGTTGTCTCAGACAGGGACTATCCCCTGTCACAGACAGGGACTCTTAAAGGCAGAAATTATATAACCACTGAGACAGCCAAAAACCAAGTTTTTGGGTTCCCTTTTTTCCCTTTGTAAGATATTTGGGATACAGTTGTCTTCAAAATAGGGAAATAATACATGCATTAAGAAAAACCTGCAAACTCAGGTGAGGAATAGGACACTGAAAAGAGGACAAACACCACAATCTAAGTCACTTTCTTTGTTACAAACCTGGGATAAACAAAGCTGTTTAATAAATATTGATATTGTTTGTACATCCTGCCTTTGGAAATGAATAGCAAAGTGATGCTCTAGTCCTTTTCTTCTCTCTGAAAAGACACTAAGCTCAACACTGTGCATCTATATGCACCCCAAACTGGTTTTTAGAGAAAGCTGGAAAACAAGTCCACAGCAACATTAAAATATCCATAACAGCTAACACAGTGTTTAGCTGACACCATCCTTTACTCATCTGTCTGTTTAATGCCTAGGAAAATCAAGCTTTCCCAGCACAGAATAATCATGACAATGATTATGCTGGGACCAAGTGTTTTGGGACCAAAGAATTATTGCAAGGTGGCTCTGAGGGTTCCCTTGGGTAATCCCCTTGGGCAGGACAGGGTCACTGTCAGTATTCCCAGTCAGGGTGCACCGCTGTATCTCTAAAGTCCTTGGTAGACCCAAAGCCCATTCACTTTCTATCCCAAAATGGTCTTTGCTTTCCTTGGGACATCTCTTACAGAACCTTTCAAGCTGGGTCTTGGCTTCATGTTTCACCCTACTACCACAGACATGAGCATCCCCTTCCTTCCATGCCTCCCACCTCTGTCCCACACCAAAGCTCACCCATTGCTACAGACTCAGCTTCCCTTCACAGCACTGTCCTTCAAAAGAGCTCTGTGCCCCCAGCCAGCCACCCACACTGTCTCCAGAAAGGGACACAGTGACATTCCCACGGCAGTGTTTGGTCTTGCTCATTCCAGCTGAAGCTTTTTAAACGTGTGTCAATGTGTTCTGTAAATATTGAAGCAAAGCTCCAAGGCAGGGAGGCACATCCCCTGCAGCCACAGGGCTGTGATGCAGTGAGCTCACCAGACCACCCCACCTGGCATCCTAACAGTGCCCCTTAATTCACAACACTCCCAAGAACACAAAGAAATCACCATGGCGATGGCAAAGGCACAGTTAAAACACCTCCAGGCTCCTGTCCTGCTACCGTCAGGAGCCATCAAGCCAGTCCTAACTCTGGCCGGCATCTCCAGCACTGCCGCTGGGAACAGAGGCTTTTTTCCCTCCTGTCTCTGCAGGCAAGGACGACGCTCCCCCAGCACCAAGGGTACTGCCGCCACATCAGGAGGCTGACTGCTGGACAGATCCCGCATTTTCCTCGTCCCACCTTCTGCAGCGTCCCTGCAGCAGAAACCTGCAGGACAAGAGGCCAGGTGACATCAGGGAGTGCCTCTTGCTCTGCAGGTTTCTGTTGCAGGGGCTCTGCAGAAGACTAGATGAGGAAAACACGATGATCCTACCAAGAAATTGGTAATTTCTTCAAGGTTGTAAAGATCATTAACATAACCCTGCCAAAGCCTATTATCCCAAATTCTGCGAGGTCCCAGCAGGTCAGCAGCAGCACAGCTCCCCAGTAGTGCAGAG
The DNA here is from genome assembly GCA_013399455.1 of Anthoscopus minutus. NCBI lineage: Eukaryota > Metazoa > Chordata > Aves > Passeriformes > Paridae > Anthoscopus > Anthoscopus minutus. The sequence continues at coordinate 470,046 of VWYI01023767.1, read as the reverse complement.
GGGATGGGCACCAACAGGGCTATTCTCCTGTTCCTTGCTGGAGCAAAAAGGCAGGCTTCAATATGTTTGGAGTAGGCTTCCAGCACTTCCACAAGGTGTTTAGCTATTTTGAGTCTTACCAGAAGTTTGTAGTGCTGTAGGCAAATTTACTTTCCTCACTTTTGGCTTGAAATTGAATTCCAGAGCCTTATGCACATTCTTATCAGATAATTTCCTTGGAAATGCTCAAGGAGTTCCCTATGATTAAGCTGGAGCAATTAACAGCTTTGACAGGCTGGGCAGGAAGGCAGATGCCCCTTCAGCTGGAAGTTTCTTCTTCACACCTGAAGGGTGGTAACCATGTGCAAATCCTGTCATTGCTGTAACAATTCAAAGTCTGGCTCCAACGGGCTCCAGTGGCTCAGGCTTTGAGGAAGCCACTTTCCTGGAGGTTCAAGCTAACACATTTGCATTTTCAATTCAATATCCCCACCCATGAGGGGTGAACTCCCAGCTTAAGGAACAGCTTCTTTCTAGAAGACCCCAGTTCAGTTGCTCATATTTGCCAAGCCCTGACCTCCATCAGGCAGCTGCATCTCAACCATCAGCTCCAGCAGCCTTGTCATGACAGTGAGAGCAGCTGCAGGTTCAGGCTTTGTCTGGCTGCTCTTTGCCAAGTGCCAGCTCCCATCAGGAGAGGAACGTGCCTGGTGAGTGAAGGTGCTCCAGACCATAGCCCCAGCTGCGACAGAGCTGCCCTCTGTCACCCTGCCCTGATGGAGGGAGGGCAAGGGGTGAGTTACACCCTCCAGAACAGGGAAGAAGAGCAGAAGGCACCAGCTTGAAACCCTCTGACATCCTTACCCAAGCACAACACACTTCTGGACCCACAGCCAGCACACCCTTACTGCTCACTGTGCAAACAAGTGCTGGAAAGTACATGCCACAGCTGTTTGTTTTCTCTGCCAGTCAGATGATGACATGATCTGCTAAAAACTATCTTCTCAATGTGCACGTCTCATTTAAACTACCTGGGGGTGTTTAATTACGGCTTAGCTCTAGCACACACTGCTGCTGCTGCATCTTATTTTATATAAATGCCTGGGTGAACCCCAAGGCTCTGTATCCTCTCCTGCACTACACCACTGGGATGTACACAAAGGATATTTACAGTGCCCTCTGCCTTCCCCTGCTCTCTCTAGAATAATGCAGTGCTTAGCATCATTTATTCTGTATATTTTTTATCATCACCTTATCAGCTTCTCTGGTGCTGGAGAGGTACTTTGCATTTAGCAGCTTCCCTTGAAGAGAAAGCAAAAATTAACGTTCAGGTGTAGGTAGAACAAGAAGTAGAAGATAATATAACAGTCTTTGCTCTCACATTGACCATGCATAATTCCTCCACCAGTTTGTGTCCACCAAGCTTTGTCAGAGGAAGCTTGAAGATTTCTTCCAAGACAGCAGTTGAGGGCAAAACTGTTAGTGTTCAGAGACACATAATCATGGAATAATTATCTGCAGGCGCTTTTATTGAAGAGCTCTGGGGTCAGGGTTACAAACCCAAATCTGACTCCGACTTTGGGCTTGGAATCATCACATTTTATACCTTTATGTTATATAACTATGTGTTAATTATTAAACTTATATTGTTCTACTGTATACATTGATTTATTCCAAGCATGGATTCTTGTGCTCCCTATTAACCCCCCACCCCCCAAAAAAATAATTTCTCATGATTCTTGTTATGGTTAATAATCATATAACAACCGTATCTTTTATCATAGTCATGAAATGGTTACACAGCTGCAGTTAACAATCATCGCATTTATCATAGGATAGAGGTACAGTTTCACATGTTCTAGCAAACTTAATATTTTCCCAGGGCCTACCAGGCCTAATCTTTCTCTCATGATTTTAGGAGCATTTTAACCCTACATTATCAAAACCATTAAGCCCAGTCAGAGTGTACACAAAGCACTACACCAGCAAGCCTGGTGGGTGTCTGCATCAGCAGGTAATGCTTGTTGCACTCTTCTTTCCCATCCCCATATGTGTTTGTCAGTGTTCCTTATACACAGAACATTGTTTGCTTTGCACTCTGATTTTTTGCAGGTCACAGACACTCACAGCTCTAATCTCTCAGATTACACTGGTTTGCTTCAATTTTGATATGTTTTTTATCTCTCTAATTTTTGGGTCACATCAAGGATTTCATTGCACCTGAGAGATGCCCTCCGTGAAGCGTAACTGCTGAATATAGGGGCAGGGTTTTTCCAGTTTAGTTTAGTTGACTAAAAATCTACCAAGAATATGTTAAAAAGGCTTTACCCTGAGGGTTGCTATTAGCAGACGTTTCCTCACTCTGCACCAAAATTTGAGAATCGGAAGGCTAAAAGAACCATGTCAAACCATTCTCTTTTTTCTCTCTCCTTGCTCCATGCAATATGGAACAGGCTAATGTTGATTTGCATTAAAATCATTTTAAGCAGAAGACCACACAGACCCCTTTTGAAGAAGGTGGGAGTTCTGCCAAGGTTTCACCCTCTCTGATGCAGAGCCTCACTCCCTCACCCTCTGGCTACATGGACTCCCACTGCCTGCACAGGCTAAAAGAAAACTGTCCCATGGAGATCCCACCCCTGTGGCTGCTCCCAAGTGGCACAGACTGCACCAGAACATGCAAATTTGCAGTGTGGTTATTTGAGGCTGAAGATATTCTCACTTCTCTATTCCAGACACGTGCTTTTCAGAGGCACTGTAGTACTTGCAAAGACAGGGCTTGGCCGCCTGCACCAAAGTATGGACTGCAGCACAGGGGCCCCAGGCACAGAGCAAAGTGACCTGCATTGCTCTCTGGGTCCAAGAGACTCCCTTTTCTCCATGGGAGATGAAAGGGGAGAGCATGAGAAAGGTGGGAAAGGACAGAGGTAAGAGCTGTGTCCCCCACCAGACTGAAGGGATGCAGCTGAGGAAGTGATGGGATGGCAGATCAGAGAGAGGGGAGCTGCTGTGCACAGCACAGATCACCCATCACTGCAGGTGCTGTGCACACCAGCCTTGCATGTGGCTTGGGAAGCAGATGAACTCATGGCTCAACAATACAAAGTCACCACATCACGTTCAGCAGGTCTGAGCCAGGTCCCAGCAAGCGGAGACCAAGGAGCACTGGAAATACAATGCTTAGCTTGTGATCTGGGTGATGGCAGTGAGCTGGGCACCCCTGCTCCAGCCACACTGCCACAGACACCAGAGCACAGAGGACAAAGTGTGTGCTGGAGAAGGTGAGATGAGTAAACCAGAAACCCAAAGGGTGATTTTTCTTCCTAGAGACACATATGGGCCATGCTCTATTTCAGTGACAGAGGTGGAAAGTCACAGAATCACAGAGAACTTATGGTTGGAAGGGACCACTGGAGGTTATCCTGTCCAACCTCCCTGCCCAGGCAGGGCCCCCTAAAACATGTTACTCAAGATTGTGTTCCAGCAGCTTTTGAATAAAGTCCAGATAACTCCATGAGTCACAAATAGCTCTACAGCCCTGCATGCTGCTATCACCAAAATAAATGCAGTCCCTGTGAGCCAGGAGCAAGGCAGGACAACACTCCAGAGAGAGGCTGGAGGAGGAACCCTGTGTTGGGCACAAAATGCAGGAATGGCTGGAGACTGCTTTTACACCTGCACTCTGCTGACATATTGCAGGCCAATCAGCCTTGAAGCATACTCCAAGCTACACTGCTAATGCCAGATTTTAATCAGTGTCACTGTTTGGCTGCACAGATGAGCTGCCCACAGGTCAGTCCAGCCTGCTATTGGTGACTGTAAGTGACACCAGACCTGAGGTGTGCAGAAGCAGGAAAATCTGCCACACTACTTCCCTGTGCTAAGTCTAACTCCATCTCTCTGTTGATCACTTTATTGACACAACTGGGAAGTTCACAAATCCAATCAAACAGTGAGGAAGAGCTAAATATTACAAAACTACCAGATGAGTAACCGAGAAGAGGGGAAAAAAACTTTTTCTTTTTTTTTCTTTTTTAATTTAAGCCCAGAATCAATCTGGGAGGGATATGTAATAAATATATTAAGCAGATGTATGTATAGTTCTGCAGTACCTCCGCTGGCTTCATCCGACATGAATTTCTAATGCAATTGAATCCGATTTCACTTCCCAACGATCTCATCTCGCTGCCCCGCCGAGCGCTGCCGGCTCAGCCGAACCCAGGGGCTGATGGCACCGCATCCTCCGCGGCGGGCTCAGCCCTGCGAGCCGCCGGCACCGGCCCTCCCCGGCCGCGCGGGTCGGGGGATGCGGGCTCTGGCAGCAGCTGATGCATCACAGGAGCCACCGCCCGTGCCACTCCATGGAGTGGGAGTCAGCACCGCCGCTGGAAACCCCGTCCTGCAGAGCCTTCAATACAGCAGCTCCTGCCCGGGATGGAAACAAGGGTAGTCAGATCCTTGTGAAGGAAGTCAAAGCAAACTCAAGCTGAGAGTTGAAAAGCGTGGATGGTTTTACAGTGGGGTTTCTTTTTTCTCTTGAAAAAAATATTTGTCCATTTGATAATCAGCTGATCGGAGGGAAAACCAAAAAAAAATCCACAAGCAGGATACCCAGACTATGCCGTCCCCTTTCCTCTCATATCTCAAAGTTTTCTTCCAATGAAGACTCTATTTTCCACATGTAGGATTGACACACCTGGAAATGCATTAGGACTTGAAGAGGAGACCTCAGGAAGCCCCCACAAAGCCAGAGATGCTGGACAAAGGGGCTACATGAAAAAGACAATTAAGTGGCAGGGATACAGCACTTTGAGATAAACCTCTACATCACTGGCACAGCTACCAGTGACAACTTACACAGGAAAATACTTCAGGTTATGCTGGTTGTTTTTTAACATATAATCTGCGGATTATACAGATTTTTAAAAAACAGTAAAAAATTCAAAGGCATTCTCACTTGGTGTAGGTCACTATGGTGAAAACACTGAGTATTCAGTCCTGCTTGGAGTGAACAGAGCCGTGTCCTGGTGCACCAGGTACATACACACAGCGCTCCTGGAGCACAGAGGTATTTAAGTTTCTCTTATTCATGAACTTCAAAGGCACCTGAGTGTTAGATGCCTCCTGACCAGCAGGTCCATATTTCCATCTTCTTACCACAGATGCAAAATTCACATGCTCAGACAGGTGCAAAAACAATGAGCTCAGATTTTTAGAGCTTATGCCAAAAGAGTGTGTGAAAACACCTTTGCACAGTCACTCAGCAGGACTTGGGGGGATCCTGGCCATCATATGCTCTGGCAGCTATGACAACAGAGCTTAGCTCTAGGAACTTGCTCCCTGCAACAGTCCTACCACCAGCATCACCCTGCCCACACCCCATCACCCCATCAATCACCCCACATACCTCCACCTGCCTTTCCAAAATGGACTGAACTGAGATGGAGCCACTCTGGTGTGCAGAGACAGAGCTGCTGGGGGCACAGGAAAACACCAAACTTCATTTTTTGAGGGCTCTATTACAGGCAGGCAGATGGGTGTATATATCTCAGCAGATCCACGGAGAAAGGAAGGGTGATAGAAAATCAATAGTGCATATGGTCTGGCTCCCCACCCCAACACAGCTATGTTACAGCTAGATCTGATGCATGTCTGGTGCACTCTTAGAGTTCTTCTGTGCCAGAGACCCACAGCCTTCCCAGGCAACCTGTTCCCATGCCTCACCATCCAAATATTTCCCCTTCTGTTTGACCTTGCTACTACACCTCAAGGCCCTCACTCTCTCTTAACTAAAATTATCTCAGTAACACCTTTCCCTTCCTCTCCTGTCCTTAAGGACCATCCCTTCTGACTTTCCAGCACATGTCCATGCCATGGACTGCCTCCAGGTAGAGGTAACTTGCATCTCTGTAATTCCCTCCTGGTATTTTTACATCTATTTCCTCTGTTTTGTCGGAGCCACTTTGAGGTTAATAATTTTCTCTGCCTTTATGCAATCTGCAAATTTAACAGATTCTACTTAACGAGTCCCAGCACCAACGATGGCACTAACCAGAGCAGAGCACAGGACACACTTTGGCATTTTCCCACACAACACTGTTCCTCCTGGCAATGTACCATCCATAACTGGTCTCCTGGTACAAACCAGCAGGCTTTGAATTCACTGTTCAACCAAATCATATGATCAATATTTATATTTCCATGGTTGTTTTGAATGTCATTTGCTACATAATTTTCTTATCTGAACATTTTCTTATCACATTTGCAGATAATTTTCTTATTTATGAGGAATAAAAGAGAGAAAGGAAGCAGACAGATTCACATCTGTTAAATTCACAGTTTTCTCTGCATTACCTGATGCCAGCCCTGGTGCTTGCCTAAGGAATTGCCACACACAGAGAAGCCTACAGGGAAACACGTGGGAAATCACCAGGCCACTCACACTGCCCCTAGAAGATTTGCCCTTGTATTTGTGCCTCGTAGAAAGGTCTGAGGGCAGAAATGGAACTCATTTTGCAGGCAGAGGCAATTGCTCAATCCTACCCCAAAATCATATTACTCCTCTCACTTCACTCCCTCCCACCAGCAGTTTGTAAGAGCTAAGACAAATTTTTAAAAAGTCAGCTCTGCCATTGTCCATACTTCCATTTGACAGAACAATTAATGGATTTTTTTCAGGCAGAGAGGACTGTTATATTCACCTCGTTTGACCTTCTCAAGCAATTCAGGCTCCTGTATTTCACTTGGAGACTTCCAGAAGTGAACCAAGTGATAAACACAAATACCTCAAAAAATCCCTGCCTACCTGACAAGTTTGCTTTCCTATTGCTTGGAGTAAGTAGTTTGAGAAATCTAGTATGAGAAGCAAGCTCCATTTTTCAATTTAAAGTCTGCTGAAGTACAAAGGTTTCTGGTGGCTACAAGCTGGCATAAATTGATTCCCCAAGCATCTTTCTTCCATGAAACAAACTGCTTCCCATTTAAGACCCATCTAAAGAGTAAAGCTTGGCAGTCCTATTAGTCCACTAATAGAAAATAAAAAGCAAAAGGACAGCTTGTGGTTAGGTAGGTAGTTAGTGCACTAACTCAGAAGAAAATTAGCTTGGACAAGCTTTCAAGAATTCTGCTTTATCGTTGTGTCTGAAATCAAACATGCTATCTTTGAAATCAGAGATAAGCATCCTGTATATTGTTCATCTTCCATTCTCTAAAGCTGTCATACAGCCTCTGCATACATGGGGATTAAATGCATCTACAATTGCTTCAGTTTTACCCTGATTGCCTCCATTTATTTTTTTTTTGCCTTTGGAAGGATGGCAGTGGGAACAGGAAGAGCAAATCAGAATTGCAGTTATCAGAAAACACCAACCACAAATTAATTCAATGACTGTGTATTTGATTTGTGCTGTTCTCAACTAAAAGCACACCCATGCCAGGCTCTGCTCCAGAGGCTGCACATATCAATACAGAGGTTTATTGACTGTGCCAAGACCAAATAGAATAATTTCCTGAGAACTGAAAACAGCAACGAAAAACATCACCACCACAAGACCCCAGCCCTAGATTAAGTTTAACCTGGCTCCTTCTTCACCAAATCCACTGAGGATCTGTCCATCTGCTTCAACAGGGATCAGACCAACCCCATGAATATCTACTCTCCAACCACATCCCTTCTCTTGAGCCCTTCCACCTTGAGAGCAGAGCTGCACAGACCCGGGGATGCAAAGGAGTCCAAGTGTAAGAAAAAACAGCAACAAAGCCTCATGTAGGCAGCCCTCTCAACTAAATATTTTGAGACTAAGAGCCAATCAATCCTTACAATGTCCTCCTGATTTTGCTGCTTTAGGGAAGGATGCTGAAAAATATTTGGGCAGAACTTATTTTGATGTTGCAAAAGGCAGTTTTAGGCAGAGAGTTACTGCAGGGTTCAGTGGTCAAGGACCCTTGTTCTGTCCTAGGATGCCAAAACAATGTTCTCCTGGAAGAGAGAAAGTGTTCCATCCCTCAGAATCCTTCCTGTCCTGTCTCCTTTCTCAGAGATTTGAACAAACCTTGAGGAAAGATTATTTAGACTGTCCCATCAGATGCAAATTAAAGCTAAGGCAGCTTTAAAGAACTGCCTTGCTTTGATCCAAACACATATTTCCTTTATGATCTGCTTCTATTTGCATCAGTTTTAGCCTTTTTTTTTAAGATCAGCTGGAACATCTTTCCTTTTTTTTCCACTGTAATTCCAAACGCAATATAAAGTGCAAATAGCCCTCGAGACACAGCGTATGCTCAGCAGAGACACATTTCTGTGTGGTCTTCTTACCCCCTCCACTGACAGCCAAGCTTTTGGAAGAACCTGGTGGAGTGCAGTGACTCATCCAGCCCGTAACAGTTTAACTGGGATCACAGCAGGATTCTTACTATGCACAGCAGTGTCTTTTGGACATTTCACAGGGTACGTCAATATGTAATAACACTGCATCGTGAATTATGGAGTTGCTGGAATCAATGGGATTTTGCATATTAATTGCAAACACACCCAAAAAGACAAAGGAATTTATTGGCTTAATTAGTGTTTCAGCTCTAATAGTATTCAGGCTTCATTCTCACACAAATTGATAAATAGCAGCAGCGTTACTCCTCAAGGATGCTTTGCCTTTTGAGAGGGGAGGCTGAAGTTTACGATTTGAGCTCTCCCAGCTGCAGAGATGCACTCAGCAGGGGCTTGGAGGAGCTGTGCTTCAAAGGTATTTGACACCTCTCTTTCCTCAGCAGGCTGCTAGACTTCGGCAAAAGGAGCTGTCCTGCTCATCCAGGGTGTTTATTCTGAAAAGCATTTACATAGTGAACACTTACTGGGCACAACAAAAAAATGGACCTGAGCCATTTCCACCTCCAGGGTACAAAAACTGAGATTCATCTTACATCCCCAAACACTACTTAACCAGTTTCCACACTGGCAATCCGAGGGAAGATACATGTAATGTACTTATGGATTGATTCTGACTCCCATGGGGAAAAAACTAACTGTGAAAAGAATCAAGTACGTGTACCTGGAAGCAAACTTTGACCCTTGGGCTCCCAGCTCCCAAGCAGCACAGCTCCATGAAAAATAAGGTGCTAGAAGAATGGGAAGAAAATGTCAAGAATTCAACTGTATACCAAAACAAAACAGAGAGATCCACCTGGATCTGATCTCCATCACCCCCAGCATTCACATGCTGCAGCACGGCATGACTGACACAAAGCTTCAGGAACAGCATTACAATAATGAGGGAAGAGCAAGACACCACCTGAAAAGCAGCTTCCTCCCCAAGGACTTAAAACATTTTTTGAATTATCATACCACCGAAATTGCACCTTAGAGCTAAGATCCGACAAAGAATCATTGTTCATAAAGCCTGTGCTCACATCTTCAAGCAAGTTATTCTCCTGGGCATTCCTCCCCCCCCATTCTCAACAGCAGATCTCTCCTCTTTGGGATGGGGATCACAACGCAACACTTAAGTGATAAGCAATTTGTTGACAAAGAGAAATGTCACCAAGAAAACATTTCAGCTGCATTCAAGACTGGGGCTGGATACTTTTTTTTGTTTGTTTTTCTAGACATGATCTGGCAGCTGCAAGCAAAACGAAGAGCCAGGATCATGTGAATGTGCCCTCACTGGGAGGAGCGCAGTCAAAGGCTGCAGGCAAGCCATGCTCTCTGTGTCACTGTGCTCACAGAGCACTGAAGGAAATAATCCTGCATTAATAGGGCAGCAGATCATAGCAATCAAGCAGGCCTTTTCTGTTTCTACCCTAGTTCATGCCAAAAAACCCAAAAATGGAAGCAAATGCACAAAGAGAGGTATATGCCATCAGCCCCTGTGAAGAAAATCTACTCCCATTTATCAGGATGTAGAGAAAGCTGTGCCACACAGCTGAATGGTTAATACAGGCTGTTTTACAATTGGAAGGACCCAATTTGTGAGCATTTGTGGCTTTTTCTGCAAGGAAACGGGATCATCACTCATAGCTCCCTCTCAATTGTGCTCTGCAAAACCTTGAGAGATCTTGCTGAGCACTCTGTGGCAGGGGCCAGGACACAACAGTGGCTTGGCACCCTTCAGATTTTCACCTGAAACCAGCAACTCTCAAAGCTTCAGTCTGAAATGCAGGGGGAAAGAAGGGGAAGTCCAATGTATATTCACCACCAAGTCTTATCCTAGCCTCAGCCTGCCAACAGCCCAGGAGGAAATGCCCTTGCTCTCCAGCTGATCCAGGGAACAAGCCTTGCCCTTTACTGGCCTCTTTGTAACTTACCATTGAGCCAATTAACAAACTGGTCCTAAACAGAGAGGAATCAGGAGCTCAGCCCCTTTAGTCTTTAATGCCCCTGCTGAAATGCTCCCACAACCTTCAAAAACGAAGCTCATTCAAGAGCAAGTGGGCTTAAGAAACAGTGAAGTGAATAACAGTAATGGGCTCAAGTAATAGCGAATAGCTCCTCCACTGCTGCTGTGGCACCTGTTCTGTGACCAAGGGATTCACTTCTGAACTGACATGGGCTTGGTTTAGAGAAATGGGTCCCCATTTGCATGTTACCTGCAGTTTATGAACAAGCTGAACCTCGTTCTGCCATTAAACATTAAACCAGCTGAGAGCAGGGTCTCACCCAAAACTGACAGGGTGTGCACACAGTAACAATTTACCCCTCTTATCTGTAATTAATCTTCCAAGTCTCTGCACCATGTAGACTTTCACAGTAAAAAGGACCAAACTTCTTGCAGTCTCAAAGTCAGTGAAGATTCGGTTAGTCTTTATTTTATTCTGACAGGCTTCTTTATCCCAGAGACAATACTAAGACACACGATTTTACCAGGATTTTTTCCCAGAGTTCAGTCCAATCACAAAAAGAAAAAATAGCATGTTACCAAAAAAGAAAAGTACTTAACACAGATTGAAATAGATTTATATGTCATTTTGCCCCTGTTGTCACAGACTCCTAAATATAATTAGTCTATGGCATAAAAAGAACACATGAGCACCCACCAAAATCCATCCTCCACACTTTTTAAGTCCACAAATTAAACCTGTCCAGGCACTGCTGCCACTGAAGGAGCCAAGCAAAGAGATAAACAAGCATTAAATCACCAAGAAAAATGCCCAGAGTGAGTTTCAAAAGCAGCAAGACAAAGAGCAATACATGGTTCAACGCATGTGTGTAAAAACATGAGGCACAAAAAGCAACGCTTTGCTTTTCTTACAGCAAAAGGGAAAGAGGAGAACCCAACATGGGACTACTCTTGCTGCTGCAAGACAGGGAGCCCCACTGACCCAGGCCCTGCTCCACAAGGAGCATCAAGGAGGAAATCTGCTGAGATCCTGGAAAACACAGAGGCAACAGACCCAGCACAGGACACCCAACAACAGCTGCTCTTGAAGATTCCTCAACTCTGCACCCTGGCTGGAGAAACTCAGCATCAGCAGCTCACCCTCTTCACCCTAGACAAAAATTATTTCCTCACCCACCTCCCTAGAGACTCGCCGGGAATTTCCCAAACCAATGAAAGACAAAAGAAAACAAGCAGCCAGCAACAAACGCACTTTCGGGAGAGCAGAAACCTGAACACCTTCCTGCACAGAACAACCACAGAGCAGGGATAGCTGGCACCCCCCTCAGAGCTCTTAGCAGCATCCCCATTTCCCCTTTCATGATTCTCCCCACCGACCTCTCCTCCAGGGATCCCTTCCATAGCCAGTACTGAGCAGGCACAGGGTGAGGGTCAAGGTGAACACTGGTAGCACCAAGATCAGGGATTATCTATCTAAGATACTATGCACTATCTAAGTTACTTTGACAGCATGAACACCCGTCTTTTTTTTGTTTTAATCTTAAATTTTGTATTATAATTTTAACTTAAGCACATGGTTGGGCTCAAAAACAGAGAGCACCTTTTGTCTGAAACTCCAATCTTCCACTCCTTTCTGCAGGCTTTCCCTATTCACATCATACCTGATCATGTCCCAATCCTTAAAAGCATTTGCTTAGCTCTTCAATAACCCCTCTGAGGGGTCAGACCCCCAGAGCAGACATTGGCTAATGTCTGAGATGCAGTATCATTTGGGAAAGCCAGTCCCAGAGAAAGCTGAAGCCAGCCCCTTGAGTACACTTTAATTCTCCTCTTCCCATCCAAACCAGAGATTAGGGCATCCCCCTTACAAACAACCCCTCCTCTTTGTGACGCACACAGACCATTCCCAAGGGCAGGAAGACTCAGTTGAAGCCCAGAGGGTTGCAAGGCCACCTCAGGCTGTTTGCTGGACTATGTGTGACCCTGCTCTCACCCACAGCCACTGGCAGCACAGGGACCACCATCCCCAAGCACAGTGCTGTCTCTGCTTTTCTGGATAACTGCACCACTGAGCACTGAACTTTTTCATCTCTCAATTGTTTTTGCCCGTGTTACTTCAGAAAAAACCACAACCCACACACTGAGCTACCACCAAGATGACTGGGACAGAGGAGCCTGTCCAAGCACCACCACCATAGATGCTGGGCGAGAGCCATCAACCCCCAACAGAGGCAATCTCAAAAGACCCTGCAATGAGGAGAGGAAACAAAAAAGCCTGTGAGCAGCTGAGGGAGATGTTCATTCTATCGATTGTGTAAACTGTCAGTGGAGTGGCAATGAGCAATTTTTTTTTTTGTTTCTATCCTGGGGAATAATCCAGCCTGATAATTAGTACATAAGAGATAAGTGGAAAATGAGACATCTAGCGAGGGTGGTTCAAGCCTCCTCATGACATTGATAATGTGCAGATACATAGATCACTGTCGGGGCAAACTGCCACTGTGAGCCTGTGTCTTCCCATTGCCTCATCAATCCATCATCCGCTTAGCTACTGACACCTTGGCAGGCACACACCACCAGCCCTGCATTTGAATCGAGAGGAGCAGGCTCCACCAGGGAATACAGATTTAAAAATCTAAGATTCAAATTTGTTTAAGTATTGTGAACAGCAATTCCCTTGCAAGGCATCTTCATTGCCCTTTTGCCAAGGGGGAACAGTTGGGTCTTTGTTAGAAGTACAAATTGCTTCTTAATGCAAAGGATAAAGCAGAGCCCAGGCACCTCCTTAGAATTCCTCCTGGCTCCTGCTAATGCTGCTGCATGTCAATTTTAATTTTTTGAAATTTAAACCAAGGGCTTTGTGTCTAAGCTCCATTTCATTGAAGGAGGGGGGAGGAATAGTCAAAAAGGATTACGGATCCGGTGGGAATTGAGGATCCATAGCAATTATACTTCATTTGGATGGTCTCAGACACCGGTTTTAATCATATTCTAAATAGTACAAATCGACAAGACATAAGAGATTGATAAGTGTCTAACACGTGTACCTGGTTATGAACTCCATGTCCCCCAGCAGGGGATGTTTGGGGACAGGATGGAAGAATTGCTTTCTCCCTGTGACCCTCCTCTTCCAGCCAACCAGAAGACAATACCCACGGGGGACACAGCAGGAGACAGGAGTGACTGTGAGAACTTGGTCATCACAGGGCTGCCCCAAAGTGGGACTGGAACAAGTCCACCTCACTGTGGCTCCCTTTCCTCCTACAACATCAGGGCAGGAGCAAAGCTTCAGCCTTGGCAGAGCTGGCTCAGACCAGCTCCTGTCTCTCTTATCTCTGATAAGAGATCTTTGCACTAATGCTGTGAAGGGCAGAAGGCTGATAGGAAGGTAAGACCTTCAGGAGGGAAAAATGAAATGACAAGACAGTAAAATGAAAGTAAGTGCTTTTGTAAATCAATTTAGCTCTTTTAGCTTCAGCAGAGCAGTCCCAATTTACCCAAACTCAGGACGTTACCTACTGGGGTAATGATGAAAAATACACCTCCTACATCAAAGGTTCAGAACCACATGCACTACTGACACACCTGTGCATTCTGAAAAAAGACCAAGGGTGGCTGATATTTACAGAGGACCATGAGGAGAAAACCTTCATAAATGGTCTGAATCCATCAGTCTTGAGTGAGCTTTCTCACCCAGCTCATCTCAGGCACTGTGCAGATCCACCTCCAGTCAGGTGTGGTTTCCAACCCATACACACACTGCAAGTGCAAGGGTTTAGACAAACTCTCTCCCCTGCTGCCTTCTTAACATCTGTCAAGCATGTTACATGGCTTTCCATAATCACTGATTAAACTGCTTTTCCTGTACTTCACTAACCTCTGGATCAGGTTTTAACCCAGTAAATCTGTTTAGGAGATTCACTCTATACCCTCACTTTCACCCCTTGATAACTGTGTGTCTTTTCACAAAACTAAACAAAGGTTAACCTTTTTCCCTCTCTCTCTCTCTCTCTCTCTCTACTTCTTTCCAGCTCCCTTGAAACATATTCAAGACCTAGGCAAGGAACCCCATCCTAACTTAAAATATTACTATAACCCTAAGGGACTGAAATGACCCCCTCCTTCACCTCCCACCCTCCTGTGGCACCACCACAGTGCTCCCTTGTAGCACTGGAAGAGACAGAAAGCAAGAAGGCATTGTCTAAAAACATAATTTAATGTGGTATTTCGGTGACTGTGGTCAATGACCAAATTCTTTCGCAGACAGGAACAGGTTTGACGTTAATGACACCATCATTCACATGAGCATTGCATTGCACAGAAAGAAAAGTTTACACTTGACCCCATACAAAGCAGCAGAGGAAGAAACAGTTATGATCCAGTCCCACTTCGTGAATAGTCGATCTGAAAATTCATCATCGTCATTAATACTTATTGATGAAAAAATGTGACCTGTTCAAATTCCGTGTGTGACACAGTCCAAACTCTGGGCTCTTTTAAACCCTCCTGGAACCACTTGAGAGTTTCAAGCTGCCAAGTTCCTCATGTGACACATGAAACACTCAGGCAGACAAAGGGAGAGTGGGGGACAGAAGAAATGGGAGAGTGAGGAAGGGGTTCACTTTGTTTCATTTCTATTTCATTTCCACAAGGGTGAAAATAAAAACATACAAACTGAGAATGAAGCTTAAATGACCTGTGGAGACAGCGGACACCATCAGGAACAGCAGCACGATGGGGTATGGAATTGCCAAACAGCCCCACGTGCATCAGCGGCGGGGCCAGTTGTGTCGTGTCACTTGTGTGTTAATCAGGGTATAAAAGAAAGCCAGAGAAAGTGCTGTACTTATTGTTGTTGCCTCCATGTGCTTTGCCTCCATCCAGCTTGACATACACTTCGTCTCCGGAGTCCAGGTGCAGCACCACGCTGTTGCTGGCATAGTCGTAGTTCTGGTCTGCATCCTGGGCGATGGCACTGGCCCGCACCTGCCAACACAGCCACTGGGCACATCAGCCCCCTGCCCCTCTTGCCCAGCGTCTCTATTAGCTCCCCGAGTCACTCTTCTGCAGGCCCCCCACCAGTCCTCCACGCACCCATTTTCTGGCCCCTCCATCAGTCCCCTAGCCCCTCTTTCTCAGCCCCTCCATCAATGCCCCGAGTCCCTCTTTCCCAACCCCTTCACTACCCACTGCCTTTCCTCCCGCCCCTCTCCTCGCTTCTCCTTCTCGTCAAACCGGCAGGAAAGTTTGCGAGCTGGGAGCTCGGAATTTGTCCCGGCTCTGGAGATGATGCACACCTGCCCCGACGGCGCGAAGGATGCTCCCGCCGACTCTTTTCCCGGGAGCGCCGGAGGCCAGTGCCGCGCCCGCGGGACGGGGACGGTGGGAGGGGAACAGCCGGGGGACCCCGGGCGGGGAGGACGCGCGGGGGAGCGGCGGAACCCACCTGGCCGTTCTTGCAGAGGTCGGCCCACATGCTGGTGCCGTCGCCGCCGCGCATGAGGATGTGGTAGGTGAAGAAGTAGATGCCGCGCACCTGGCAGGTGAACTTGCCGCTGGCCGGGTCGTAGTGGTTTCCCAGGTTGGTCACCACGTCGTCGAACTTGAGGACCTCATAGCCCTCGTGGGGGCTCTTGAGCCCCACGTAGAAGGCGATGCGCGGCCCGCTGAAGGCAGCGCTCAGCCCGCCCGCTGCCTCGCCGCCCGCCGCCGCCCCGCCGCCGCTCCCGCCGCCGCCCGT
>VWYI01023767.1:146442-453261 GCA_013399455.1 Anthoscopus minutus | reverse complement strand
CGGGCACTCCGGCTGCGGGGGGGACCGCGCCCGCCCCGCCGTCACCGCCGGAGTCACTGCGGATGCCGCCCAAACTGCGCCCCGCTGAAACCGGGACGGTCGGGGACGCATCACGTTGTCCCGTTCACCGGCCGCCTGAACTGCTTCCTCCCTGCATCTCTCCAATCCTTCGTCCCTCCATCCCTCTGACTCTCTGTCCGCGTCGGCCCC
This sequence comes from Anthoscopus minutus, assembly GCA_013399455.1. Lineage (NCBI taxonomy): Eukaryota > Metazoa > Chordata > Aves > Passeriformes > Paridae > Anthoscopus > Anthoscopus minutus. The sequence goes on along the minus strand of VWYI01023767.1, from coordinate 453,051 downwards.
TGCGCGATGCCCGCACAGCTCTCAGCGGGAGGGGGCCGGGGGAAGCCCCGGCCAGGCAGCAGGTCACCTCAGAGCGTTCCCCGTGGCTTCCTCAGGCTCCCCGCGTCCTGCCTCGGCGGCCCAAAGATGAGCGGGACAACATCGCGGGTGCATCTTGCTCCTCGACACGTTCAAGTGTAAGCACAGCCCTTTACACCCGTCTTGGATTTCCAAAGGCAGGCAGGGCTCGCGAGGTGAAAGGGGAGCCCTAGGAAGAAATGCCTTTAGCAGAGTTCAGGTTAGGTTACAGCACCGTGTTCTGTAGTTTCCCTGCGTAATGACGGGCCCAAATCAGGTGGGTTTTCCCCCGAGAAAACTGTGATTTATTGGCTGTGATTTTCCGAGTAAACGGTGGTAGCACAGCGGGAGCTCTGGCATCGTAAACTGCCTGCGGAGATCTCCCCTGGAGAGAAAGTTGGGATCTCACCCACGTGTCTCCGAGCGGCGGGTTAAACACACCCGTCCTGGAAAGAAGAGATACAGGGATTACACAGATTGCCTCAGGGCAACATTCCGGTGTCCCACGCTCCCTCGGTGCGGAAGAAGGGTGAATTCCCAGCGGGCTCGCCGGAGCTGAAGGCAGTCTGTTTGGTCTTAAAGCAGGCAGAGCTCCAGGTCGAAGGAGCGAACCGCCCAGTCTGATCCTGCTGAAGCTGATGGCCTGGAGGCATCATATGCAAAGAGGAGCATACAGGCTTTTTCCAAGTACTGTGGAAATGCCCTCAAAGCATTTGAGACTCTTGATAGTTTTTCTTGAAATTTAAGGAGGGGACATCAAGGTTTTTCTGTCTGGAGTGCAGAGCTCTTCAGGACCAGATCTCATCTCACACACATACATCCCTGTGTGCATCCAGAATTTTTCTTGGAGTTATTTGGGCTTTGCTCTGCCATTGCTGAGATCAGGGTTCAGCCCGGCCCTTTCAAGTGTTTCTGATTATTTTCACCCACATCTATATACCTGAAGCTGGAAGGGAAATTAATTCTGTAAATGAAAACCTTTCCCTGAGAATTGTATGGATAGTCATATTAAAATAACTGTCTATTTCTTAGCACAATAGAGCTAAATGTTTTAAGGGACAAGATTGTGAGGACATAAGTCCTTTTCCTATCCTCTGAATGATGAGTTGCATCCCACAGAGTTATTTTAAGCCCCCACACGTGTCTAAAGCCTTGTAAAATGATTTCTAATAGTTGTTTCTGTTCCAGCTTTAGTATAATTTTCCATATATTAGCTGTGCTAAATACAAATAAATTCACAAATAAATTACACTGCTTTGCTGCTCATCCCTACTTAAGCTTCTGGTAATTTCCCTTTTGTTCTGGTATTTGTCGTTCACTCTGTTCTTCCTGTGTATGTGAATCCTTGCTTTCCCCCAGAGCTCTGCAACCCCCCCCCTTAAAGTGGCTTTTAAATCTCCTGTTTTCCAAAAACAGCAGCCACGCCGTAGCTTTTCTAAACCTTTTCTGAATAATTAAGTTCCAGCATCATTTGGACTCCGTTGCAACGTCCCAATTTGCAGCAGCTCACTTCTCTAATGAGGTGATTGGTACTGGGAACTAAATTCCAAATAGAGGCTCACCAGCCCCTTCTGCAAAGCCAGAATAATTTTATGTGACTGGGTCTGTTATGCCCATAGCTCAGCAAGGACAGATGAAGAAGAAATATATTCTAACTTTCTGCAGGACAAAATTGGCACTGCTCTTAATAAGGAGGGTTGAGCATTTGAACAAGTAGGAAGATTACAGAGATATCAACAATTAGATTAGGTGTCAAATTCTAGCCATTATTTGTGTGGGAATAATTTAATTACTCCTCTGTGATGTGGTGAGATGGACTGATCACCTTGTTAATCCCTCATCAGATTGCTTTAAGATAAACGCGATGTGACTTTAATGTATAATTCCAGTAGGATCTATATTCCTGCAGACCTGGGGTTGTTGACTGACTGATGCAATGCATCTTGTGCCCCAAGACATAGCATGTGTGATCCTTGAGGCAGCTGGTGCCATTTACTGAACCTACACTAATAATTTGGAATATAGTCACAAAAAGGTACATGGCAACACTTGGGTTACAGTTTTGACACAGGCTGCTACTACGCTGCTGGGAGCCTGCTTTCCATCAGCAATGGGATGCCCCACACAGTACAAGGAGCAGGGAATTACCAAATCAGCTACTGAGGCAGTGTCTGAGGTGCTGCCAGCCCTGCAGGGAGGTACCTTTCTTTGGTTGGGATGACAAGTACCAAAACCTCTCAGAATCTGGCGCTTCCCATCTTTCAAAAAGTGAGTCAGACTGGTGCTCCATTGCTGGCTGCTGAGGGCTGGCAAGATTCAGGTGCCTCTGGGTGTGCCCAAAGAGGGATAAGGCACCCACAGGGTGTCCCTGGAGAAACACAAAGGCTGTCTGGATCTTGGCATTAGGTGTTGGCTGAGCAGGAGCTTTGGGGGCTGCTGTTGTTGGCCAAAGCAATGGTTAAGCACCTAAAAGCTTGTATGGCTCTAACTTGAAACTTCTTTTTCAGACGTGGTGTAAGGACACAGGAACCTGACTGATCAGGGAAGCACTTGACAGTTCAGACACAATTTCCAAATTTGGACAGGCAAAAATCCAGACACTTTGCATTGAAGCTCCAAAATTCCAGGGGCGTGAAAATTTCTATTCCTTAATTTCTATTTCAAGAGAAAGTCACTCACCCACCTCAGGCTGCTAGTAACCTCCAAGAGATATTGTGCTCCAACAGATCCGCTTCCTACAATCATTCCAGAGTGTCTGCTGGATTGGGCCTCTCACAACTATTGCATGCACTTACATACATCCAGGGCAGTGGTGAGGACACCAGCCCGGGAGGTTGGATGTTTCTTCCAGTGTTTCACCATTTACCAGATCTGGAATATGTTTTTAAAACTGCTACCAGTCTTCTTGGGTGTTGTGAGTTGAATTTTCTTTAGCTTGTTCTCTAGGATCTACTCTGCTGTAAAATGCCCTCTCCCAAGAGACAGAAAACAATCTGATGACTGAAGGAGCTCAGGGATGAGCTTTCAAACAATGCCTGTCACTGGGGCTGAGCCACCTTTCAGGATGTGGGTGGTCTGTCCATCCGGAGACAAACACAGGACACTTCTGCAGGCTGCAGCTGGCCATCTGTATTTCTCAGGGAGGTTGTCAGCAGGGTGATAAAGAGGACATCTGGGTTCAGCTTGATTTGCTGCCTCAGAAATACCACCCTGTGTTCTCTGGGGAGCTACAAAAATCTTCCAGGGTGCAAGATACCCAGGGAAGGTGAGGAAAGCAGAGGATAACACTGTATGCCCTTATACTGAACCTGTTCTTCTTTGCATAAAAAGAATTAAAGATTCATTGAGCTATATGAAGAAGATCAAAGGTGAGAACAATTTTTAGCTTAGTGGTGAGAGCATTGACCTGATCTGGAGTTTCAGGCTACCTGCAGAAGCTGTTTGTGAATTCCAGCCATGAGGACACAATTCCTGTTCCTGAAAGACCAGTCTCAGCTCCTGAACTAAAGACTCTTCTGCACTTGCTTTCTTTTCTGTCAGGTTTACTTTTTTTTTGCCTTCTCAGCTGCACATCCTTAGCACAAACTGAGTTCATGAACTCAAGCATGTGGTTTGTTCCAAGTCCAACAAGAGCTGAACCATCTGTAACCCTGGCAGGATGCAGCAGGATTCAGACCCACTGAGAAGGTGGAGGTTCCAGGCACAGGTACAAGGTGATTGTTGTACATTTGAAGTTCTTGGAGACTGAAGGTAGGTACCTCCTGACTTAGGTGCCTCTAGGATTGGACTGGAGCTGAGAAAGCCTTTTTATTTCAATGCTGGATTTAGATGTTTATATTCTACTTTAATTCCTTCTTTTAGCAACATTTAGGATTTGGCCATTAACTTGAAAATGTAAGAGTCATACCATCTCAGATACCCTATTTAGCAAAAATGTCAAGATCAAAGTACGTCTATGCTCACAGTTCCCTGGTATTTTCTCTTCATCTCCATCAATCCATGGCTTAAGGACTTCCTGAGCTGTGGTAAAATACTTTTAAGAAGCTGAAATCAAGATTACTTTGAGTAAAGGCACAGTACCCTTAGATCAGTACCCTGATCCTTCCCAGAGTGTAGCTTTGTTTTGCTGTCTTTTGTCATAATTGATGGAAGTTATGGATAATATTACACTCTGATCCTCTGAACTGCTTCATTCCTTGCCTTTATCACCTCACAAGAAATTTCTCATTGCCAAAATTAACTATCTGGAACTTGATGTATTCAACAGCTAGTAAAACATAATACATATAGTCCTTATATTAAAATGTTCACATTTCTTGCTAAATGCAAATTCAAATCTGTTAATGTTCAGAATGCATATAATATTATTTTTATTCACAAAATATAAAATGTAATGACACTGATTATTTTTGCTTAATGGAGGGAAAAGTTTAGAAATGGTTAGGTTTATTGTATTAGCAGCCATCGTTCCCCGCAAATATTGTGCACTTCTTTATGATCTATGCAGGGTTTCCAACAGGACTTGTCTTAAGAGCACAAAGCTCAATTTTTTCCCAATTGATGGAACCCATGGGTACATGAGGTCCTGCACAGCAGCAAAAGCATTTTATTGCAAAGAACAAGGAGGGGAGCTGGCTCTGATCTGACTCCCTGTAAGGCACAGTTGCAATAGCCCACAGGCACTTAGGCTGCTGTAACAATGCATAAATTTCTGTCCATACAGCCAGAATCATTCCCCTGTAGTGACACAGTGCCCATGAGAGCTCCTGCCCCAGGAGAAGCCTGCACAGCCTCCAAACAGACACTGCAGCTGCATGGGCTTTGTTGGATGTATCGATCCCTGTGAACTGCTGCTATTTGCATTTTGCCACCTCCACTTGCTGTACAGGGAAGCTGGCTCTCCCTCTGTTGGACAAATACCTTTGAGTGTTTACAAGAGAGCAGCTTACAAACCCCAGAGCTGTCTTCAGGGCACTGCTTGGAGAAATACCAAAAGGTGTGGAGAGAATTAGTGAGAGCCAAATGCCTTCATGTTCCCAAAATAGGTACTGTTCACCAAACTCAGAAGAAATCAGCCTTTATTTTCTGAAAAAAAATCAATCAGAGCAACTGAACTTTGCTTCCCATTTTTGCCACGTTGGGACTTCTGCCCTTGCCTTCTCTCACAGCAGGGTCACACTCTTAACTCTGAAGTTAAAGCATCAAAGATTAGATAAATTCTCTGAGAACAGAGCAGACTCAGACAATGACTAAAGCTGGTGCTCAAGATGCCTGGTCCAAGAACGTATGGCCTCCCCTGTGCCCAGGAAACTGTTAGGAACTGTATTGGGAACAGCAGCTGATACCTGGCCCCAGCAGCCAAGGTGGTAGAGGAAACATCAAAGGAGCTCCAAACTGTTTGGGAGCTCCCTGCTCCCAGAGCAGGTCCTCAGTTGGATGTAAAGTAGATTTAGACAGAAACTAAACTGTCCTGAAGAAACGGCAGTATATGAGCATCACCACCTGTCAAACACCAGCTTTGAGTGATGTCTTGCTCAGAAACAGTAAATTAAAATGAAGTTTGCCTTTAACCAGCTGAATTTGGGTCACAGCAAGAGAAAGTTCAACTCTTTCCTAATTCTCTGCTTCTCAGTATGTGCTTACAAACTGCTTGAGGAGAAACAGGTTGGCCCAAGATTTGTCTTGTTCAATTTGTCTCCTCAGATAACTAATGCTTTTCCAGTGTGACTGCTGCAATAACTCTGCACTACTTATACAAACAAGCATCTGCTTTTTTAATTGAGCTAGGGCCTTCCACACAAAATACAAACAATTAAGTAATAGTTAAGCATATTTTTTTAACATGAATTGGGAGGTCTAGTTGAAGAAAGAGATCCTCCCCTTGCCTTCTGAGTACACAGCAAAGTGTGTGTGCATAGAACCAAACCCCTGGCAGGTTCTCCAGCTGAAAATCATCCATCTCTGTTCCAAGCCCTCTGAAATTCCCAGCAGGACTCAGCTCTCAAACCTTCATGACTTCCTTCAGAAGAGTTAAGAGGGAGGCTGGAAAGTCAGGGTACTAAATTCAGTCCATTTGTGCAGACCCCTTGTCCCAATTCAGCAAAATTTCCATAGCCAACCACGAGGCTGAATATTTCAATTCCATAAAAGGAAAAATTGCTGCAGGGGATTGATGTGCATGGACAGCTGGTTTCACCAGGATGAAAGACACACATTAAAAATGCTTTTGAAATGCATTTGGGCTTCCCTCAGGGAGTTTGCTAAACCTGCAGTCAGGTACCAGAAAGAATTTGTCCCCTTAAGGCGAAGACAAGCTTAAAATTAGTAGGAAATAATAGCCAAAGCCACAGGTGGGACAGATGGCAGTGAATGGACATCTGTTGGAATAACATTGAGTTACCATGATAGACTTTTACCCTGCATCCCCCAAAACTAAATGTGCTCCTCTGCCGATCAAGTAGCATCAAGAGGAAGGATGTGTGGGTTGGGAACCCAAATCTAAGGATGTCAGGAACTGGCTTTACACCTCCATCAGCTGTAGGAAGCACACAGTGAGCGGGGTGTAAGAGCTGGAGAGGGCATACGGAGGAGGTGGGGCAGATGGTTTGGCACTGTGATGCTCTGCTCTGGTTTATTGGCACCCAGGAGAGAAGTCACTGCTGCTCTGAGGCAGCTGCAAGGTCTGTGCAGAGACAAACAGGCAAACAGATGAAGAGGTTTGACTGCCACCTCTGGAGTAAGGGCAATTTGAGGTGTTGCAGAGAGGAGACAGAGAGCTGGAGACAAAGGTCAAGGAGAAGCAGTCCAGTGGCATGGATCAGCCAGGAAACTCCTGTACCTCTGAGACACCCAGGGAATTAATAACCACACTAACTGTGACAACTGTTTTTGCAAAAGCCCTACCAAGCTGAAAGAGTAACTGTGAGAGAAAAACATAGATTTCTATAAACATGAAGCTTTAAATAAGCACCAAACCAAAGCAGGCAAGATGACTTTGTGAGATTAAAAATGTTTGATTAAAACACGATGAAATTGTCTCAAAAATGTGTAGCCATGTATGATGTCTTCAATAGAAACCCCAATTAAAAGCATGACAATAGATTTTATTTAGAAACCTCCCGACCTTTCTCATATGACTCTTGTCCTGCCTTCTCGTTACTTGTCATTCTCAGTCACTGTATCTTGCTTAAATGAAAAGTGTAAGCTCTTCAGGGCATAGGGCTGCATCTCTGGGTTTTCTCATCCACTGTGTACAACAATGCATTCAGCAGGGACATTGTTGAAACTGTTGAACAGAACACAAATAAAACATTTCATCTCCAATTTTGCAGCTTTACTGAATTTCTTCAAAAGAAAATAAAAAGAAACCCTCTAGTGTGCATGGCAGTAAGAAGCTATTTGCTCACATTAGGAATACTTAGGGTAAATAATAATCATGGAAAAGCAGTGCTCTCCTTGGTAATGATGTTTATTGTACTGCAGAGCAGCTCCTGGGGAAGGGCAGTGGAATCCCATTGCCTGGGATTTTGAGAGTAAGGTTGGGCAAAGCCAGAGACTGCACTGCAGGGCTCGGTGCCCTGCTGGCAGGAAGACGAATGAGAAGCCCTGAGAGTCTTCTCTATTTGTTCTTCTATGATCCTTATAAGAGAGATTGATGCTGACAGCATCCAGGTGGTGTGTCCGTGACTCAGCTGTCACGTCACTGCTTACGGCTTAGAGCCAGTGAGTCAAGGAATGAAAAACAGGTGGAAGGAGGAGGAGAGCCCTCCTGAAGTGCTCACCTCCAGCCATCTCTTCCTGAGCAAGCAGGGCCAATTGCAGACCACAGGGACACAGGAGAAGGAGAGGCAATGACAGAAGGAATGGCTGGTCACCTTCCTCCAAGGGCAGCAGGGTTGCAAGCCCTTCTCCACGCCTCATGTGGTGTGGAATAAAAGCCTGGTGTGAGTTAATGGACTTCTGCACGCCAGAAGTGTCCACCCTGTGTGGCAGGTCAGGCCCACTGATTCTTGTAACCGTGCTCTGCAGATAAAGCTGTAGATGGAGTAAATATTAAATCCATTTAGCTCCTGCTAGACACAGAAGGGAACATCGCAGATGTGTGGTCACATATTGTCATCAATACAAAGTTTACTATTATGGATCTGATTCCACATGACACCCAAAATACTGCTCTGAGAATGAGTTCTCAGTGGTGACCTCAAACAGTGACAACAGACACTAATTTCTCTGAAAATCCAAGAATTCCTAGAATACAGAAATAAGCCTCTTTGAAAGCAGAATCCTAGGTTCAGGTGGCTTCTGAGACACTACTGTCTCTGGGTAGGTTCACAAAAGAAATCTGCCACACCTGAGACCTAAACCCGACATTTTTAATTTTTTTTTTTTGCACTGCTTTGATTGCAAGGTCAGCTTCTTGTAATTCCCAGTAGCAGAAGGTCAGTGGCATCTCCAGATGAAGGTGGGTACTCCATCACTTTCTCTGCCTTTGAGTATGATCAATGTTTAACACTTGGAAATCTCTCCAGGGATAGAAATATCTTAACTTCCTCAAGAAATCTGTTGCAATGCTTCATAATCTCCACCATACACAAAAAAGTTTTCATAAGGATCTGACCTTAATTTCTCTGCTGCAATTTAAGCCTCCAATTCCTTGTTTTATCCACCATGGACAGAGAAAGCAGGCGATTCCCTCCCTTTCTGTGACAGCCTTTCACACACTTGACACAGTTACCACATTGCTTCCCTGGTCAGTCCACACTCCAGATGCTCAGTCTATTCCACATTTCTTCATCACTTTTTTTTTTCCTAGAGTTCTGTTCATTCCCACTGCTCCTCCTGGACTTTCTCTGATGGTTCAATTCTTTTCTGATCTGTATGGCATTCTGGTCTACTCATGCAATTCATGATTTGCCACAATTGTTTGAACTTCTCAGCCTGTCCTTCAGCCTGCCAGCTGTCACCATGTGCTTGTAAGTTTAGTAAGTGCTCCCTATCCCATCATCAGTGCCTTTACTAGTGATCTAAGTAGTACCAGACCCAGATGCATGTGCTGGCTGTCACTTATCCCTATATCACATGAGTGTGGCATGGTTTGGTAGGTGCCAGGAAGCTTGTTATGCATTGGCACCCCTTTGTGCAGAGTGCTAGGCAAAATCAGAAATGAAAGATGGATCCTGTCCCAAGAAATTAACAATCTAATCAATTTTTTTTTTATCCCAAAAAGATGTGCCAACTCCTTCCTTATCACACTTTGGATTTGGGAAAATGAGACCATTCATTCTGCACACCTGTTTTATCAAAATGAGATAACCACTTCTTTCTAGAAGTCCCAAAAAGGTATTGATACCAGCATTATCAAGAGCCATATCTAAGGCTTGGTTTTAACTGCATTAAGCCTTCCTTAAGTCTAACAGACTTAGTCTGTCTGCATCCCTCTTGCTGTCTGCTCACTCATTGCCTGCTCCACCTTGGATGTGAGTCAGGCAGCGCCTCGGTTTTCAAACCTGACTGCTCCCAGTCTGAGTGACACATCTTATGGTGACACAATGGCTGCAGGGTCTGCAGGAATTGTCTGAAAGCCAAGAGCTCTGTCCAAAGGAGGGAAAAATGGCAAAGTTATGTGAAATGAATGAGTAAAATGCATCAACTCCAAGGCTGCAAGGCAAAGTAACTGAGAACGTGCACCCTTCCTGTAGCGCAGCGTAAGCCAATTTTTAGAAGTGCTAAATTATGGCACTGGTTGTGGCAAGCAATGAAACTTCATCTTATTTTATGGAGTTTTGATCTGCACAGGCCATTACCAAGGTGAAGTATTCCAGCCAGAAAGTCTGAGACTGTGTGTTTGGAAAGCACCTGTGAGCAAAACATGTTGCTTCTGGAGCTGCAGAGTTAGTAACAACTCCTGTTGCTTATACGTGCAAAACATTTGGAATTAAGTACAGATCTGTGCTTTATTTAAGTGTATTTTTAATTACTTTTGATTAGGATAAAGAGGATAATTTTCTTTTACGAATACTCAGGATATTCAGAACATCTGGAAATTAAAGCAATTCTTTGCATGCCAGGTTATTAGTGTCAACAAGAGAAGAAGAAGGGAAGGGAAGGGAAGGGAAGGGAAGGGAAGGGAAGGATGCATTTGCTGTGGGCTTATCCTCTTCATCATGGGATCACAGCAAGGTTATCATCTTTTATCATGGAAGAGCCTCACTACAGCCAGGGATGTAGCCCAGAAAATCTGGTTTTGCAGCCCTGAGGCTCCATACAGGATTTCTCACCGCCACAGCAGATCCATGCTGAGTGAATTGGGAAGCAGGCATGGATGCTAATGATTTACTGGGAGTGCAGGAGGCTGCTTGTTTTAATATATGGCACATATGGCATGAATGTGTTAATGGAATTTATACTGTAAAAAAATTATGTCCACACAAAGTATGGAATTACTTGGGTAAGATTTATGCAACAGGCATAAAATCCAGTGGAAATAGTCTAACCTTTCTGAGACTTATTAAGTTTTTATTTATGAAAATATCTTAATATATGCAAGGTGAATGCCAGAAAAAATATACTATAGATTTAGTCAAAAAACAGCTCTTGTTATTTATAAACTTTCACAGCTCTATTCTGCTCTTGTTTACATCAGGAGTAGTTTACTTTTAAGTCACTGGGTCTAATCTCAAATCATCTGCATGACTCTGTTGAATGGGCACCAGCACTGTGGTGGTATCAGTCGACTCCAAAGTGATGCTAAGAATGAGCAAGAGAATATAAAGCTAAAAATGTAATTAAGGACATTAAAAAATTTGCAATTTTCCTGCTTCTCTTGTTGTATATGTCCCATTAAATATACATCAAAGTAACGCTCTTCCATCCTTGCTGCCTGCAAGGAGGAAGATGCAGGGCTCCCTGTGGCATCCCTGAGCCTCCCAGGACAAGGATGGTTTTTACTCCTTGGTGGTGAGGAGGATATTTATCCAGGTTACTAAAAAAGAGATGAGATTTGAGTAACCACCCTGTCTCTCCATCAGTGGATAAGGCCCCTATCACAGCTTTACCCAGACTGTGACAACGCCTTTCAAAAAATTACATTCCTGCAAGTGTCATGAAAATCAGAGAGGCACAAAGCAGTGCTCTGGTGAGAGGAGACAGTGTCCCCAAGGTTGCACCATCTCTGCCAGGACAGGCCAGCCAAGGAGGCCACTTTCAGCCACCAAAAGCATCACACACAGGGTGGTGTTTGCAGTGCAGAGGGAGGAGGTGGATGGAGGGAGAAAATTGCACAGATCCACTGGAAAACTGGCTTCTGTTCCTCATCATTCTACACATCTTACTTGGTGCATCTAAATCCTGCACAAATTTAATCCTGTACTTTTCCACAGCTGTAGCATTGACGCATCTTAATTTCTTACTGACACTAATGAATGCAACCTCAAAACACCCCCTGAGGTCAGCTGGGGTTACTAACTGGAGGTGACAATGAATGAGCTCCAGAAAACCTTGCTCTGGTGGTTTCCAACACCACCTCATACTGCTTCAACTTCTCCCCAAAGTCACTGCTGCGTGGCTGGCAGAGAAGAGCTAGGGCTGGCTCCCCACTGGCCCTGGCTTCCCAGCCTGCATCCCAAAACCACACAAAACAGCACCAACCAAAGCTGGCATCTTGGAAAAGAAACTTGTACATCAGCCCAGGGTGATCCCAGGGTGTAATGCTAATGCAGGAGGAAATCAAATGGCACCGGGCAGAGAGTCTCTGGCCTTTGGAGACCTTGCCCCTGGAAATGAGTTTGAAGTGTCTTTTCCTCTGATTTTTAAAAGAGAAAGATTTTTAAATCTTCCTGATGAGGAACTGCCCTAGTTCTGTGGGTCAGGGAGAGCTCAGGGTGGGAGCAGATTGCAGGCAGGGGAATTGGAATTCTAAAGCCCAGATTTTGCCACTCTGGATGATGATGATCTAAATGCAGTGCATCCTGCTGGAGAACCAGCCCTGGAGAAAGCCTGCACCCAGGCTTTGTCAGTGTTTCCGCCTCACCCTGAGGTCTGTCACCTACACCAAATCCAAGCCCCATCTCTCACTTAACACTTTAAACACTGCACTCCACACAGCTCCCTACAGCAGCAACCCAGCAAGGTCCATCCCTCACCCTGGGAACATGAAGGGCCCCAGGAGACACTGCCCAGGCTGTGCCCAGCATCTCAGTGGGAGGGCAGGAACAGGGAAAGCCTGGTCAGTAAAGGTCTCTCCCATCACCCTCCAGAGCAGGAGAAGCAGCACTCAGAGGCTCTGCCAGGTGCTGGCAGAAGCCCTTGGGAAGGGAACCACAGGGTCCCCTGCCTCTCTGTGATGTTCATGTGGCTGAGATTTTTCAGGCTTTTCACTTCACCCAGTCTGAGGTTGTAAATGGGGGTGACACCACCTGGAGAGCATCCCTGCTGTCAAACTTGGAGCTTCCACTCCAAAGCAAGGAGTTTCTTCTAGGTAAAACATCCATAGTAACTTCTGTAATGTGTATTAATTACCTGCATTTCTCTAAATTTATTCCCAAGAATAACTGTATTCTCTGAGCTGAATATTGGCATTGATACATATAAGGAAATATATAATTACCATGTTTGGTACCAGCTGCAGGCTGAAAAACTTCCATTGAAAGAGCTAATGTTTAGTAAAGTTATAATCCAGTGAAAACTTTAATCTTATCATGTTTAGACATCTTAACTAGATATCACAGTCTGTATTACTTGGAACAGGGTAAGGTTAGTTTCTACATCACTCTGTATCACAGAGAAATCTGAAAACAATGCTCATACTTCATTTATTCTTCACTCCACTGAAACTCCCTTTCAAATCAAATCAATGTTAGTTGAAAATACTGCTTTGCCACAAAAAAAAAGGCACATTCAGATTTGTTCTGCTTTCACCATTTCAGTTATACTTTTCACAATTATTTTGAATGATGCCCTGCAAATCCTTCCTTGTCCTATAAAACCACATCAGCATCTCCTATCTCTGTGAGCTCATCTGTTCTCCCTTTGCCATTATCCCATCAAACTCTGCAACATGGCCATCTCTGCCTCTTCTATAATGTACACTGACCCAGAATAAACAGAGGGAAAATATTAGCAAATGTGATTCTTTAACCGGAATCTTACATATACTGTCTAAATGGTGTCTGATGCAGTGCATATGCAGACCTGACATTGAAAGTGTCATTTAGGGGAAATCCCTGGAGGATTCTCATCCTCTGAGTCTGCCAGCACTGACAGAATCTCACTACAAACACATTTAAACAAACGGGAGCGCAGGCTGGCTTTTAAAATTCCCTTTCAGGACTTCTGCAAAAGCTGTGTTTGCCTGCTCAACAGATATAAAAATGGAAAAGGAAAGGATGGAAAATGTAATGACTGATTTGTCTGCCTTACTAAGCAGTTTTAATTGCTTGTGGATTGCAGCTGGCATGGTGGTGAGCCCCACATGGGGATGGAAGGGGCTTTTTGCTGCAGATGTAGCATTGCTGAGCCTGCAGAGCCACCACAAAATCCCTCCTCAATTCCTCTCCCTATTAACAGCAAAATATGTAGAACAAAAGTGCTGAAAGGATATAGGGGTATTTTCTTGTTGATCTGACAGAGCAGTTGTGTACAACACGGTGTAAAACTGAAGTTCAGCTGTTACAAGGATGTGAGATCAGGTCCTCACTCCAAGTCCATCTTGTCCCTGCTGCTCTGCTCCCAGTCCCATTTGATGTCTTGCTGGCTTGCTGACACCCTGGTGGAGTGTGGAGGCCTCTTGGCTGGTTTCAGTACCATCATTGTTATTCATCTCACAGAGTTTGAGACTTAGGCAGTGTTTGACAGGACACCAAGCCAAGGCAGGGACCTGCTGCAGTTAAGACAGGGACCTTGACACTTCCTTGGCCACTTTAGTTCCATGAGGTCATGCTCAGCCCCACAGTCAGGCAGACACGAGACAGAGCAGGGACAAAACTGACAGGAGGACCCTCAGGAGGAAAGGTCCAAAAGTTGTATGGTCAAAATCCCCCTGCATTTCTGTCTCCTGGCACACTGCTTGTCAGCGAGGGGACTGAGGGGCAAGGAGCACACAAAACATTGCCGCAGGTGGGAGGGAGCTGGGCACAGGTAAACAACCACCAGCAGTGGTTGGCAAGAAGCCACAGAAAGACAGAATCCTGCTGTGGAGACAGCACTGGAGAACCTCTCCTGGACTCAAAGACTGTTTTATCAAGCAAAACCCCTGTATGGCTGCTCAGGAGAGCGTGACGCGCCCGAAGGCTGCAGCAGCGCCGGCCGCACGTCACAGCCCGTCCAGAGCTGCTCCGGGCTCCCTTCGAGCCACGGCTCTGCAGCGAGAGCTGCGCTGCGCAGCCCTTCCTCAACACAGGTATAAAACCAGAAACAAAGCACTTCAAATTTGTCATTGCCTTTTCTTCATCTCTGCCTTTCACTTTGCTTTAGCACAGCGATATCCTCCAGAGTCTCCTGATAAACCTCCCCGGGAAGCTGTGCCTACTGCACCACGGCCATTCTCACTCCATGGCCCCACTGCAGGGATCCTGGCCCCAAATCCTTCTTTCCTTCTCCCTATTGCCTATAAGAGTTGTCAGTCTTAAATCAATGCTGTCTTAAATGCTTTTATCACCCTTAGGGAGTTCCTGCTCCTAGTTTTATTAATTCATTGACAATTTGGGATGCTTTGCATATCAGCATCAGAGCTGCCTTATGCAGTGGCCATCCGAGGTTGAGCTTGTCACAGATGCATCCCAGTGGCATACCAGTAATCCTTTTCCAAGTTAATTGGCCCAGGCTTGCTGCACACACCATTGCAAAAAGCTCTGGTTTCACCTCTCTGGCAGTGTCAGCTGGCTTTGCTCCCGGGCTGGTGTCCCCACAGGGAGCGTGGAGCCCCCCTGAGCCCATGTCAGACACCCGATCACACTGCCACCAACCCGGCCAGCACGGCAGGCAGCCTGCAGGGCTGGGCATCGGGGGCAGCGCACACGACTAAAAATAGTTCAGAAGCTGTGAAACCAGGGCATCCACCTGGATACCAGGGAAGAGAGCTTCTTCCTTCCAGGGATCACATGCAACCAGTGTCTCTGCAGAGTGAGAGGGAAAAGGAGGATAATTCAGAGCACCCACAACACTGCTGTGCTCTGGGGGATCATCTCTCTCAGTCACTTGTAGAGAGACTCAGACACCAAGCCTTTAACTCAGGTGCTTAGCATCACACAGCATGAATATCCTGTATGTTTTTATTTCCTGTGTCCACCACTTTGCTATCCAGTAAATCATTTTACTATGTAACTCATGTTAAAAGAAAAAAATGTTTTATACAAAAATAGAGCCAGAACACATCTTTATACATCTCAGGCTATACTGCATGATAAATTTGGCTGGCTGAGCCTTCACCTCCAGCTACAGAGACCCCAGCCTTGCTACTGAGTCTCCTGGGGTCTGACCAGAGGAAGTGTATCCCAGCTGGCGTGGGCTGACAGACCTGTCACTGCCCAGTGGGACTCCTGGTATTACACCTGCTGAATATTTTGACATCACACCTCTACTTCCTCAGCATCCCTGGACCCACAGAGTGCCAGGCAAGCTGATGTAAGCTTTTAAGTGTCAGACCAAAATGGTTTCCTCCTCCCTGCAGCTTTGCTCCCCATATAAAGGCACACTAATGAAACACACTAATGCACATTGAAACACACTAATGCACATCTGTAGGTGAACTGCACATTACCCTATAAATTGGGAATTAAAGATTCGTAAATTCTAACCCAATAGCAAAAAGACAGCAAATCCATGAAGAGACGCATCCTCTTCTCTGTTTCTGAATACATTATGCTTGCTCAAATCCCAGGCAGTGCCTGGTAATCACCCCAGATGTGTTTCCAGTGATATCAGCGTGTACAGTGCTCATGCAAACACAGAGCTGGGCTTCCCAAATCTCCAGGTGTCTGCAGAAGGACTGACTGACTCCCCTGCCACTTGGCCAGGCAGCAGCATGGCCTGATGAGCTTGCCACAGCCATGAAGGGAAAGAAAGAGCTGCACTATAGCCCTGGATGGGGAATTGCATCCCTTCCATCCCAAACCCAGGAGGCCTGGAGTGAATTCCCTGGTCCCTGTCAGTGCTGTGAGAGCCAGGGCAGGGAGCCGAGAGCTGTAAGGGTTGGTTCAGTCACTCCATGCTCCTGATGCTCAGCCATGGGGATCCTGAGTGGCACAGGTTAATGGGCTGCCCACATTTCCTAATCCTCCTGAGCAAACACTGCCAGGAATGATTACTAGCCCCTGACAAAGGTCATGCTCTATCAGGGCTCTACGCTCATTGCATCAGGATGTGTTTTCTTTACACTTGCATGTAGCTGCTGAAGCTCCATTATTTTCATGAATTTTATTTCTGACACAGCTTTTTTGTTGGTAATACCCAGTGCTTGGTGCTGAGCACAGCTTTCAGCCACCTCCCTGCAGCTGGGAGAGGAGAGGAGAGGAGAGGAGAGGAGAGGAGATGGAAAGCAAAGTTGAAGAAATTAGTGCTTTTAAGTTACAGCCTGTAAAGCCCAGTGCTGGGGTGCCAGCATATCCCAGGGACCAACGCCTCTCATACTCAAGCAGGTTCACCTAACCTGCTGCTGACATCACCTACCCTATGATCATTTTTCCAGGAATCTCCATTTTGTCCATTTATCACCTCCCTCTCAAGTTTCTTCCCTGTCCTTTCATGCTGTTTTTCCCTCCCCTGGCTGCAAGATGTGATGTTTTCCCTCTCTGCAGAGCTGTTTGTGTGGAGTGCTGGTGACATATTGTGGCTGGGCTGGTTAATCACACATATTCCCAAGAGTGGGAATCAAAGCTGGTTGGATCCGAGCTCTGAGCTAACACAAAATTCTCATACTGCCCCCAAAATCTACACAAGCCAGTGGAGTTGTGGTTATCCTCATGCTCTGGGCTCAGCCCTTCTGCCTGCTGTGGTTTAGGGTTGAAGTCTGAAGGGTTTTACACCACTGATATATAATTACATACATGCATGGAATATTATTTAACACACAATGTCGACTTCAAAAATATTGTGATTTAAGCTTCAACTTGATGATATTTGCATATGAATACAGAACCTGGCTTTGTTTTAAACTCTATATCATTGAACAGAGTGGTGGGGCCAGGCTCTTAGGTACTACGTATAGGATAATTGTTTAACTGACATCATTACACTGATTTAAGGCAAGAGGAATTCCTGCATGCTAAAGCATATGCAAAAATTGCTAGCTATTTATTTATTAATTGTTATACATTTTTTGAGCCTGCACTAATAAATCTTACAAACCCAGAGCCTAAATATACCTCATGTCAGCAGGTGGAGGGCAGTAGCAGCACCTGCAAGTGCTTCCAGCAGATCATATTCAGGCTACAGAATAGCTGCACAGTGGTAGCCAGAAAATATTCAAGTCCTTCCTTGTGCCCTCATGCCAAATGACATTTCAGAACTGCGACATCAAGTAATTTAAATATTGTCAGTTTGTGCAGCATCTCAGTTATCCTTTAATTGTACAGTTACTCTTTTCTCAGAAGAGAGTGGTGTCTAATCACGTCAGGATTTTCTTCAGTAATTCTGCCTCAAGGTAAAGAGTATTTTTTTATACAGCAGCAGTGGATCTATATGGCTTTAAGAGGCAGATTCTTCCAACACTCAGGGCCTGGCTTAGAGGAGGCTCCTGAACTGATTCTGTCAAAAAGCGTTTGCATTTTCTACAGGGCAAGTTAGAAAAGGGAAAAAACCTAAATGTGTTTTGACATTTGTATTTGGAGTGTTATCTGTCAAATATGCCAGGACCAGATCACAAATTTCCTCAAGATTGTCGTGGCTCTCCTGCCTATCAATAGCAATGTGGAGCTCACACAGGATGCAGGCAGAAAGGCACCCTGATAGAGTGCAATGACAGATTTCACATTAGGATGGAGGAAGAACAGGGAGCAGCCAACAGCATCTTTAAAAGTGCACATGGGTCTTGTCAGTAAGTGAGGTCTGACAGGACAGTTTGCAAAAATCAGAGAGGAAACATAAACCAGAAGGCTGCCCAGGGCCAGGGCTGTGCTACCTGGAGCTGATCAGTGGCTGATCACCACATGAGTCTTCATCCCTTTTCATCCCTTATGTCTTCTGATGCTCCAGGCAAAATTACTCTGTAGGAAGTCTTGATCTTTCACTTCCTATTTATGCTACTTTGGAGCAACTCTTCCAGTCCCCTCTACTCTGAAAGCAGCTCGGGGCATAGGGACTAGGCAGAGAAAGTCAAGCAATGCCACCAGGGATGAGGGATGCTGAGGAGCAGAGAGGCCCCAGGATGGGCATCCCCACCTCCTTCAGAGCCCCAGTCCTGGGAAAGGCTGCAGCATTGGCCTGGGTACCTGCTCCAGCAGGACAAACAGCACTTATGCAGGACATCCAAGAGCAGCCTTGCATGTGCCTTTCAGAATCAGTGGCAGCAGAGGACAGAGGCAGCTTAGGTTTTACACTGCTTCTCCTATTTAGTCCCACAGGTTGGTTATTGATTCTACAGGTGACAATATACAAAAGCCCCATAGACTACATGACCATTTAGGACAATTCCTGGTACTCCAGCACATCAAGTTAGACCTTTTCAAGGTGATCTGCCAGCTCTGCCCCTCCATCACACAGCACATGGCTGTTTCCAAAGCACCCTATTCTAATATTCCCGTTTAATACCATACAGAGAAGAGATCTGCAGGTCCCATTATCATATGAAATTAAAATTCACTCTGTGCTGGTTGCATACCTAGGTTTAATGTATTGTCACTGCTAGCAAAACTGAGGTACCACGTGTTGTATTAGCTACACTGATTCCTGGATGAGGAATGCACAGACTGCTGGCACATCATACCCAACATTAGAGTGAAAATGTCAGTGAAATGTAATGCTGTGCAGAGAGATGTGAGCTGGTCCCAGGTGTATTAAGAGTCAGGCTGACCTGGGAGGAAAAGGTGAATTTTCCTGCTGAATATTCTTGAAATCCCATGTGGTAAAGTTTGTGCTGGTCTATTTAACCACAGGTGATGTTATCCTTAGCGAGGGCATGCTTGTCCCAAGGTTTTTCAAGGATCATCAATACCCTGAGTCCTGCTACAATTGCTGTCAGCTATTTAATTATGGGTGTTTAATCACTGATGGTGAATCAGGCCCTGGTCTTCTCCAAACACCAGCATGTACCTGTAGCAGAATCTGATTTTCATCCCAGTGAGGTCCCAGGTAGTTTTGATTTCCATAAGGCTGTCCCTGCACCAAGAATACCTTTCAGTCACATCCAGGCAGATAGGCATAGGCTTCAGCAGGTTTTTGCTTCTCACACAATAAATCCTTCAGAGCCAGGGCAGAGCCCACAGGATATATTTTGCACTGGACTGCATTTTTTCAGGGTCTGAGATGTTGCTTGCAATGCAACATTGCAGGAGGCACCACTACCCCCTGTGCCATGTGACATGGAGCCTTTTACATCTTCCTTCTCTCAAGGTTTCTGTGGAAGATGCTCTACAAAGCATCAGTTCTTAAAAGTAGTTGATGCTGAGCACCAGCCTGTCCTTTCCTGCCATTTTCCTTCCAACCTGGTCCCAGTTGCTCCTGTCCCCACAGCTTCTAACTGTATACAAACACTACATTCTTATAATTCCTCCTCTCCAGTGGGCCAATATATTAATCACTGACACTGTGAAGAGGAATCATTGGCCATCACAAGATTGATGGAGTCCCCAGAGGCCAGGTGGGACAGCAAGGTGGCACACAGAATGACTCTTAATATATCCACCATCTATTTCACAGCATTTGTAGATTTGGATATGCTATGTACATGAATAATTTACTAAATTTAAGGGAGTTTTAATACCTATGTTTTAGCTGTAATTCCACTATCAAAACCTAATGTCTTCTGAATCCTAAATCACTGCTGACATAAACAGCTCCTGTTTCTCCATTCAAAAGAGGAAAAAATAACCCATCAATAATAGGGAATATAAAGAGTAGATTTCTTTTTTAGCATCACCAGAATATCAGAGCCAGGATATAGAAATGGATGCGTGTGCTCTGGCATGGCTCCATCACCTGTGCTGCTGGGGAAGCATTGCAGAGCAGAATAGAAACACTTCATTATTTTATTTATTTTAGAATCAGAGGTGTTTACAGGCTTCATAACCCCTGGGAATAAAATGTACATGGCAGTAAGGGCAGTTTGGAGGCTGAGCAGGAGCAGCTCTGGAGAGGAGCAGGGACACCCCCTGGAGCAGTAAACCAGACTGCCCAAAGGCAGGAGCAGCCCAAGCTCTGGAACTCAGCCCTGGAACAAAATTCAGTGCTCCTGTTCCACAAAGGCTCTCAGCTCATCCCAGCACAGCCAGAAACCCCCAGCCAGCCCTGCACCTCCCAGGACTGCCCCAGCACAGGCCTCCCAGCTCCACCAGACAGACCTGTGAGATGTGTGCTGGCCTCCAGAGAGATGTGTCAGTGGTGGGGAGTGCACAACAGCCTAAGAGAAAAATCAGGGCCAGGGCTGCACATTTTAGGACTCCCCACTGTCACTGAACCCAAAAACCATCTCCTCCCAGCTGCAGCAATGGCTTCATGCCCAGATCCCAGGGTGCAAACCCCAAGGAGCATGACTGATCCTATAACTCCAGGAACTCCTTTCCACAGAGCGCCAACCAGGCTGAAAGTGATGCTGACCACCACAGATGCTCCACGTGTCCTGTCCATCTGCAAATAAACACATATTTAAGTTCCCTTTAAATATGGAATAATGAGAATAAGACAACTCCAGAAAACCTCAGCAAGACTATCCCAGGACATGCCATAACTACCTATAGTGCCTTACTAATGGGTCAGAAAAATACTTAAATTGTGTATTAGATTCCTTACTAGCACCCAGATCAGTGGGAAACCTTGGCTCTGCAGCCCCATCAAAGAGATACTAAAAAGCACAGAGCTTTTTCCTGATGGTGAAGAGGAGGAAGGAAGAGACACCATAGGGGATATCACCACCAAGCTGAGCTGGGGACTCACAGAGGTACTTCAGCATCTGCTTGAAAATACATTAAAGCCCTTCCTCTTGATGGACACATTTGCAGTATAAATAGTTGTGTCCTCTTTATTTCACTCTGAGGTTTAATTAATATATAAATCAAATGCTTATAAAACTCACAAATGCTTGGGAAGATGTAAAATTTAATTAGTTTGCCCACACAGCTCCATATGTCAACTGTTAGCTCAATTACTCTTTGCCGTGAAATACTGACTGCACTTTCCCATATTACTAATTTCCCTCTATCTCAAGTCATGCTTAATCAACACCCTGAACTCAACACACACACTTGTGCTAAATTAAATATTGAGCACAAGGAGCAAGAGCCTCTTTAATGAAACCACATCTGGATTTTGCTCAGAAATGAGATCCTCACACAATATTGGGGCAGAGAATATCTGGGGTAATCCCCAGGGTGCAGGGCAGGTTATCACCTGCTCTGGGATGTGCTGCCAGACCAGCTTGCAGGACATGAACTACCCTGCTCATGTTCTTCCATGGAGCACTGGAAGAAATACATGTCTGTCTGTGTTTTCTTAGGATGGAGCAGATGCTGGTGGGGCAGGGATGGGTGAGGAGGGGCAGGCAGTGGATGCACTGTGATCAGTTCAGGTGTCAAAGTGCAGGTGTCCAGCAGCTAAGGATGGGCACAAGCAACCAGTGTTCCCATTAAATATGCATTAAAAGCACGCTCAGGTCAGCCCCCAGTCTGGCAGCGACAGTCAGGACAAATGAGCACTGACGCTGCATTTATTCCTATTTCAAAATCCTCAGGAGACAATAAAATGTCGAAATTATCATCTGGAAAGAGTCCAACAAATTCTCCAGCCTCCTGAAGCCCCTCCCTCTCCCCCATCCCCATCCCCACCCCAGGATGAGGGCTCTGATGGCCCCTTGGCCGGGCTCTGTGCCACGCCAGGCCGCCGCACCCGCAGCTTTCTCCTGGCCTGCCGTGCCACAGGGTGACATGGAAGTGACATTTGCTGGCTCATCCACAGTGCCCAGCATGCCCAGCTGCTCCCAGCACAGAGCCAGGCAGAGGCCTCCCATGGGCTTCCAGATGACCCATCCCACAGAGGACAGATCCTGCCTGCCTGTGGGGAGCAGAGGGACGTGGCCATAATGGTGTCACCGTGGCCCATGGGACTGCTTAGTGAAGAGGAGGATGCTGGTGGCTGGAAATGCTGTGGCAGAGGGTGTAGCAGCCAAGTGGAAATTTAAAAATCTGCAAGGGGATGAACTAAACCATTTTGCTGCTTTGAGGAGAACTCCCTTGGAATAAAGATGCTTATAACTCTACAAAAATACTGTAAATTAAACTCTTATTTTTTCTCATTTGTGCTACTTGCTGGTATATAATTTTCCTGTTTGTGCTGTGAATACAGATTATTCATTTTCCCTAAAACTATTTTCTTGCTGCTTTTTCTTTCAGGAGTTGGAGGAGCAGAGCCTGGACATGACCAGTGTGCACGAGCTGCCAGCCCCTGGGGCTTCTGCTCAGAGCCACTTCCACCAGGCTTTGACAAACCTGTGTTTCTTCCACTGCTCCTTCCTGTCACTGACCCCTGGTTTGCTCCCAGGGTTTGTGTTTTGTTCCCCTCCCTGTAAGATGGGAGCTGTAAGCCTTGCTACCAGACCTGACATGATGCTGGGAAGCTCTGAGTCTTGGATCAAGCTCTCCCATGTACCAACCACAGCTCAAATCTTCCATAAGCCCAGGAGATCAAGTAAGAGTCCCATTTCCCTGTGATCATCTCAAAAAAAATTTGTAATTTCAATAGTAAAACCACTTTGAGGGTGGAGTTGGGGATTTTTTAAGAGCTAGCCTATAAAAACAGAGCTGGAACCCATTATACTGGAACCTATATCATAAAAAATAATTTTAATCCTCAAACTTCTTGCTTCAGGCAATCAGCTTGTTTCTTTAATTCAAATTGGATCTTCATATTCAAGTTTCATTCTAGTTAATCATATTTTTCAATTAAATTTAGTTGTCTGTGATCTCCTTAACTTCCAGTGCTTCCCTGCATATCTAATATAGGCAAATTTCTCATTTGTTCCTTTTACTTTCCTTCTTTTTTTTTTTTTCTTTTTTCCCCCCAAGCTGGTAACATTTTGCTTAACAAAACAATTTCCAGCAATGGGACCAGAGCAGAGCCATGGTTTGGTCTGATCACGTTTGCATTGCCCATACACAAGTGATGGCTACTAAAACAACACTGCTGGGAGGGAAAACATGTTTTTTACAGGCCACCTGCCTCTGCTTAATGTCAGGATGCTCATGCTCCCCATGGTCAGGGAGGAAACTCAGAATCACAGGGCAGCAAGCCTGGGACAGGCTCCTGCATTGACAGGTGGAAAACCTTGTGGTTAGAGGTCAAGGAACATCCCTCTGCTTTTTTAAATATCCCTTTTATGCATTTACCCCTTCTAAAGGGAAAAAAGGAGGTGTTCCACGATGTTAAACGTGGGTTACAAGCACGTGGGAGAGCTCAGAGCAAGTCAGACTGCTGATTTCGTGTCTGATGTTCAGCGCACTGCAGCTCAGCACTCCAGACACACGAGCACAGCTCACTGTCATGCACCAGCTCAGAGGTCCCAGGAGGCCTCTGTAGTCAGACAGTACCTCCTGGTGAGGATGGAGAGACCTGAACCAGGGCCATTCAACAGACAAACAGTGAAAGCAGCTGACAAAAGGAAGGAGAGTTTTTAGGACAGTTTTGTGCACAGCTATGAAGCACCCAGGGAGCAGAACCACCTTGGTGGTGAAGCTGGCACTCATCAAGAAAACTGTTGGCAGCGAGCAGACTTCAGACAACACTTGGTAAAGAGGTCATGGAAGAGAAAACCACAGAATAGTTTGGGTTGAATGGGACTTTAAAGATCATCTTGTTCCAACCCCTCTGCCATGGGCAGGGATACCTTCCACTAGACCAGTTGGCTCAGAGCCCCATCCATCCTGGCCTTAAACACTTTCAGTGATGGAGCATCTACAGCTTCTCCAGACATCTGTTCCAGTGCCTCAACACTTTCACAGTAAAGAATTTCTTCCTAATATCTAATCTATGCCTACATCATTTCAGGATAAAGGCAGGAAAGCTGCAGCAGCCCAAGGATTAACCTCTGCACATGGAGGTGATAAGCATTATCAGCTACATTTTTACCTGGCCAGCTCTCTGACACAAGAGTGCAAAAGGCAGCTGGGAGCAGCCTGTCCTGCCCCGCAGCACAAGATCTGGCATTTGCAGGGAAGATGCTCCTGTGGGTTTTACTCAGTTATTGCATTAGGGGTGTTTTGCTGCTTTCACACTATAGCAAAGTCTGGCTGTTTCACCATCAGTGTCATCATGATGCTTTCAGTGCTTCTGGAAAGGTTACAGGAACCAGAGGAGCAGAGATCAGGTGAGAAATTCAGTTTGCACTGCCTTTTTTAAATACTAATAAAATACTAATAAGTGCTGGTTATGTTAAAAAAGCCAGAAACAGCCCCCAAGTGTATTTTAAAGATGGAAAGACCAGCAGGCAAAGAAAAAAAAAGCCTCCAGTTTTATTATTTTGTATAATCAGACTATAATTGGAGAGCAGACGCTGTCTGTAGTACTCTGCCATTAGGGACTCTGATTTTCTAATAAGAAATCCATGAGGGAATTACACACTGTTTCAGTGGTGTTCTGGCTGATTTAAGGGATGCACCTGGAGCCAGAATTCATGCCCTCGGTTGCTGTACTTCACCAAAAGCAAAAAATGTAGGTGCCACTTGTAAATCCCTGCAAAAATTGGGTCTGCAGTGGTAATAGCGAGAGCCCCTTAATTATAGCAGTGCTTTTGGGAGATGTGATAATTAGGAGTTTCCGGTGTTCTGGAAATCAAACTGGTTTCTATTCTCTTCTTTAATTAATCTAGGCTTTTATCTGTGAAAGTGGAGATGAATTAAGGTTCTGCTCTAGGCAAAGGGCAATGATGCTTGTGCAGTCCCTGGCAGGGTGAAGCCACTGCAGCCCCAGGACCTGGGTGACATCCCTCACACTGCAGCATCCCTGGCCTCTGGTTCTTGATATTTTGGGGATGAAGGAGAAAGACCAGAGAGTGACAAGCCTCGAGCAGGACTCACCACAGCATGCACATATCACAAGAGACCTGCTGCACGGGGGTGTGCAGCTCTGTATCCACAGCAGGGGACACACTGCTTGCCTGCAGGAATTCAGCAGATAACAGACACTCAGCATTTATCACCTCCCCACATGGGAAAGGGTGAGTCAAGCTGCACAAAAATCGCAAGATTGGTATAAAATCTTTTTTTTTTTTTAAGGAAATTATTGCTATAGGCCCCTTTTATTCCACCCTGGGAAGGGCTGATTTTGGGAGGTTTTCTTTCTGGGAGGTTTTCTAAGGGCTGGGAAATCACTCTGAAAATCCATGTGACTCTTAGATGATGACAACAGCAGTATGAGATTTGTGGTAAAACCATGCAATATGACCAAAGGGAACATCTCGTTGATGTGAACTGTACATGCAAGGATGGAAGAGAGAGGTTTCCAGCTGTAAGTAAAGCCTCCAGCTGATGGAATGACCTCAGTGCTTAAAACAGGAGCATCTGTCACCCACCAGAGCAGAAGGTGGCATAATGCAATTAACCCATACAGCTAATTAATCAAATCTAGCCCCGACAATGTCATCAAGGAGCTGCCTGGAAGTTATCCTTTATGTCAAAGTCTGTTTTTAGATCAAATAAATCCAGACCCATCCTGGACAAGCTGTGCTCCAGTTCGGGGCATCACCACAGTCCATCATTTCCTGGCAGTGAATTCTGCTGCCAGTACCCAAACCATGGGCTCAGCCCTAGAGCCGTGCCCCAGAGCAGCTTCGTGTTCGATTAAACAGTTTTCCCAGAGAGAAACTGAATTTCTACATCCACCTTCCTTGACTTTTGGTCTGTTTTCTCCTTTTCCTACTAGATGGCGCCTGCATGACAGGAGGAGACGAGCCCCGGCGGGGAGCATCTCTAACAGGTCTCCTCCGTGAAGAGCCGATAAATGACACTTTTCCCCGAAAAGCCAGGCAGTTGAGAAAGCGATAACCTGCCGGGAGCTGATTAGTAGCAGGAAGACGTTTTCTGGTAGCGCCACCTTAACTGTGCTTCGCCAGGGGATGCTGCCAGACCCCCAGGAGGGAGGGGGACAATGGGGGCCATCCAGAAGCTGTACCCAGCCTCGCCCAGGTGTGCACAAGCCCTGTACGGACACTTTCAGCCCAGACATCCTGCTGAGCACCCTGGCAAGCACAGTGGTGGCAAGGCAGTGGCAAAGAGGGTGCTGAGGCTGAGGTGTGTGCCAGGGCTGTGCAGTCACCCACACTCAGCCACGGCTCACCTCAAAAGCCTAGTCAAAAAAGCAGAAATTCATTGGCATTTCTGGATCACCATCATGCAACAGATGGTGTGATTGGTGTGGCTACAGACCAGACTCCTAACATCACACAGCCACCACTGCCCCCACACAGCTCTCAGGTGGGAGAAGGGCTTTGGGGGTACAGCCCATCACTCCCCACCTGGCATACTCTGGAAGGGACACAGCAGTGCTTTGTCATGCCTGAAAAGTGTGTCCAGGCTGCTTTCCTCTGCCTGCTCCCTCCTGGCAGTTCCATGAGGACTCAGCCAGAGCTGTCAGGTGTCAGCATCACTCCCAGTCCTTCTGAGTAACCCCAGCAAGGTCGAGTGACAGCATGAGCTACCACTTCTTCACCCAACAAAGACACTATGTTCCCAGCTCTGACTTCACACAGCCATCACAGCTCCCCACATCCCACTTTTGCGGTCCCCAGCTCACTCCCCTACACGAGCTCTCCGTTTCACAACTGTGCCAAACTAACTCCTGGCCTCTGCTCGCTGGTAATAATTAACCACATGTTATCTCCACACTCCACCTCCATTGTACATGTATATTGTATGGGATCCAGCCTCTCAGCTCCTTTCTGAGCTTGGCATTTTTGGCAGCCCTGGGCCATGTGCCAGTCCAGAGCAGACAGAACCCTGCTGTGCTGATAACCCAATTTCCCAACCCAAACGGTACCACCAGGGCCCAAGACAGCAGATTCCAGCCCAAAACACAGCTTTGGACGGCCTGAGGAGGAGCTGACTGCCCCAAATAGGTTTGATTTTCCAGTGGTAAGTTTGCCATTCACTACCCCTGGATTTCAGGGGGAAGCTGAGCCATTCCCTTGGCGTGACATTGCAAAATGAGGGTGAGGCGGTGTCCCCAAACTCTGCTTTTGTCACAGCATCTGCTCAGGTGCAGCCACTGCTGCCCAGCACTTCTGCATCCCCAGAGTGGGCTCTGGGTGCACAGCAGCCCTTGGGCTGGCACGTGATGAACCCAAAGGAGCTGGCAAGGGAGAAGGGGCACAGGCAGGCGCAGGGACCACTGCCTTTGTGTCTTAGTACAGTAAAGCCTGGGCATGCCCTGGGTCACCCCTCTTATTGACTGGGTGTGGGGCAGGAGCGGAGCTGGCCTGGTGCACCCCTCCACACTGTCACCTTGGATGGCTCCAGCCCCCCCAAAACAGTGTGGGAGGTGGCTCCTGGGCAGGCAGGAGCTGTCGAGGTTCATCTGCTCACCAGTGCCACGCTGTGCCAGCACACGGGCACTGGAGGAGCCTGGCAGCCCCAGCCCGGAGCAGATCCAAGGCAACTCCCTGTCCCCATGGAGGGGAAGGACAGGGAGGAGGAGGTGCAGGTGACATCGAGGCTGAGGGGACAGCAGGACACAGCCAGCTGGGTGCAGGGACACAGATGGTGCTGCCAGAGAGCTGCAGCTCTGGCCAGCGAGTGATGGACCAGGAAAGAGGATTGCTGGGAGAAGAACAGTCCAGATGACACAGAGCCCTTGCTCAGGAGCAGCAAGGAAAATAGGGGGAAAAAACCCAGAAATACACCTAGAAACACTGGCCAAGTTCAAAACAATCCTGGCGCACTGGGTTTCTCTGGGTAGAAGAGAAATTAAGCCAACTTGCAAGCTCACATCAGATCTCTCATCAGAAGCATGGTTCCCAAGGGAATCTTTTGAGCAACCAATAAATCCATGAAGGTCTGGGAGCTGGGGAAGCCTCAGCTGCCTACTGAGATGGCTGCAGAAAAAATGGAGCTGCAGGACTCAAACTGTCCATCAAACAGGTGGCCTGGACAGGGTTAGCCACGGGTTTGAGAAGAGGAAAACAGGTATAAAACTGGTGTTCATTCTGAGGCACTTCTCTGTGACATAAAGGTGAAAAAGCAGAGGGTGTTTCAGTGAAAAGTTTGTTAATTTACAAAAAAGGAAGTGCAATCTATAAAAAGAGAAGTAGAGTTCAGTGCTTCCAGAGCATTACTCACAGAAGTGATCATAGTGCCATGGCAGAAGCCTTGCCCCATGCAGGAAACAGGTACAGAGAGAGACCCACCCAGTGCAGAGACCTGAGAGAGCAAAGAGGAATCTATAAGATGAATTGTGATGACCAAGGCAAACAAGGCAATGACTGTGGATTCTGTAAACAAATTTAAAAGCAAAACTTGTCCTTTATGAAATGTGGGAGAGTAGGTAACAAGATATAGCAGGTGCAGGAGAATTCAATGACATTTATCCTTCAGTCTCCTCTGATAGTTGATAGAGGAGTGATAGCCACTCCTCTAAGAGTGGCTTATAAATTATCACCATGATAGGCATGAGGAGACAGGGGCCACTACAGGAAAGAAGGGGCTAAGGAGTAATCTTATTCTTCCATATGCATTTAGTCACAGATGGCCTGTGCTATCCTCTAACGATCCTGCAATGATCCTCCTTCTCCAAACCATACCAATAGGTTTTCACACCTCTCTAGTATTGTCCAATACCTAGAGAACTCACAGCATCTCCAAGTTTGCAGCTTGAATATCCCAAGCTTCTGGAGCTCTCTCTTATCCAGCATCCAGCCACTGGGAGTCACCAACAGGAACCTTCCCCAGCAATCCCACATCTTTGCTGAAGCCTCCCCATATCTGTAGGTTTCTGTATCTTCCACCCCATGGATGTGAGATGTGGCAAGTACCTTTGCAAACTGGGACAGTCCTGGCTGGCATCTGGGCCGTTTGCAGGCAGCACAGAGAGTGGACAGGGAGGACATCTGCACAGGACAGCAGTGAGAACGGCTGAGATAGTTAAAATCACAGCCTGCCCGGGCATGAGGAAAAAAGTGGGGCTTGTTTCATCCCAGGGACATATATGCCATGTGCAAGGAGAACACAGAGGGGATGGCAGTTAGCAAAGTTCAGGAAAACCCTCCTGACTGCAGGGGCAGTGAAGCACTTAAGGCTGGGTTCTGAGAGGCTGCACATCCCTCTGCCCAGGCTTCAAACTCACACTGCAACCACTCCCCGCGGTTTGCGGGCGGATGAGACAATCCCTTTAGGTGCCTTCCCTCGGTGCTCCTCTCCTCTACTGAGTGTGCAAACCAAAGCTCCAGAGGGATTTGTTTTTAAGGCCCTGTGTGTTTTTCCCAGTGCTTTTGCCTGGAGACTCCCTTTGTTGCCAGCTCCCGGCAGCTTTGGGAGCGTGCTGCCGCGGGTCTGTCGGAGCGGGGCTGTGTGGCAGTGCTGGGGTGTTGGCAGCTGGACAACTCTTTCCCAGCGACGGGGGAAGAACCATTATCTGCTCCACGCCTCGCGGCACAGCTTTTCAGAACAAGTGCATGGCCCCTGATAGCAGGGACAGAGGCGCAACAAGCCGCACCCGCCCATTAAAATGAGACACCGGCTGGCTCTGAAATGCGTTTATAAATAGAGAATTAAGGTCTGGCTTCTACTCCTGCCTGTAATGGACACGGCGGCCCGGCTGCCCTGGCAGCGATGCCCTCCTGCCCGTGTGTGTTTAACCCGGGCACGGCAGTGACGGCCGGGCACCACTGCGGGGACGGGGCTGGGGGGGTCTCACCGCGGCGGGCCGGGCCTGGCCCAACCGGGCCGATCGGAGCCGAGCCGGGCCGAACGGTGTCTGCGGCCCCGGCGGGCACATGGGCAGGAGGGCGGAGCCCGCGGCCTGACATCACGGCTCCGCTCCCGGACGGCGCCGCTCGCCTCCCGCCGCCGCGCAGAGGTGAGGAGCGCGGGGGGACGGGCACGGCGGGGCACGGGCACCGCCAGCAGCGGCGAGGAACCGCGGCCGGGGTTCGAACCGCTTGTGCCGGGCGGGCACTGCGGGGCAGGGCGGGGGAGGCTCGGCTCGGCGCCGCTGTGGCTGCCCTGCCCGGGGAATGTCCCGAGTCAGCCGGGGCTCCCCCACCGCCGAGCGCTGGGTCCCGGTTCCCCGTTCCGCCGCACCCCCTGCCCGCGATCCCCGCGGCGGGGCTGGGGAGCGGCGCTGCTCCCTGCCCGCGGCCCGCTCCGCCCCTGGGCTCGGGCACGGGGTCCGGGCCCCCAGGGCGCTTTTGGACGCAGCCGCCTCGGTGCGAAGGTTGATGCTGGGGCTGGGGCCGGGTCCCGGGCGGAGATTCCTGCGGGGACCGGTGTGTCTCGGTCCGGGCGGTCGCTGGGGAGAGGTCGGTGGGATGCTCGTCCCCGGCAGGTCCGCCGGGCTGCGGTGCGGAGTGCCGCGGGAAGCGCTTTCCTTCCAGTGGCTGCTGGACACATCCGTGCGGGTGCGGGAAACTCCCTGGCACCGGCACAAAGCCCCCGGAACGGGTCGGGTTCGCTGTTCCGAGTGATGCGGTCCTCGTGAGCACAGCGGGGATGGATGGACAGACGGACGGACGTTCAGGCTGTGCTCCTCAGGGATAGCACTTGGCACTTAGGTTTCACTTTTCATTCTCAGCTCGCTAAACAATGCTTTAGGAGATGAGTGGCTTCTTCCAGCCAGGGTGAAATTAGCACTGAGATATAAAAAAACCTTGGGGAAAATCTTGGCCAGGGCCCAGGATCCCTCAGAGGCAAGCAGCTAGAGGCTGTGGGGTTTCTGAACTGATGTAGAGACTTGTAAAAGCTACAAAGGTTGGATGCTTTTCGGGGGGGGACTTCAGCATTTGATCCATGGAAGAGGAACAAGGGATGAAATCTGTGTAGGAATTGTAGAGGTGACTTTGTAGTAGGACCACCCCACAGCTGATGGAAGCTGGGGTGGGACTGTCCCGGTCCTGTGGCCCTGTCCAGAGTGTGACATCTGCCCATGACAGATGGGCTTAGGGGAGCATTTGAGCCCAGCCTGAGCTGGGCAGAGGGGTATAGAGGACCCCAGGTAATTTCTATCAGAATAGTCTAAATAAAACTAACCCATAGAGAATTGTCTCATGTGGCAAGAAACCAAAACTGAGAGACAGCAGGAGAGGAAGGCTGTCGCCTACAGCATCAATACTCCTGTGGGCTGAGGAGATGCAGGACTAATAAGATTTAAATATTGCATCAAGCTTTCGTTTTCATCTAAAATCACATTTGCTGTGAAACAAATGTACAGTAATATAAGATGCCACAGTCACTGCACATATTTGATTTCCTCCGTAATTGTAAAGGAGAAAATGTTGATGACTCAACAAGTCTGTGTTTAACAAAGCCACATCAAACCCCAGGAAAACATACTCTTTGACAGCATAATATTTTTTTTTGTTTAGTTTGATCTTTATTTTTGTTTTGGGGTTATTTTGCTTTTTATTGTTAAGAGCTATGCTTTGACTATGACCTTGTAACATCACACCCATAAATAGAAGCAGGTTAGATTCAGGGGAAACACATTTTTTCCGATGATGGAAGAAGTAGGCCAGCCATGCCAGCTCTCTTGAGAGGTGGAAAAGGCAGTGGCAGTTGTGATAAGAAATGTCACACACCAGGAATTAAAACACAAAAATTTTTTATCTGTAAGTTTACCATCACTGATAAATTAGCTTTTTGTCAACATCATAATGGACGAAAATGCTGTTTTCAAATTTGAATTTACTGCTTCTTCATAGGTTTTCCTATGCAGACCGACAGTGGATTAAGCAGCTTCCCATCTTCATCTAAGTTTAAGTGAACTGTTGCTTAAGTGAAAGTAAAAAGCTTCTGAAAGTATGTCAGTGATGTGGGAGCTTCCAACACATTTTCAAAAGCCTTCACATACTCTGAGGCCTAAACATTTTTTAAATTTTCCTGGAGTTTAAGGTACTGAGACAGAAATTCCTCCCATCCTTTTTCCAGGTTCTCAGATTTTCAGTGAGTCTCTCTAAAGCCTTGGTTGTGGCATCATGTGCATTTCCATTCAGTATAAACACACTACTGTAGTCTTTGGAAAAATTGTCCTAAGAGCTCCCCACAGGATGTAGGCTTCAAGAATCAGGGTGTGTAGGTAACATGTCCACCACTGAAGGAGGCTGATACCAACTGCTGATCATGTGCAAGCACTAATAGGTCATAGAGCTACAGAGTGGTTTGGGTTGGAAGGGACCTTAAAGATCATCTCATTCCAGCTCCCACCATGGGTATCTTCCATCATTGGGGCACCTTCCACCAGATCACATTGCTCTAAACGTGGTCCAAGCTGATCCTGTGCACTTCCAGGGATGGGTCATCCACAGCTTCTCTGGGCATTCTGTGCCAGTGCCTCACCTCCTGGGGGGAGGCATGTTGTTCACACTGCACCTGTTTGTCTCTCTGGTTCGACCTGCAAGACCCCTGCCAGTGCAGGGGAAAAGGTGAAGCAAGCTGGACCTGCTGTGCAGAATGCTGGGCTGAAGGCAAGTGGTGTGATGGGACAGGGAAGGCAGAATGCTGTGGAGTCCTGGCACCTCGGGGCAGTGAGTTGATTTCCATCAAAAAGCATCTCTCTCCCACGCATCTGGATCCTCTAAAATACTACCTGATCAGCCAGTTGTGTTTGCCCCTCTCCCAGGAGCTTCCCAGGAGCTGCTGGGAAAATCTGAAGAGGCAGTACATGGCCCTACATTCGTTGCCTTTCCTGTTTTCACCACTGCGCTTATTCAGGGCTGGCTCAGAGCTGCCTCTGTACTGTGTGTCATGCCTGTGCTCCGTGGAGGGGGAAATTCAGATCAGCAGGAGATGGGCTGGCCCTCTGCCATAGGCTGTGTCTTCCTTCTACCCCACTCTGCCTTCGGGCCATCTTCTCCCTGTGTGGTCCTGTGCATCTTCTGAGTGCCTGGGAGAAGCAAAATCAGAAAGGCAAGAGAGTGCTGATCTTGGAGACCCTTCTAACAGGCACTGCGGCACGGAAATAGCCAATACAAATATTTCCATGTGCACGCAGCACAATTCCTCCATGTCTTTCCTGGAAAGAAACAAAGAGGTTTTAAAGAGCTGGAGCCTGCCAGCTCCCTGTGGTGACTGCTGAAGTCAGGTCCTGCCATCTCTGTGGAGAAGGGTGGAAGCCCCAGCTCATTTTAGGCAGGAATACCTCCACACTTCATGTCTGGCTGCAGGGAATTACTAAGTCTACCTAAGAAGCTTCCACAGTTCAGGCTTTGGGTTGCTTTCCTGCTCTTCTCGCACTTGGGGAGGGGAAGTCTCAGAAATGGGCGAGTCACTGAGTTGTTAAAAGCAGCAAGATAATGAAGAGCCCAAAAGAAAGCAAAAGAAGCCATATAAGACTTAAGTACAGCGGCTGAAGTTGTTGTTTTATGTCACTTAAGAACTGTGAGATGCTAAGCTGAGAAAGTAACCTTCTCACTCAGAGCCACATCAGCCAGATAAGCTCCTGTGTGCTGTGTCAGCTTCAGCACTGCTCTAGCAAACTCTTGCTTCAGGTTTGAGCCTTCTACAGTCTTACAGTGAAACCTCAGGATTTCCCACACTACATGATAGGTCTTAGCCTTCTCATTACAGTATCAACACAGTGGGCACAGGCAACAAGACACTTCTGCAGAAGAGTAGAGGAAGTTCTTCAGACAAGGACTTTGCTGCAGAGAAGGTGTACTGCAAATGGAAGCAAATTGGGGGAGAAAAGTTTGAGGATATCTATGGCAGAACCTGTTGGTAAATGTGCTTTAAAGTACATTGTTTTGATGAAAACAGGCCAAAGGTTTGTTTTCCAGTTTGTCATGGATAGGTAGTTTTCCTGCTCAGCACTAAAATTAAGGGTTTATCCTTGGGGAGGGAAATTGTCCCTGCAAAGTGATCACAGGCTGGTATAATTCTATGGGAGAACTATAGCCAAAATGTCTGAGTTTGTGTGGAAAAAAGAGGTTATTTTGTCCCTGTGGGAAATTCTGGTAGCTCTTTCTCCTCTACCTTCCCCTGTTCTGAAAGATATTTTTGAAATTTGGTCCTGGTGAAGAACATCTTGTGGTCAGGGACATGGACGTGCCTTAGGCTTCACTGCTGGCTTCCAAAAACAACATTCTTAATATTTTTGAGTGTATAACCAGAGGGTGCACAGAGTTGGAAGGGTCAGTGCCTGTCAGCCCGTGTTTTCATTAGTGTGTGATGGAGTAGGGAGGAACATACTGCATTTGTAGGTGACACTGAGCTAGGAGGGACTGGAAACTTTTGAGACTAAGAATTGAAGATTGTGGCAAGCTGGTGAGCTGGTTTAAAAAAAAGACAAGGGCATATGTTCTGTTCTGGACAGGACTGACTGACCGCCTGGACACCAGGTGAGTGACCAGCCAGCCAGTGGTCACGGGGAGCCAGAGGGCAAGGACACTGTGCCCCATGAGTTGACAGGAGCACAGAGTTGGGCAAAAGCCAACATTCTTCTTGGGATGAAGAAAGAGAAGTGGTGCGCTGGGGAAGCTGCGTCTCTGCTCCAGGTGGTGCCTTTTAGGGGCTCAGTTGGAAAATGCATTTCTGGGCATCCTCCAAGAAAAATGAGAGCAAGGAACAGAGGCTAAGCTGGTGGACATTCGGTAAATAACAGCTCTGATGAAAGAGCTGGGTTTTACTTGTGCAGGCAAAAATGAAGGGCGATGTGAAACCTGTTCTCCCAATACAGAATGTGTCTGTCTGCAGAGGAGAAGACAAATCATTTGCCATGTCCTTTGGGGTTAAAAGAGGAAGGGATAAGGTTAACTGGATTGAGAGATAAAGAGAAGAGAAAGTAGGGCTCTGCAGGAGCTTATGGAAGTGGTTTTGGCAGATAAATACCTGGTAAATGATATAATCAGATAAAGAGCTGCCCTGGGGCAGGAGGAGGGATGAGGAACCTGTGAATGCAAAGCGCACCAGGTTGGAGAACAGTTAGAGGGGGACATGTGGCAACTCCTGGAGCCCCACAGCAGGTCTGGGGTCACAGCAACCCCACAGGGCCCATTGCAGGTGTGGGGTCACTTGGCGCCTACAGCAGGTCTGTCCCCTCTGCATCACAGTGGACACACCCAGCACGCAGTGATACCAGCTCAGGGCAGGACCAGCCCTGCTGCAGGTCCCTGTCCCACCTCCCCAGCAGCAGGGGCATGGGGTGCACAGCCCCCTGACCCCTGTCCCTTGTGCCTGTGGGCAAACAGGCTGAAGGGCAGCAGCAGGGACAGCCCAGCTCCCAGCATTTCCTCCTTCTCATATTCTGGCTGGCAGCCCAGGTGAGTTTGCAGCATGGCTTTTCTGGAAGGGTGATTTACATCCTTTGCCAGTTCCTGGTTTGCACCATTCAGAAGACAACTGCTTTGGAAGGAGAAAGAAGAAAAGGGGCAAGCAAAAGGGCAGAAAGCTTGGTTTCCCTGACTCTTTCTCTTGCAGGCAGAGCCAGGGAAGTCATTTCCAGTCAGCCTCAGCAGGACTGAAAGGTCTCCAGAAATGTGCACCAGAGCTGAGATTAAAGCAGCTTTGGATAAGCTCTTTTATTACTTAAATCTGTTCCAGTTCCAACAAGTTCAGGTTCATGGCACTTGCTGTGCTCTGTGCTCCTGGGAGGGATGCTTGGTATGTGGGAAAGACTTAAACATTTGATTTTCCCTGGAAATAAAATGGTGGTAGCAAAAAAAACAAAAGTATTTCTGCTCACAGCAAGACCTGAGTGGAATGTTTCAGGTACTGAATGCTCCTCTCCAGCTGCGGCTTTTGGAGGGTTAACACAGCAAGAGATGCTCTGCAAACAGAGGCTGGAGGGCTTTGGCTTCATGGTTCAAAGGTCTCTCCATGCAGACTGGAAGTCCCCTGGGGGCAGAGATCATCCATCCTGGGAGTGTGTGTGCTTGTGGGACCCTGCTCATGCCAGCGATGGCTGGCAGGGCCCAAAGGGACCTTCCCAGTGCAGAAATCACAATGTTCCTCTGCAATGGCCTGACCAAAGGCTCTGCTGCATCATTTGATTCCTCGTGCGCTCGTTAAGGAATGTGTGTAATAATCACGTGCTTTATCTTGAGTAACACACAAGCAGAAGCACGGAGCAGGCTCTTTGATGACAGGCACGAGTTGAATCCACAGCTTATGGATACTCAGTTGTGGTCAGTCTAAACAAACACTGACTTTGGAGGAAGACACCAAAGCAGTTGTTTTAGCCAAGGTGGTGCAGACTGAGTATGTGAGGCTGAGCTCAAAGATGAGTTTCTGTGCAAACAGGAACCAGTTTGGTTTCACTGGACAGGACATTCATTGGAGCTCTGTATGAGATTGTTACCATATTCTTCAGTACAGTTTGATATGTTTAAAATACTGCCTTGGTATTAGAGTTATTGTAAAACTAACTTGTCTTTTATCTGATAAATCTGAATGCCAGGGCATTGAAATGAATCTTGGTTTTTTTTTTGTCCAGAACTGAAGCAAAGCTCATGCCTTGCCACCACAGGTCTATCCTTCTTCAGGGGGTGCAACTCAAACACCTCTGGACTGTGAATTACAGGAACCAGCTAGGCTATCGTCCTGCACCAGAGGATGTGAAAGGGGCCCCAAAAGATGGTCTCATTGTTAAAGACGTGGTCAAAGATATCTGGGTTATCCCAGACAAACTTGCTGGAATCCCATCATTGTTGGTATCTCCTTCCCTCACATCTGTTGAAAGAGGATAACAAATGTACCTGTTCCCCAGTAGCTGCAGGGGATGATCTGCTCAGCAGATTGAGTCTGCTGTGAGCTCAGGGACACCTGAGTGGGCTCCTGCAGCCCAGCTCTGTCCAGAACGGCTGTCCTGCTGCAAAACCTGAGTGAGGCCTCTCAGTGTGGGCACAGAGGCAGAAAAACCTTGTTTGCCTGGCACCGAGCCTAAGCTAACAGCTTCTGCCAAGCCTCAGGTGCAAAATGTGTAGAATTATCCCTGTTTTTCTTCTGTGAGAACCCCTCCCTTCCTCTGCCTGGGCAACAGAGATTTGACTGTTTCTTTTCATGCAGCTGCTGTCTGTTTGATCCCACTCCTTGGGACAGAAGTTGCCTTCTGGACAGTTTTTGTAGAGTGCCCAGCAGAGGGGAGCTCCCCATCTTGCTCACTGCCCATCACTGCTATTGCCCTGCAATTAATAGCAGCAATGGCAGTGCAGTGGCTGAAGTGCACATGGGAACAAGTGTGCTACAGCTGGACACAGCAGTGATGTAAGGGTAATTAGCAGCCAAGCATTGCATTCAGTATTTTAGTGAGGGAACTGCTGCCCTGTTAGAACTGGAGCTTGTTTATTCCCACTGGGCTGTCATCTTTAAGTCATCTTGTAGCTTCCTTGCTAAGAAACTGATCTCCTTGAATTACACGTGCTATAACTCGGCAGGGATGTATTTTGCTTGATAAGGAAGATCAGTAAATGGGGTTTATCTAAGTCTGGAGGTGCTAAAGGTGTGTCTAAGCACGGGACCTCCTTTGCCTCCGAGTGAACACCCTGGCCATGGTGGTTTGCACCGACTCTGGGTTGACCTTGCTGTGGTCAGTTAGCTTTGAGAAGGAGAGTTTCAAGCAGGTGACATGTTGTCCATAGGTGCAGAAAAAGCAGCATGGGCACAGTAAGTCCAGGGTAGTGGTGGGAGGCAAGGGGTCTGCGTGCTCCCCAGAGATACAGAAGTGAATAAAAGCTGTTGCCTAATCAGACAGTCCATTGCCAGGCATCTGTTAGGCAGAGACCACAGTGTTTTTCGCAGTGAAATGTGTTTATGGCGAAAGAGGGATGTTCCCCCTCTTTCTCAGGAGGATTTCAGTGCATGGCAGTGACAGCAATGCAACCCACAGGCAGCAGCCAGCACCAGGGACTGTCCACCAAGGGCATGACTGAAATAATCACACCAAAATCCACAGAAAAGATTTCGAGTCTTCTTTCTTTGTAACTATCCTGCTGACTTCAAAGGCTGTTTAATTCTGTCATCCCTTTTAATCAAAATAACTGGAGACAGCAAAGATGTTTATATCCAAACATTTCCAACATCTCTCTGCATGTTCAGGGGCAGCTGTAGGACAGAGGAAACACACTGTAAGAAAAATTGCTTGCGGCAACATTTACATCCCAGTGGGACCACAGAGAGAACTTTTGAGGTGCCTTAAATTGATGATGAAATGAGTCTGTGGGTAACGATCACTTTGTTACCCTGAATGCTGATTTCTCCCCTCATGACTGAGAGCCAGAGTTTCTTTATTTTGGGGTAATATTTTGTGTGCACAGGTAGTGGAAAAGGGGAGGAGGGGTATGGGAGAGCAAGCTAATTATTCTTAACAATAGCATTGGCCCTAGAACAAAGAGTTCTGGACATGAATTAAATTAGGTGAAGCAAGAAGGTTTCTAAAAAGTAAAGCAGTGAGTGTGTGATAAAGCTTCTGGTAAGAAGGGACCAGGAAAAAACCCAGCATCTTAGCAGAGATCTGAAAGTCACCTCTCACACTTTTTCCCTGTGGCCCTTTTCAATGCTTATTCCCCCCCCCCCTTTTTTTTTTTGCAGTGGAATAAGCAGAACTGCAGTGTGCTGTTTGATCTCTGTATGTGTACAGTGGACATGTGTTTTTAAGGGGAAGACGTCACCATGCATGTCTTTGGCACTTGTTTTACCCTGATAGCACTTCTTCCATGAGCACACATTTTGGTCTCTGGGACACGGTGGTGCTTGGTGAAAGGCAAGGAGAGCAGACAGACCTCTGCCATAAATACAGTATTGTCACTGAAACCATGATGGGTTTGTACCCAGAATACTGAATTATAGTTTCAAAGTCCATCTGCTGAAGGTGTTTTGCAGGCTTTCAGTGAGGATCAGGTTTGAGATCATGGTTGCTGTGTGAGAAATCTCCTCCAGTAACTTGGCTGTGCTTGATGTTTGTCTGCTAGGGACCAGCAAGTTGGTGTTTTCATAGTAATGTGACCCTTTGATCATTTTTCTGAGTGGTTTTAACAAATTTACAGCTCATTGAAGTGTATAGATAGTTAGGAGGGTTTATGCCAACAGGAAGCTCTTGCCATGTCTTAGTAGCATCTGTAGTGAATTTTGGTGCTCAGGCACTTTGAATGAGGCGATCTTTTTGCAGCCTCTTCACAAGAAAGATTGACTGTCCTAAACGATTTTGATTAGATCTTAGGAAGAAGTTTTCCAGTGTAAGGGTGGTGAGGCATGGGAACGGGTTGCAAAGAGATCCTGTGGATACCCCACGCCTGGAGGTGTTCAGGACCAGGCTGGATGAGGTTTTGATCAGCCTGGGTCTAGCAGAAGGTGTCCCTGCCCGTGGCAAGAGGTTGGAAGTAGATGATCTCTGAGTGCCTTCCCACCTGAACCATTCTATGATTCTGTGATCACTACGCACAGCTTCTGCCTTCTCAATATTCACTCCCTTTCCCAGATCACTTTATGAGCATGTTGAACAGCATAAATCCTCAGGGAAATCCCTTGGCAACCTATTCCCATTATGAAAATAATTTATTTCTTTTCACCCTTTGTTTCCCATTGGTAACTATTCATGCAGAACTGCCCTTCCCCTTTGCACCACTACTGTGCCGATCCCAGAAGAGCCTTGGGTGAAGGACATTTCCAAAAGCCTGTGAAAAACACACCTGACCAGGGACCAGGTCACCCCACCCAAATAGTCACCTTCACTTTGAAAGAACTTAACCAAGTACAAGGCGAGACTGTGCTCTGCCAAAGCCAATTTGCCTCCATCCCCAGTATATCACAAGTCTGTTAATTACAGTCTTTATTATAATCTCTAGCATTGTGCCAATACAAAAGCCAGATGTCCTGGTGTATAAGGCTGCCTTATGAGCCCTTTTAAAATCTCACCCTTGGAAATTTTCCATTCCTTTAGGGTAAATTTGTTGTTCCTTAAGTTGGGAGGCATATTTGAGTCACTGACACAGCCCATGAGCAGTCTGGCAGTTCCCTGACCAAGTTTCTTCTGACCTCCAGGTTCAGCTGCTGTGCTGCCTGTGAATTTATTGATCTGCTTAAAACCTCTCCATGCCCTCAATATCTAATCTGTTACAGGGCAAAATTCATTAACGTTTGTAAAGCTCATCAAGATCTTTCATGAGCAAATCCCATCATGTTTTAATATATTTTTTAAATGTCATGAAGAAGTTCTCATTACTCATTAAAAAGCTGAAGCAAATAGCACTTCCCAGACCCAAATATTGGAACAGGCACAGGTGGAAACTCTCTTCGTTTACCACTTTTAGGACACTTTCAGTTCAGTTTGACTTCCTGCCTTGATTCTGCTCTGACAAATCAGAAGAACCCCTCCAGCCTTTCCAAATGTAGTCTCAGGAATCTTCATGGACCCCTTCTTTAGGAGATAACCTGGCAGCTCCATGGGAATCTCAAGAGTTTCTGGTCCTGATTGCTGTTAGTAGTGGCTTGGCTTTGCAATATGAGATGCCAACATGAAGGACAGCAGAGGATGGATGAGTGCATCCAGCAGGTGTTAGATCACACAACCCTGGGAAACCTCTGTAAAAGCCTTCACCTTCCAACCCAGCATGGTTGGTGTTTTGTGCCCCTCCAGTGGTGCCTGTACATTACTGGACATTTCCCGGTGGCTTTGGCAAACAGCTCCTGGGCTACTGGGACCAAAACCATGTGTTCGAGTGACCTAAGCGGCATTTTCCCCCGTGACTTCAGATGTGGCCTGGATCTCTGCAAGAGCTCCGCCATGAGCTTGCATTTCTCCTTGTTTTTTCCTGCCAGGATGTCCAGAGGAGACATGGCCAAACCTCTGCTGGGCCATCAGAGCACGGAGGGTGACTGCAGCCCCACGCCGCCGGCCGGCCGCACCGTGGGGGTGCTGGGCAGCGGGGACTTTGCGCGGTCCTTGGCCGTGCGCCTGGTGTGCTCCGGCTTCAAGGTGGTGGTCGGCAGCCGCAACCCGAAGCGCAAGGCCAGCCTCTTCCCTGCTGCAGCAGAGGTCACCTTCCAGGCTGAGGCGGTGAAGAAGGCGGATGTCATCTTTGTGGCGATTTTCAGGGAACATTACTCCACCCTCTGTGACCTGGCTGATGTGCTGGCGGGCAAGATCCTGGTGGATGTTAGTAACAACACCGAGATCAACCATCACAAGGAATCCAATGCGGAGTACTTGGCCTCCCTGTTCCCAGCCTGCACCGTGGTAAAGGGATTCAATGTGGTTTCTGCGTGGACGCTGCAGTCGGGTGCCAGGGATGGAAATAAGCAGGTATTGTTTTCTTCCAGCAAGGGCTAAAGCCCAGCTGTTTCAGCAGCTGAGGTCTGGCAGTATCAGCAAATGGCCTTAGGAGAAGGAGTCTTGAGTGCTGGCTGTG
Source organism: Anthoscopus minutus (assembly GCA_013399455.1). NCBI lineage: Eukaryota > Metazoa > Chordata > Aves > Passeriformes > Paridae > Anthoscopus > Anthoscopus minutus. The sequence goes on along the minus strand of VWYI01023767.1, from coordinate 411,317 downwards.
GCATCCAGAGACCACCCCTTAGCTTCTGCATTCTGCAGAAATTAAGTACCTTCACTCAGTTCATACTTTGTAGTCTTTGGAGCATCTGCCTAAGGGAAAAGTATTATTCAGTTGTCTGTTTATCTAAACAGAGCCAGTGAAACAAACTGGCGGTGCATGCATGAGAGGAAACCTGTCCAGGAGAGAGGTCTTTGGCAGCCATGGTAAATCCCTGTCAAAAAGCCTGCCAGGAATCGTGATGCTCAAGGGAATAACATAGGCTGTCTGTGACACAGAGATTCTGCCGATGCACTCGATCCCAGCAGCCTGATTTCTTGCCCTATGTGTGTATTTCCGTTTGTTGCAGGTTCTGATCTGCTCAAATAACCAAGAAGCCAAGCGCACCATAGCAGAAATTGCTCAAGTAATGGGATTCACCCCTGTGGACATGGGCTGTATGTCATCAGCTTGCGAGATCGAGAACATTCCCCTGCGCCTCTTGCCAGCCTGGAAAATCCCCATCTTTTTGGCTCTGGGGCTTTTTCTTTGCTTCTTCACCTACAACCTGATCCGGCAGGTCATCCACCCTTACATCAGGGAGCAGAAGAACAAGCTGTACAAGATCCCCATCGAGGTGGTCAACACCACTCTGCCCTGCGTGTCCTACGTCATGCTGTCTCTCGTCTACCTGCCCGGGGTGCTGGCAGCCTGCTCCCAGCTCTACTATGGCACCAAGTACAGGCGATTCCCAGATTGGCTGGACCAGTGGCTCCAGCACAGGAAGCAGATTGGTCTCCTCAGCTTCTTCTGTGCAGCCCTGCACGCCCTGTACAGCCTCTGCCTGCCCATGCGCCGCTCCCACCGGTACCTGCTGATCGAGACGGCCGTCAAGCAGGTAACGGGGGTGCTCCTCAGGCCAGCACCTGCAGGTCTCTTCTAAACTCATACAGATGTTGGGTGGTGGGCTTAATATCTTGGCTCTTCATTCATTTTTCAGAGCAGATGTGGGACAGTGGAAAAAGCTGTTAACCTCTAGGAGCACTTCCCGCACACGTCAGCCGCTCGCCACAGATGGAGCACTCGCCTGTCTGTGCTGAGGTCCAGCCATATCCCTGGATACACAGTTCCCTCTGCATTTACAGCCAGGGCTAGGATCAATCCCCCACCCGTGCCATTGCTCCCCTGAAATACTGACAAGCCTTGGAAACCAGCCTTGCCGGGCACTGGTGTGTCTGAGACTAGGTCAGAGGCAGGAAAAATGCTAGGAGAGGGGAAATCCAGTGGTAGGAGAAGCAGAGTTCCCTTCAGCTACCAAAATCTTGGGAGATCCCTGTTTATTCACATTGATGTTCATAATTGTGCCTACTGAAGTAACCAAGTCATAACTCAGAGAGTGTCCTCATCACCGTGTGCCTGCAGGAGTTCAGCAAAATGGTGGTGAAGAACCAGTTATATAAGAACAAGGAAATGGAAAAGGACTTTATTGCTTTATGGACACTCTCAACAGTGTTTATCCAGTGTGAGATTGCTGCCTTCAGGCAGTTCAGTCAGTTCTGTAACTCGGCAGTACCGTGGGAGGATGGGATTTGATCTTTCCTGCCCCTGACTTCTCATTGCACCACACTGCTCCCTCCTGGGCTGGCACAGGCTTCATGCAGCTAATAGGAAATGTGATCAAGGAATCACCCCGCAATCATTTTGCTTTCTCTGCTGGGGTGTTTGTCCAAGTGATTCCAAATACTTGTCCCAAAAAGGAGGGGAGGGGCAGAGGGAGCAGGATGGCTGGTTTTGGTAGCAGTGCCTGTTCAGAGCATCCATCAAACACCATTCCCAGTCTCTCAGCTCCAGCCTTGAGCAGGTTTTTCTCAAGTGCCACAGTTGCACATTAATCTCAGGCAAGCATCCTGTGTTCATTTCCCCTCTACCTCCTGTTTTCTAGCAACATCTTTGTTTAGTAAATTAAACCTATTTAATGGGCTAAAGAGGACAGTTCTAAATGTTCCTCTTTGCCATGCAGTATAAAACCCATCTTCCCTTCCATTAGCATGAACAATTTCCCCCCTAAATGCACTTAAAACAAAGGTTATTAGGAGACTACTGCATATTCAAGCATCTGTATTTGTTTTCATGGTTTTAAACTGAGTTCTTATTGTAATTATCTTCCTAAATGTGACTTTGGGGCTTGCTGCTGCAGTTACAGGCATGGGAGCTGAGAGCATTCAGCAGTTCTTCCCAGCAGGCTTCAAATCAGGTCTAGCTTTGGCCAAATGGCTTTGGGATAAAAGAGCATTTCCACATCTCCCAAGCAGGCAAATAGTGCTGGAGATGTGAATAGGACCCAGTGCTCATCCAGGAAACCTGCTTCCAAAACCAAAACAGATAAATTTCAGTTCCTCTGTCCCTAAGCACCCTGTTTTAACTAACCTTCATTGTCATGCCAGGCTGTGGAGAAGAAGATGACAATCTGGGTAGAGGAGGAAGTCTGGAGAATGGAGATTTATATCTCTGTTGGAATAATTGCCCTGGGCTTGCTGTCGTTACTTGCCATCACTTCACTTCCATCCATCGCAAACTCTCTCAACTGGAGGGAATTCAGTTTCATTCAGGTAAAGTTGACATCTGCTGATGCCAGAGAGTGATTCTGCAGAATCAGAGTCAGGCCTTCACACAGAGCAGGCAGGGGTTAACCTTTTCCAGCACATCCTGCTCTGGCAGAGCAGCTGCAAGCTCTGCACTGGTGTCAGCAGCAAAACCTCCCCGTGCACCCCAGAGCCACAGACCCTGCATCTAAGAGGTGAGACCCAGAGACAGAGAGGGGCAGAGGGCTGTGGTGTGTCCTGGGGCTGGGCTACTCTCACACAGGGCTTGTCCTATCTAAGGAAGGTGCTTTTCTCAGGAAAGGGAAAGTGCAAGGTGTCATGGGCATCCACATGCAGACCAGCAGCAGCAGAGCTGGGGAAGCACCAGCTCCCTGGGGAGCACCAGGCTGTGAAAGGCATGCAAGGAGCTCAGCTGGCTACAGGACACAGATCTGCCCTTGCTGTTCAGGGAGAATGAGCTGCTGAGGAGAGCGCCTGGGAGGGCAGTGCAGGGGAAGACAGGTTTGGCAGAGCTTGCATGCACCACGTGTTCAGTGGTTCAGAAAAGCTTAGAGCAGTCTGTAAACTGCCAGAGCCCACACAGCACGGAGAACTGGGTATGATTTCAATGAAAAGGCTGTGTCTGATTCTAAAAATTGAATTAGTAATGTAGTTTTTCCCCAGTGGTTTAGGAACCTTCCCCCCACTTGCAGTGATGGCCAAGCTCCCAAGGGCCATCTGATCTGGGTCTACCCCATGGGATGTTCACAGACACCATATCCAGTGGCTGCAATTTTTCAGGGATGCATTTGGAGCCAGGCTTGGGGCTAATTAATGGAGATAGCAGAGAATTAACCTTTCAAGTATCCCCTGCACATTAAAGCTGATTTTGAGGCCAGATTGCACTCACTGTGTCAAAGTCATATCCCACAGCCCTAAAAACCCCTTGTAACTTGTGTTTCCTACACCAGGGCTGCTTAGCATGCACCAGGCTTTGTGTCCCCCTGCAGTAACCCCTGTGGCACCCAACATGTGTGAGCCCCCCCAGGACCCCATTCCCTGCAGCTCCTGTGGAGCCTCCCTTTGCACCACACTGGCACACACCTAACCCTTCCAAAGGGGAGGGCAGGGTTCAGGGATGCAGAGGTGAATATCTGTCATCCAGCCTCTGTTAAGTTCTGCTGAAGCTCTTCAGTATGTATAAATAATTCAGTATTCATTAGAGCAGGAGTTTGAAGTCTGCTCTCCTGCTTCTCCCAAGAGTGCCCGGATCACCAAACGAGCAATCCAGTTTGTCTTCTTTCCCCTCTTGCTGTGGGCTAGCCAGTAATTATTTACACTGAGTAGAAGAGCTGCACCAGGAGAGCTTGACCCCGAGAGATATCCCTCGAGGAGAAGGGAGAGCTGGCTTTAAACCTCTCTTTCAGACTGGACAGTGGGAGCAATATTAATTCTCACCACTGTCTCAGGGGAGGGCTGCAGCTGCTGGGACACTGGATAAATCAGTCCTGACTTACGCATCTCATACCAGGAATCCCAAACGAAGGGAGGTATCTCCTTGCAGCCTGGAAGGAGGCTTTGAACCCCCCTGCATTTCCTTTTGGCTCCCCAGGCAGCCTGGCAGCTGTCCTGGAGGGTGCTGGCGTTGTGTCATGTAACACATACATTGTCGTGGCAGGTAGTGCGTGTAACACAACTGTCCCATCTGCCCTTTGGGACCCCTTCCCGAGCCTTTCTAAGGGTTTGTCAGCACTGGGACCAGACAAATTCGTGATAGTCAGTTCCAAAATAGCTCTTGGCTGCCCCACATGGGAACTGGCTGGCTTAGTTCATGGAAAGATACTTGCACCTATTCTTGTCTGCATGGAATAAAACGTGACAGCGTGACATGAGCTCCCAGCTGATCACATGCAGAAGAGGTATGGCTGGTCTTGTGCCTTACTGTGGAAATACCATGTAAAAAGAGCAGGTTACAGATCTCCTGGCATGTTAGCTTCCATATTTATTTTTTTTTAATGAGGGATCTTTTAAATTATTTACTCCTCAATAAGTCGGTGATGCCTTTCTTGAGGAAATTAAAAGAGCAGCTACAGCTATTGCTTCCAGGCTCCAGAGGTTACATTCACATAGTTCAGTGTGAGCCTCCCTGAATGAATGCACAGTGGCACACAGTAAATACAAGGGGTGAAGCATAAGGCTGATTTCTCAAATATTTGGGATTTCTAGCACTTCTACAGCATCAAAGAGGTGAAATGCAGAGTGCAGACACCCCAGGCACATGCTTTCCAGAAAATGCAGCAGTTTGTTCCCATCTCAGTTGAACTGGATGGTGTTTGAGAGATGCTGTACCACAAACCACATGTGAGGCGAATTCAGGAGTCATTTTTGTCCTCTCCTTACCCAGAGCTTCCAAAGTCTGACGTTTTCCAGCAGCCAGTGTGTACACCTGTATTAGTGCCATATACTGCCACAGTATTAAAATATACATCTGTTGCCTGACAGGTTGAAATCCCATTTGTATTGTTGCCAAAGTTATAGGGAAAAAAATTAGCTCCTGCACATACACAAATTTCAAATATAGTTAAATTGGATACACAGTTCCCCTGTGTGTCCAGTTTTAACAAAAAATGTACAGGAGTGAAACACTGGCTAACAGGAATGATTTGTATGTAATCCAACTTACAGGAGACATTTTTAATGTTCCCCAGTGATTTACAAATCAGCTCTAATTGCCTGAGAAGTAAAAATGTGTATGATTGCCTTTACCTTCCTATCCTGAGAAGCCCTCCTGGAATTTGAAGGTTGAATTGACCTGGTTTCTTTCATACTTCATGTAGCATAAGATGTAAAGAATCTGTAATCAGATCTTTTCTAACCCTCCTGTCAAGGCAGTGCAAGGGGCCAGAGCTGCTTCCATTGAGCTGATAATTTCATAGTACTGATGGCTGCACAAGTCAGAAACATATCTGGGTCAGGAAGGGGCCCTCTGCTCTCAGTGCTGCCCAAGCATCTCTAAATGAGCCACATGTGACTGGATCACCTTTGCTGATGCATTACAGGCTGCAGGCACCAAGGAAATGGGGGAGGTGGAAGAGTTAATACAGAACAGAAAAATGCAAAGCCTGCATCAGGAACATACCATCTTCATACAACAGTTTTCAGAGAACTTTAATACCCTACAGGTCTGCTGGCCCTACACTCCTTATGTTGTGACAGTACAAAAAAAACTCTGCCACTGTTTAAAACAAAACTCAGAAAGGTTTCATAGCCAGAAACTGCATAGAGAGCATAATTAGAGCAAAGGAGTGGTATCAGGGCTAAGCACGTTGGCAAATCGCCCCCCTGGGGTGCTCAGCAGGCTCTGCATTGTACTACTCTGGGTATATTGAGCTGTAAATACTGAGCCAAGCTGCAATCAACAAAACTTTTAGGTTCTGTGCACTTACAGACCTGCCTGTATCCTGTTTTCTGGGGGATGCAGCCGTGGCTCCTTCAGCCAGCATCAGCACCCCCCTCTGTTCACCCCAGCCAGCTCCTTGCTTGTGTTAAAAGTATCTCAGCCCATCATTGCTGTCAGAGGATCTGCCAGCCCTGTTTCCAGCCACCAGCAGCTTAGCCATGTTGCCAATTAGCCTTTTTGTTTCATGCCCACCATCCACACACAAAGGTGGGTCAGTCACATAGTGCCTGTGATGGTTTGTCAGCTTTTGTCCTGTTAATTTCCTCCTGCTCTCCCCCAGTACCAGCAGCTGTTTAAAGAGAAACTGTAGAGGAACAAGGTAATTATCTCCAGCTCTGACATCTCTGCCATGCACTGAGCCCTGCTTGGGCTGACTGTGAATCCACCCCCTGCCCAGGGCAGAAACCATCTGCCCTTGGATTTACTCTGTCTCCTTTTCCTTCCCTGCTTTGCCAGATGAATCCTAATCTGGTACTTCAAACCTTTTGCCACCCTGGGGTTTTTTTGCCTGTTGGAGAGAATCTTAACCTGTAAATGATGGATGATCTGCTGCCATCAGGGCCTGCTGTTAGGTCCAACTATGACCATGGCATATTTCAGCAAAGTCCTTAATTTTCCAAATGCAGCTATTCTTGATCCTATTGGGTTTGCTGCTTGTTACCACTTTGCTTTAGGACATGGACACGGCTTCTGGTAAGAAGGACATCTGTGCCTGAAAGAAAGGGTAAGTGTGGGGTTACACATAGGACTGAGGTTCAGCTCCCAGCTCTGTTCCCAGCTCCTGGCATGACCTTGAGTAATGCTCAGCTGTAACACAAAGAGTTCTTCCCTGCCTTGGCACAACTCAGCAACACCCGCTTCCTGACAGATACTGTAAAAGTGAAATACCTGCATCTGGTAGCACATTGTAGAGCTCTCCTTCCCTCCCTTGCCCAGTCCCCTCAGCTGCTTAAAAGATTATCTCTGAAGTTTAGAGGAGTCTTGGTCTGGTTTTTTTGGTAACAACGTGATACATTTTTAAAAGTTGTCTGAGTTTGTAAATTGTTTTTCAGCGATCAAAAACAGAGAAGCTACCAATTGAGTAGTTCTTTGGCTGAAACTTTTTTCAAAATATGATGAATCCTTCCTCCCATCTTGCCCTGGTTCCTTATTTCCCTGCCATGTCCTCCTCTTCCCTGAACATATCTTCAGGAAGACCATGTTTCTTGCTGATCTCTGCATCAAGACAGATATTTTGGTTTATAAAGGCTTGCTGCCTTAAGTTAGGGACATAAGCAGCAAAATTTTCCCTGTCTAGGCATCTTGAAATTTGGTTGTTATTTCAGTCTTAGACCAAGCATTCAAAGTAGAGCAGCAGAGCAAGATGCTACACCTGCACTTTTCTCTGCAAACACAGCAGCATAGGTGTGTGCGAAGGAAAACACAGAGTGCCCAGTGCTGCCGAGTGCCAGCAGGCAGCAGGAGCTGGCAACTCAGGAGCCACCACTTCTGATGCTGGCAGAAAGCCATCAGTGAGGGAAACAGCTTACAAGCTATCTTTGAGAGCAACTCTCAGAGGGAACTGGAAGTACTCAGGAGGAGATGTTGTCTCTGTGGGTGCTTGGGAGCATGATCTCAGCTGAAAATGGGAGAAGTTCTTGCCTGTAGAACAGGGCCTGCGTTCTTGCTGCCTCCCTGAGTGGATAAAGGGTTCTTGACTCCCCATTCCAAGGTCTTAGACTATCACACAGCCTTTGAACCAACACAGATCTCTAAGACAGAGGAGGGAACCCTTGAGGGCTGTTGCTCACATCAAGAACAGAGTACTTCTGCCTCTATAATCTCATTTTCCTGACACCAATAACCTGAAGATGTCTTTGAAAGTGTGGAGCTGTGGCTTCACCCACTTCCAGCAGTGCCAGCTGTGGTCCTGAGCCACATCACTGCTCTTCATCCTGCTGGTCAGAAGCCTCAGCCAGCCAGGGACTGGCAGGAGCAGAACTGGCAGCTCGGGAGGAGCCCTTGGGAGCTGCCTGTGCCACCTGCTCAGCAGGGGCTGGGGACTGCTGCTTCACAGGGTGCAGGAGCCCCCCTCTCTGCTGAAATGGCATCACCTTCTGGGAAATTCCTGCTGAGCTTCTAATGTCACACTTAACCTCTGATTAGACAGACACAGTCTGGCACACTACCCAGGAAAGGTTTCCAGCTATGTTTTGCTCTGTCCAGGAATACACATTGCTTTCTCTGTGTCATGTACACTTAGAAAATAATGTCAAAAACACAGGAAGACAAGCAGGCACAAGGTACTCTGCTAACTGATGTGTGTTTCATTTCCTTTTAGTCTTCCCTTGGATTTATTGCCTTGGTGATCAGCACTCTGCACACACTCACCTATGGCTGGTCGAGGGCCTTTGATGAGAACCAGTACAAATTCTACCTGCCCCCAACCTACACCCTCACACTGCTCGTCCCATGCACTGTGATCATAGCAAAAGTCATCTTCAGTTTGCCCTGCATCCACCACAGACTTCTGCGAATCAGGAAGGGCTGGGAGAAGGGCAGATACGTCAAATTTGTTCTGCCCAGCACAACGGGGGAATTTTCAAGCGGGGAGACCTCCAGTAATGTCTGACAGCCCCAGCTCTGAGGATTTTGAAGCACTATCAACATTTCTATAAAGGTTGTTTCTTTTTCTTAAATATATGTATGTTTTGGTATAATGTTATTGTGGATTAAAAAAAAGAAATAAAATTTGGTGACTTTAGAAAATGGATGACCACTAAACTAGGTTAGACAGTAGTAGTTAAATTATATTGCTGATTTGCTAGGACAATTATTGCCTTAAAAATGACTGTGAGAGCCAAGCTAGCAGCACTTATATACATGGGAAACTGATGGACTCTGTTAGTCAGATCAGTCACTTGAGGTGCTGGCTGGCAACTCCCCAAACCTCGGTTGCTTCCCTAGCTGCTCTCATAAATCTCAATGCCTTTTTTTTCTAATACGAGGTTGCACAGCTTTTCTGGGGTTTATGACAGCAAAGATACCCTGCCTCTTGAGTGTATGTATCAGTCAGGGCAGTGAGGTTTAGAAAGATCAATTGCCTCTGGTTTTCTTCTCCTCAATGAACTCTGTGGACAAGTCAGAACAGTTGTATTCATGTTATTGTGACAGCAGATTTTACTAAAAACATCAAATCTGACAGCAAGCCCAGCACCCCTGTTCTTTCAAATATAGACAGCACTTCTGGTCCTGGGAGCAGTGCCTGATGCATGTTTATAAGCTGAGGAAATAAAGCACCTTTTCCAGCAGTATAAAAGCATTTGAGAGACATCCCCAATACCAGACGTCTGGTCTGCACTGCTGGCTCTGAGATGATAGCTACTGCTGCATGTTCTCTGTTTCACTGAGCCACAGTTTCAAGCAGTATTTGACTGAAATAGAGCGAGGATAATTATTGGAAAGGCCTGCTGCTTCACAAAATTACTTGGAGAAAACCAAGGCCTTCCAGCTGGCCTTACATCAAATAATAGAGTGAAGCTTTTAGAAATCACTGTCACCTGAACATTCCCATTTAAGCAAACAAAACAGCAGCACTAAACCCACTGGTTTCACTAGCAATAATAAGATCTTTGAACAGTCCTGCAAAGGGATCATCAAGTCTTGACCACAACGTGAAAACATGGCAGTTGTACATTTTAGGCACAGTCCTTTATTGCCTTACACCTTAAAAAGTCACTTGCTAGATCACAAAGCAAGTGTGAAATGCTCTTCTGACTTCACACCCACTGTGGACAAGGCACAGGGCAAAGAAGATTTCTGTCCTAATTTCATGTTTCACCTGTAGCTTTTTGTGAAGTTCTTACTACTTTATCAGAATAATTCTTTAGGTTTTGGACATGCAGATCACCAAGCAGTGAATGGACAGCCATTCTCTACAGCTCATTGCAAAGCAAGCAATCAGGATGGCACAAGAAGACTACCTCAGTAAGGTCAGGTACAAGGACATGCCTGGAATAGCCTCATTTTCCTATAGTTAAGGAAAAGATACTCAGTGTTCAGTATTGCTTTGAGAAACACCAAAGAAGGTATAGCTTGTGGGACAAGGAAGTATTTGTAGCCAGAGTAGTTAATATAGAGGGCAGGGGCAATTATCAGCTGGGCACATAAGCCCTTCTACAAGCCAATGTTGCTTCCATAACCTGGAAGAATTCTACACAGACAGAGACTAATAAGAATTCCCTGTTTAGCCTCAAGTAACTACAGTGAGTAATATTCTCCAAATAGTGCTCATGTGGCCAGTGACGATACCGAGTGTTAGTTCTTGCCTAACACTTACAGGAAAGTCTGCAAATGCTGCTTTTTTTTGCTAAATAAACTGGCTTGAGTGGAAAGCCTAGATTTCATAATCAGATGATGTTTTTGTTGTTTTGATAGGGTTTGGACAACATAGTGAAGGTACCATTCTTCACACTGTCCCCATCAGCAAGCTGAGTTTAATAGGTTTCCACATCCACCTCCAGAACTTAGCCTAGACTGGCACCTGACCAAATCACTTTCCAAGCAGACTAATAACCCAACACTGTTTATTTCTGGTTAGGTGCTAGGTTAAGTTTCCACATGGATTTGAGACAGTTTCACCTGAATATAATTCCATCCATGCAGTTTAACTCAGTCTTGAGGGAAGACTGGATTCAGCAAGCCTGGCTTTTTAGTCATTGTTTCCATTTCATCATCAGGCAAAGACAACATAAAAGCACCAGTTTACACACTTTATGGTGTATTTCAATGCCTTTTTTTCCCATCTAGGTTTCTTTTCACATCTTTAGGTCAGGCAAGACTACTATCTGGCAGCCAAAAAATATTAGGAGGCAGGGAAAGAGCATTTACACAGGCTCTCAGGCTTTGTCTTCAAGGGGAAAAGAATGGTTTCTTTTGAATCACTGCAAGGTTAAAGACTCAGCTTTCTGCCCAGCAGAAGGTTTGCTCTCTCGCTTTGTTTACATGACTTCCATGCCTACAAGCCCTTTCCCATGGCAAAGGGACAGTTTCTGTGAGCAGAAGGGGAGTCAGTGAGTTTCAGATGGACACAAGCCCTAAGGGACAGACAAGCCAGCTCAAAATCTCCACAGTTACTGCAGCTCTACAGCAGCTCAAAAAAAATCTGTCAGGTGTCTCCAGGTAATGCCTGCACCAACAGTCTGGCCAGCCAGCCACCATCCCTTTTGAAAACCAAAACCAATTCTTTTAAATGCAGAACAGCATTTCACATGATGCCCTCTGTATGCATCTGGTCCTTAAAACATGTGACACAATAGTTTGAGTCATATCTTCTGTTTCTGGAATGCTGAAAATGAAACTAAGGAATTTTTCAATTATCTTTTCCCTAAGCATTTTTTATGTGCATAGGACATTCAGTGAGATTGGCTTAAAAATTTACCAATTAACTGGTTTTGTACTTGAAGTTTTTCTCTCTTTGTATATATGTACACACACACACACATAAATGTATGTGTTATTGCAGAATATATAGCTTGAATGTAAAAATCTTTGTATTTTTATTTTCTATTCTGCCTACTATGTGCCTCTGGGATATGTAAGAACCAAATGAAAAGTTGTAAGAGTGAGGCCAGTTTTAATCACTGGCCTATGTAGTTATATAAAAATATTCTGAACAGGTCTGCATAATTATATCTGAACTTGTGTGAGTCCTTTTTCCTGCCTCCCCCCAAACAAAACCCTTACTTTAATGGCAGTAGTAGAGGAGTTTGATCATCTAGAATTTAACCACTAAGAAATAAAACCCACTACAGCCAGCAGCTTGTAGAATCTCATTATCAAGGTAATAAAATGATCATTGCTGTGACCCATGGTGCCAGGGCTCAATTACAGAGTTCCTATGCATGTGAGAGGGCACATGTGTGTACAGATACATATTTCATTACAGGGGGCTACTGATACTACACAGCACTTGTAGCACAGGATCAAACAAGCTTAATTCACTAAATAGAAAGTGCTGTTGATACAGAGTTCAAGAAAGAGTTCCAGATGGGGGACTGCAAAGAAGGATGGAGTTTTTAAGACTAGAGATTTGTTCTCTGCTTCTTAAGTCACTTTTTCATACAAGTGGCATGCCAGATCGACGAACTTCTCGATCTGCAGCGTTGCATTTTAATGAGCTAATTTGTGAGTTTATTTTAATGAGTTAATTTAAATTCCTGAGCTGAAGATTAACCTCTGCAGGTACAATTCTCTCACTCCTTCAGTTTTATAATACAAGGCTTTAAACGGTGCAATTGGTTTCTTGCTCTTAAGGGATTTACTCACAAAGTGATACATTAAACTACAGTTAAATCTTTAGGGGGATGCACTTACTTCAGCACCTCTGTGCAATATATTTCCTCCAGCCTCTCCAAGATGGCCAGCACAGCTACAATCAGCAACAAAACCTGGTGTTATTCTTGAGCTCTAAATTTCACACACCAAGCTAGTGGGATTTGCAGACTGTGCCTTGGATTTGAGGAACCAGATTTGTTACACTAGGACAGTTTTCTTTGATCTATTTGTTGTGCCTTAATAAGCAGCATCAGTTTTGCAGAATTTCTGCACAAGAGGTTTTTGTGTGTGTGTGTGTGTGTGTGTGTGTGAGAACCACACACATTTTAAAGCTGAGCACAGAATACACAGATACCATCTATGATTAGGGACAGCTCTTGTTAGCAGAGCATGCACAGGACATTCATAATCAAAGACTAAAAATAAGCATTGTCTGGGGCCAGTCAGGAGGATGTGTGTGTGCAAGCCATACTATTACTGAAGCCATACTAGTACTTTCAAAGACTTAAAGTGGCACAAGTGCATCCTCCTAGAAAGATAATCTGCTTTAGATTTAGAAGTCTCAACACTGGAGGATGCACTACAGCTGCTGTTCAGCTGGTTAGTTACTCTTGTTACCTGTTTCCCATATCTGATCTGCAATTAGCTACCTTCAGCTGCTGCATGCCAGCCTGCTGCCTTAAAGAGCTGTCTGCAGCCAGATATCTGCTTTCAAGTAGCTGTCTCATTCAGCACTCTAGAAAACAAAGCTGCTGTGCAAGATTCAAGTTTGTGTTCTGCAAAACCAGTTTTGCAGTTGTATTTGATTTGGGAGGGATGGGGCAGGGGAATAGTTTTGAAGAAATAGCCGTGATGGTAACTGCTGGGATATAAAGCTATCATGGCTAGATTGCTCTTTGACTCTAAAGCCAGCTGATGCCCTCCAGCTGGATGGACATAATCATAGAAGCACAGAAAAATACCTTGAAGATCATCAAGTCCAATGCACTGCCAAGCCCATCATCACTCAACCATGCCCCAAGTGCCACACCTACAATTCTTGTAAATCCCTCCAGGGCTGGTGACTCCATTTCCTCAGGCAGCCTGTTCCAACATTTCACAACCCTTTTAGTGAATAAATATTTCCAAATATCTAATTGAAACCTCTGGCACAACTCGAGGACATTTCCTCTTGTCCTGTCACTGGTAACTTGAAGAGACTAACACCCAAATAAAAGCAGAGAGGCAAAGATGTGACTTCAAAGTAGTCTTGGAATCACACCAACACCATGCCTTCCATTTTAAAAATCCCAGTTCACTTAAGAAAAGGGCCTTCCCAAACTGTTCTTAAAGAATATGTTCCATTTGCTTTAGGTTAGAAAGCAGAATGAAACCTTCTCAGGTGTGGAATGAGAGCAGACAGCAGCAGTTCTTACAGTACTCGCTCACATTCCTGCAACACAAGATTCTAAGTCACCTGCCAGAGAGCAGCAAGGGACAGAGCAAGGTAAATTCTTACATTAGTCTGTCACACTGAGCCCTTTGATGTATTCACTACCAAATGAAACTCCCACTCTTCTGGCTAGCTGCTTCTGGCCCACCACAAAGGAATGAATGTACTGGCATCAGACGGAGAGGATGATAACAAACAAGTTACAATCCATATCTGATCAGAAATACCACATCTACAGGGACATAAAAGCCCAGTGCCTCATCCTCTTCCCCACTGCATCACCACCCTAAACACCCACCTCTCCTTATCTACCTGCCAAGTGTGCCTAAGTTTCCAGACAAGGTCCTGGTTCCCAGCAAAGCAGAACTCAGTGCTGTGCAGAAGGGACAGAAGCAAGAATAACACCTCCCAAACAACCTGCACACCACACTGGCTGCACCCATGCACAACACAGTCTTTCCCTGCACACAGCCCAAGACTGCACAGAGCAATTTCTCTTGCATCGCCTCCAGAGTGAGAACAGTGTTTGAGGATTCTAGAGATAGTTTGGAATTGAGAAGTTCCCATACACAGTAGGATGTGGCAAACCCCTAGCACACCACCAGTGTGATGAGGCTAGAAGAAAGGAACTGAACAAGCAGCCCAAAACAGGAGGAAGGAATATTTACATCACCCAGGCTCTACCTTGCCACTTTAACTTCCCTCTCTCTGACATCTCCCTGGCACCTGCAAGCTGCTGCAAGGAAAGTGATGGGAATGTGAGCAACAAGCTCTGTCACACCTTGTCCCTGTGCAAAAATTCAAATTTAGCCTTTTAAGCAGGTGGCGTCTATGCATGCTCTAATCACTATAAAGCTGTGCACAGTGCTTGGATTTGGGCTCCAAAACTCATATCTCAGGTCAGCAAGCACAACCCAGAGAATGTAGTACCAGGTTCTCCTTAGTACTTGCACAAGGAGGAAATAGCTGGAGCTTAGGGTCAGAAGCACGGAGGATACATTTGTTGTGTGTTTAAGCTGTGTTACTGAAGATGTTTTGCTCTGCTTTGCATGTGTGTCTGTTCCAGATGGTTCTCCTTGTGTTTAAAAGAAATAGGCATACTTAAAATCTACTTTACAAAACCTCAACAAATTAACACTGATCTTTTCCAGACAATTCTTCAAATGAATGTTCTGCAAATGCCTCCTCACAGCATGCAAAGATTTAGATACGCTAGGAACTGGCTCTGCAAAGGATGCTCTCTAACAAGAGGAATTTAAGCACTGAAACCAGTTCGATTTGCCGCTTTTTGATTTTAATTTAAAAAGAAATACTTTCTGCAAGGCAAGACTCAGCTTTCATCACCAGAACCCTAGCACAGACTTCCCAGGCTAAACCAGTTCACAGCTAAGCACTTTTCATAACCATGACACATCTCTTGGCTTACAGAGGTTCTGGAGAAGCAAAGAACAGGCTGTGCTGACATCTGGTGGTTTTCTCTGCAGGAAACGAGTTCATGGCAATAGGTCTTGGCTTTTTTTTTTTTGTATTCCTGATATAACTCCTTCATTTCCTTACAAGATACAAAGCATTATGTTAAAAACATTTTTGTTTCCACTGACCAGTGGACAGTGCTGTCCTGTGCAAGTCTTCCTGCAGAGCAAGAAAAGAGCTTTTGTAGTGCACTATTAGTTACAGTGCAGAAAAAGGTCCCCATTTCAAAGCACATTTTTTCATGAACAAATTTTTTAAAATGTACATTCGCTGCCACAGGAAATGCTGCTATTGCATATCAGGTGAGGTGCAAACCTCACCATTAATGCACTGCAAATCAGCAGAAGTGGCAGAAGAAGCAAAGGGAAGTGGTTGGGGAAACATTCGAAGCTGTGTCTGTTTTTCTGACTCAATAAGAAATGGGGAGTAGAGAAAAGCCAATATCCTGATAAAATGAAAAGCAACAAAAGTTGTCTGCTGGGCATTTCTTGACTCATTAATCACTTGCAAATCTGTGCCAAGTAGTCCTATGGAAAGGAAGCAATGGAAAGGGGATCAGGTGCCAACCAGGAAGCCTGAGCTCAGTCCAAGCTGTTCAATAAACAAAAGTGTGCATTTGCCTTCGGCATTTGTAATGCCTCCAGTCATCTGCCCTGCTGTGTATCTGGGATCCTATCAGCCACAGGACACCATGAATGAGTATCCTATGTTCTGGTTTTGATCCTTGATCTTTGGACACTCAGGATTTCTGTGGCTATTAGCTTCCAAGGACAGGGCCCATGGATGTCCTGTCATGGCTGTGGGAACTCTTGGACTGCTACTTGCAGGCTCATTTTTAAATAAGTGATCTGTCAGGAGATGTTAAATACTGCCAGGGAATGAAAGAGAAACACTACAGCTTACAATATATTTCTGGATCACCTTTAAGTCACAACATTGACATCAGATAAAGCAGATAGCTGTAAAAGTGGTGATTATCAGATCTTTGAGTTCTCCTTCATGCCACTGGTCAACTCAGCTGTCCATGTCAGCAGATTTTTCTTAATTCTTGCTTCTTCAAAAGGCAGCACAACTGCCTCTGGGCAGAAAAATAATTATAACTCTTGGATGCACAAAGTATAATGAGACAAAGCCAGAATAAACAAAATGCCTATTGGAGCAGTTCATTAATTCAATTCCAAAATTATGAAAACCCACCATTTTTATACCTTTAGTTGTACAGAAAGCAGTACTGCTCTGACATCTCTGCACCAAGAGTGTTAAACAATAACATCTGCTTGTGCATTCAGTTATAATGTTACCTTTTCTTCCTAGTTATAATAATTCCTTTCCAAATTTCCTCTCTTCTTCAGTAGCAATGCTTTCACACCTCCTAATCTAAACTCCAGTCTCTCTGAAGTGATTTTTTTCTCCAAGAAACAGCCAAGCCTGACACACCACCCCAGGGTTCCAGTTTGACTCTTTCCCTGCTACAGTATTATAACCCAGGATAAATTTTATCTTATTTCACACTCCTCTCTGGATATTGTTCCCTTGTTTAACAAAAAAATGGTGAATGGTTCCAAGAACATCCCACAGTAACACAAATCCTGATTAACCCCACAATGCCTTAGACCACGGGCAAAGAGGTATGACTTACCCTACTACAATTTTGATTAAAAGCAGCTGTAAACCAATGCAGTTCATGATTTCTGCCAGGATAACGAACCACAGTACCAGCTCTATGATTTCCTTCAACAGAAAGAGGATTTCAAAACAGCATGGGCCAAGACACCTCAGTCTTTACTAATTTATTAGCCAGTGCTCAGAGATTTTGTTCAGTACTCAACAATCCTGGAATTAAACCTACACTGATAAAAGGCTGTACCCTATCCCACCAAAAATATGTTGGAACAGCATCTTTCCTAACAAGTTTTCAGTTATTTGTGGTTTTGTGGGGTTTACTTGAAAGAAGCTTTACTGAAAGTCTGATAAAAAACAAACAAAAAAAAACCCAAAACAAAACAAAACAAAAAAACTCAAAAAACCAACAACAACCACAGTAGAAAAACACTTCAGGAAGAAACCAGTTTACAAGTATGGCCATTGAGATCATTACAAAAGGCTCCACTGTGCTGCTGGAGAACGAAGCCAATGAAGTGCCATTGCCAGAGAGAAATGAGCTCACAAAGCAGTAGTTTAACTCTTCCCTTGGAAAGAGAAGTTAATCTGGAGTGCCAGTCACATCAGTCTTGAATATTTGCAATAGAACATTTACGGTTTTTCTCACTGATGCTGTAGAATTGTTCTTCCACTGTATCACACTTGATGTGACACTGCAAATTTAGAACTGTACCAGCCCAGAAAGGACAACTGTTAAAATGTGGTGACTCTTTCAAACACAAATGCTTTAGAGAAAAGGGATCACCAAATCTGTCTGAAAGGGCTGGAGACCAAATTCAAATCCCCAGAACAGGAGGAAAAGAATGGCAGTGCTTGCTCAGTCTGAGAGCCTGCAAGACACCATTTAGATGCCTTGGCAGGCCAGCCTGAGACACTGATGTGTCTGGTACACTACCTGTTCTTACAAAGTTACTTTCATTATTGTAAATTTGGCTGAACAAAGATGAGATAGTCTGGAGTGCAATGCATCAGCTTGAACTGTCTGAGAAGATGGGCACAAACTTGTATTATCCACATAAATCTGCAAACATGGCAGACTGTGTAAGAAGGCAGCTGAACATAAGCCCATGTTTGGGGAGCAGGTAGCAGCAACAGAGAGAGGCTGCCTGGACAGAAGGAGAAGGCAAGAGGGAAATTTTCCTCATGAATTCATCAGGGCATGCATAATGGCATCTACATCCCAGGAGAACTCAGGTGGCTTCAGTGACACAGGACTCCTCCTTACAAGATAAAGATACAATAATTAAATTTAAGTTGAGAAAGTGGTAAAGTTCTTTCACTAAAGAATAAAACTCTTGAAGTAAAGCTGTTGGTGAGTAAAACAACCTAAATAAGCGAGTTCTCAAGGAGAATGAGGAAAATGTGGTGGGAACAACACACAGAGAGTTCTTTGGCCCTACATCTAAAATAAAGGGAAATTTTACTCAAGAGACTTTGGAAACCACACATGTCAATAAAAACAATAATCAAAGCTCTAGGGTTACTCCTCCAGAAAGTCCCATGGATATAGCATTGTCAGCTCTCACCCAGAGCTCAGTGTAGTTGTGTAGGTCTAAAGCAGTTGCACGTGAGCTCTCATTCAGTTTAGCAGAGCCTGTGCCCAAAAAGCCAGCTGAGGCAGAGAGCCAGCACCATCCTTATGTCAGTGAAGGGGGGCTTAAAGGCACAGGGACCCATGTTGGTACCCCCTAGAGAGCATTTCATAAGTGACCTCTACCTAAGGGTACTTTATTGGATGCATGATTATTTTCTGTTATTCTTAATTTGGTTCATGTAGTAGGAAAGCCCAGCATTACCAAGAACAAACACATAGCAACAGAGCATTTGGCTCATGGAAAGCATAAAGGAATCAGTTCCAGTCATTAAGACATGTGGCTCACAGACTGTGCCTCTCCTCAAAAAAAGTGCAATCATTCAGGTTTGATTCTTAAAACTGAAACCATGAGCTTTCACTCCACTTGGAAAAATGCCCAATTCCCACTTAGGCACACTGACATCCTGGCAGAACTTGAACTGCTACCCCTATGGGAAGGTGTCTCCATGAAGTAAAGCTACAAACAGGCGAGCTGGTCCTTGAACACAAAAGCCTCCCAACAGACATTTGTCCCTTTCAGCATGCTAAAGAGGGCTGGGAGAGTGGATAATGGAAAGCATTCACCACTGAAAAGCATGAAACACTGGCCAGTCTGCACTATTTAAACAAAAGAGACCCAACATAAAATGAGAGAAGTAAAGCTGTGACTTGAAACAGAGATATTCTCTTCTCCAGTTCTTTAAAATACCCAGTGATTCGGTCATAAAACATTTCATTTCATTTGAAGGAGGTTTCACTTCATTTTCATTAAAAGTTAGTACTGTGATGGGATCATCCTGTGCATTCTATAATTTCCATATGCAGTTACTGTCTGCTCTGGGACCACAGCAAGAATGTGTCACGGGTCAGGGATGGCACTGCCTAAGGCTCACGAGCCAAGCACAGCAAAAAAAAAGGGAGGAAGAAAAAAAGTCATTCGTGTCCCCCAGTTTTTCTTCTCTCAGCCTTAGCATATTGACAGAAATTAATTTCTATAGGAAGGGAATTGCACTGTTTGCAAAGAAATCCTCTAGGATTTATTGATCTTTAAGAAAAATCTCATTAAGCAGAATAAGGAAAATTTACAACAGGTATGGGAAAACAAAACAATCTCTTGGGATCTTCACCAGGCCGAAACAGGATTAGCTCTGTAGTTTCTGTAATCTTCCTCACAGAAGAATGCTAATTCCGTCTCATTTGCTAGAATGAATAAAAAATTCATTATTTAGCACACCAGTAAATGAACCACAAACAGCCAGCTATTTAGAATCTTAGAAGACAATTAGCAACTTTATGGTCAAAGATAGTTTTAGAAAATCATCACACACTTTTTTTTCTTCCTCATATTTTTGAAAAAGGTTGCCAGTAGTAAAGATGTTATTTAACCTCATTAAAAAACACCCCAAACAAACAAAACCACCAAGAACATGAATGTATAGAAGTAAATATGTACACAAGACCCCTCCAGATTTGTTTAACAGAGTCTTCAGAATTGTTTGTATAAGCATTCAGCAAATTAAGTGGTTGCATTTCTAACACCTTCAAATGCTAGGAAATTAATGAAGCATGATACAGCCTTTTTTGTGCATTTTTCTGTTCGGAAAGGGAGAAAGAAACTAGTTTTTTCCATTAAATTAGCCTGTAGGTATAATAATTTAATACTTAGAGGATCACTAGAATATTTTACAGATCACTTTACATTCTCCCTCATGACCCATCAAAATATGTGTCTGAAGAAGTTAATTTTTTGCCCTGCTGATGATTAATTCATGAGGCTTCGACAATATGCAAAGTGAAAGACACAAATTGGCTTCTCCAGCAATACCTTCAAATACCTCTAATTATTCACAGGGGATATGGCAGAGCTAAAGGACCCACAAAGGTTCAGAACAGTCACAATTCTTTCAACCCAGTAGGTCAAGGACTTCCTCTTCTAAAACAATAAGTCAGCAACATTACTAATTCAGAACAGAGACAAATCTGATGGAATGCCTTCACAATTATTAAACATGAAATTCTTTAAGGTGCTGAGCCAATAAATTCCACATTAGTTTTTTAAATTAAACCTCAAGTTAATGAAGTCTGCCTGGCTTGTAAAAAAAAAGAAAAAAAAAGAGTAGAAGAGATTTTAGAATCTCAACTAGAAAACAGACAAGACTATTTGTAATGAATACTGAACACTTTATTAACATACACCCTGCTTAAAAAAATGCAAGCATTAACTTTGCTGACTGGATAATAACTGTAATAATAATCACTACTACAGAGGCTTTCCTGAGGATACTTATCTAATGTCCTCATAATTTTTAACTCTCTAGCCCAACCCTGTATAGTGCCAAGGGCAATCAACTGCAGCTTAGGAAAAATGTTCTGCATGTATCAGTATTTCCCAGATTTTCTAATGGTGATTCTGATTGTTTTATTCTAGTAAGCCTTGTCCAGACTTGATGTTGGAAAAAATTCATATCTCAATAGGAGATATCAAATTTTCTTGCTGATTTAACTACAAAATTATCATCTTGTACAAAATGAGGACCAGTGCTACATGATACATAGTATCACTTCCTCGGCTTACTCTTTTCTACTTCTTGTTGCAGGAGAAAAGTAAAATCTTCAAGATTTTACTACAAAGACTCCACTCATAACTTAGTTAATTTCCACATCAAGATACACTGGAACATATCCAAATTCAAAATGATATAATGGCCCACTGCATTTTCCAAAGAATGGGTTTTCCTCTTCTGTCACAAATATCCTCTATACACTAATGACCAATTACTGCTGTTATTCAGGAAAAAAAAAAGAAATAAAAAAGGAGCTTTAAATAATTTTCTGCCCTAAATTAATCACCCCTCCCTTTGTGCAGAGATACAGAACAGGCTGCTGCATTCCTATTTCCTTTCACTGCAACATTTAGTCTGATGTTTTGACACCTTTTTTGAGATCACATCCAATTGCTCCACTGCTGTAGCTACAAACTCAGCCTCAAAGATGGATAATATATACAAATACTTATCCATACTTGTTTGAAAGAAGACAGCTTTGTTATTTCTAATTTAGCATTTGGCAATGTCATCAGTCCCTCTCACTGCACTGCCTCTCAGGCCTTACATAGATAAAGATCATGGTTAAAGGAATCTTCAGCTAACTAAATTACGAATCACTAAGGCTTGAGTGCCAGAAACCCTCACTTTTTTTCTCCCTCACAGACAAAAAGACCTGGTATAGTAAAAACTATGATTCATATTACAGGAACACTGAAAGACCTTTAGGAAAGGTATATTGGGACCAGCTGTAGTTCACACCAGAGGACAACAAGAGACATCCCAAGTCACTTAAAACCACAAAATAAATCACAGGAAATAGGAGAGTCAAGTAACCTACAAGAAAGAAATCCCATTCAGTAGCTTGGGAGCAATCAGTGAGCACCAGGAGCAGGAGGGAGCCTCCTCTGTGAAGCCCCTGCACTTAGAGCACAGGCAGTTAAAGCTTTCCAGCCAGGCAAATCAGATTCAAATGAGCAAACTGTCCATATCAAGGTGGAATGCAACCACATCCCTTAAGTACCCTGCTGCCACAAAGTCATTCAGCCACATTTATGAGAAGCCCAAAGGACATCCAGGGACCATCAATTTTATCATGACAGACATTTCTTTACACTATTACCAAAAGACATGCCCTATATGTAGTCTCCTGTCAAAATGTGAGAAATCAGGTCAAGTTTCAACTCTTTGCTATGTTCAGCACATTCTCTAAATGATGCTGCTCAAGCTTTCCTGAGCAATCTGGCTATCAGGCAGCCCTGTATGCTGCACATTAAACAAATCTAATCTTATTTCATTATTCCATGCTGGTTCCACTACTTACATTTCTAACCAAAACATCAGTTTAAATGTTACTGATAAGACTAAGCAGACACGGTACTAATAACCTATCTGTCAATCATTTAAAATTACTCTCAGCAGAATTATAAACATACCCTCTAAAAATCACTATTTGCATTCTGAATATTTGGAGTGCAGATACCTACTGCCCTCAGACCAATGATTTGAATAATGCTTCCCTGAATAATTATTGAGTCGTGTAAAGAGCATCAGAAATAGCATTTACTTTTCAGCAGCCTGTCCAAACATAATCAGCCAGTTATCAGTTTAATGCTACCACAAGGAACAGCATCTTCAGTCAATACAAATGTACTCCTACCTACTCCAGCTGCTTTCAGCGTGCTGTCTTCCTTCAAAATCAGTTTGTCATCATCTTCCAAACTCACTACAAGCTCACCAGTCTACAAATCAGAGAATCAGAATACAAAGATAAGAAGAATTTACTGATTTCCTCTTCTCCAGACTTGTTTGACAGTGCAGAGATCTGCCTGCATCAAAGCATGCAAAAGGGGAAGAACACAGCTAGTAATCTTACCTTAGACTTGTGTGCTTGGTGAATAATCTTCATTGTATCTGAAAGAAAAAAGTGTTTTCCTAAAATAAGGCTTAAGAAGCGGACAACACTGAAGTTGTACTTGGGGAAAGACAAACAAACAAAGGGGGAAGCTATAAAACCTTTTGTTATTAACAATTTTGTGTATTCAACCAAAAAGAGGAGAAAACAACCTCACAGTCCTGCAGCCACAGTCTTAAAGCAGTCAATGCAACATTAAGGCACCACATCCTATTGGGCTTCTGTCTGCTGGCTGAATTACAATAACCAGCTAATGACCATCTCAATTTCCAGTCAAAACACATCAATTTAAATGCCACTTAGGGTGTTTTAACTTAATATGTTTTACACATGCAGTTGGGGCAGGACCAACAGCATTTATGCACTGTCAACAGCTACAGCTAAATTGATAGGCAGCAAGTGATTAAGACACAGTAACCTGATGGTTTCAGATCATCCCTTGAAATTTGCCTTTTCATAAATACAGCACCACCATCCATGGTAAAAATTTTGTTAAGCAAGTTCATTTTACATGAACATCTACAGCCTCTTGCCTTTAATGCTATACCCTCTCCAATAATTTTTATCTTACATTTGTGCAGTGTCGTGCTTTTAGAAACTAAAAAAAAAGTACCACTTTCTTCTGGCAACATGGGCAAGACCTTGCCTGGGAAAAACAGGGGAAAACAACACAGCCACTAAAGCAACTGGATGAGTGCAAAGATCCAGAGGGAATGGCTTAAAGCCATGCAACACTTAGAAAAAAAAGACTGAACTCTGAAGACTCTGTGTTTGAACAAATTTGAAGTAACACATCAATCCCTTCCCAGCAAAGAAGAAAAACCAGTTCTACTCGTCAGCTCACTTTCTGTTCTAGTTTAGTTTTGTGCATCGAGTGAACATGACATGTTGAAATAGTGTGGTAAGAGAAGGATGCAGCAAAATTAACAATTGGCTAAACCAACTTTCAAATTACCAAGAGCAAGTATTCAGATGTTCAGAATGACAGAGATCACATTTCCACTCAGAAGTTTGCTTCCATACTATTCTGGACCATTTTGAACACTATTTAAAATGTTACATAAGGTAAGAAGTACTCTGTATTCTCACTGCAGAGCTCGCTGAGAAAGCAGCCTTGGCATGTTGTAATAACTGTGGTATTAAAAGCAAGACAGACCTTAAATTGCAATTACCAGGATCCACCTTGCATAGAAACATTACAAAAAGACCAAGCAACCACAGGAAAAATACATTGCAATCATAAAACCTTCCTACTAAAGCAAACAAACCCACCCTGTGCCTGTTAGTTTTAAGCTCCCCTGTCTACTTTGATATGCTCCCTTTTCTCTAGTCTTTGTCCAGTCATGCCCTGAAGTATTGTCTCAGTTTTACTTGCTCAGAACTCCACCACTGGCACCCAGTTTACCATGGGTTAATCTGAGCTGTTAAATGGCTTCTCTTACTCTGTTACAGAGACGAAACCACAGTCTCTTCTCATAAGCCAAGTCCTCTGACTAGCCTTTGCTATTTCATCCCCATTTGGTCCCACTCAATCATACTGCCAATTTTTTATCTTGCCTTTTCTGATAATAGGTCTATCATGGCAACTGGTAAGAAGCCACTTTTTAAGTGATTTTATGAACTACCTGCCATACTGCTCCACATTCATGGATGAAAGAAATTAAACTGAGAAGCAGCTTATGGAACAAGGTGGCACCCAGACTGCCAACATCAGTGCAAAGATGGCAGTGACAAGGTACGAAGATAAGACTGACTCAGAAGAGTTCTAGACCAAGAACAAGAATAATCCACACAAAGAAATGAAGAGAAAATGGGAGTCAGAAACTTTGGGATGTCAATTGGAGCACTAATCCAAGAGCAAAAATGTGATAGCATTATATATGATGTTAAAACAAAGTGGTGCTGAATCCTGCAGGGAAGGAAGCTGAAACAGGCAAGGTGAGAGACAACCAGATCCAACTGAGATTTCTGGCACTGCCAAACAAAACAAGAGAAACAGTCTAAGTCTTACTGGCAGTATTCATGCAGAAGCCTCACTGCCCTTTTGTCACAAAAACACAAGAAAGACAGACAGCAGAGCACTGTAGAGACAGCAAAGATGCCAAAATCATGAATCTGGATGATTCACAGCCTGAGGGGAAGGTGAGGAACCTGGCTTGGGTTTTCCTGTGTGAAAATTTTCCTGCAGTTAGCACCATCACAGTAAGAGTAGGCCCCCAGTAACTGGTGCAACAGGTTTTAAAGTTATGCTCAGTCCTACACAGCACAATCAGGCCCTCAGCCACAAGATATGTCTTGGGAAAAAGCTAAACTGATCTCCAAGTGATGAAAGAACTAGCAGCTGGGATAGGCAGCACCAGGGATACAACAGAGAGCAGCAGTTCTAGACTGGAACCCCACAAAGAGCCAAAGCCACACACTGGTGGTGAAGGGCACCTCCAAATTGAAATTTACACCTACAGATGTTAAGACCTTAAGTAACACATTAAAAATAACAGAAACATTCAAATCCCTGCCACTGATGTATCCTCAATCTTAATCCCTAACTCTTTTTCTGGCTTCAATTTGCACTCTCTCTTTCACCATCAGCAAGATCATCAGTAAAATGAAATCCTATGCTTTTTTTTTTTTAATAGGAAAATAGAGTTTATTACTCTTCACATGTATGAAGTAGATTTCTCACTCAGCTCTTTGAATCACCACAGAGGAAGATGTTTGTCAACTCCGAGAACATGGGAGACAGAGGATCACTTGCAGGAAAACTCCAAGGGAACTTTGAGAATTGCCAATTTTATGAAAAGATATGTGACTGATATCTGAGTTTACAAACGCCAAGAAAGGAAGCAATTTAGTCTGTTTAAAAAGTTTTCTCTGTCCCAAACAGGTGAATTGGACAAGTTCATGCCAATTTGCACAAAAAGGAAATATACATATAGCTTTACATTAGAGGATAAAGTCAGCTTAAATTTCACATCATGCTATTTCATACCACCAGCTTGTATTTAAAAGCTTTCATTTCTACTTGGAGCAACATTCTCCTGTTTCTCTTATATTGTGTAAGCTATTTAAGTACATAAGTCTTAAGCATTTTCAACTTCTTGTCTTCAGCTTCTGCTTCACCATCATTAAATAGACACTGAAGTACACAAGCACACAGAGAACTACAATTTCAAAGTGTTTCAAGATCACAAGCTGCTCACTAGGGTAAAAATAGAGTTAAAAGGCACTTATAAAAGTAATAAAAAATTAATATCAAAACCCATAAGTTTCCAGCAGCAAATAAGGTAAACCATGCAGCCTAATTCAAAGATTAAAACAGATCTTCAAAATAATGGTCACTTTCTACAGACAAGATACCAGGGGCATAACTATAGCTACAACAGCTGGATAGAGTTGCAAATGTAGGTAGGCATTGGCACCAACACTAGTATTGTGCAGCAGTTATCTTTAAAGTTGTATAAATGCTGGTGTAAAATATTATGTGGTCACTTGTACATAATTACATCAAGAAAAATAAAAAACACCTACCATATTTGTAATTTTTAAAAGGAGGAGGAAGTCCTGTTCTTGAAGACACATCTATTAAAATAAAAGCACAAAGTTAAAACAAAGTTCTCTTTTTTAATTATTTCAAATACTTCATGTTCCATTATTGTGCAATAAATGCATCCCCTGGGCAGCCTTTACATCAAAATAAATCTGCAACATAGGAGACTTGTTTGAGCATCAAATGCTAAAACGCAGCCTTTGGCTCAGATTCTATAGTGACTCCATATGTGAATAACTTCATTTGAGCGTGAAGTCCCTCTGAACAAAACACCCCACTAGGACAGTGAGCCAGGGCAATCAAGATATGATCATGGGAGTCTGATCCTTCAGAAATCTGCCAGGAACATCCTTTTAATGATTTGCCCAGCATCTCTATTTACCTTATACAAACAGCTGACAAGTGTCATTCAGCACTGAAAGATTCGGTAAACACAGCCATGAGAACAAGCCATGAAAAGGAAGCCAAACAAAACAAAATTAACTATTAAGCTGCTTGCTTAATAGAGAACACAGCCCATATGTAACTGCAGAACATTGACACCTTCCCTGGTGCCAGTGCTCTCTGTGACTTAACCAGGACCTCAGAAGGCCCAGCCACCTGTGGCGTGCCCAGCAGCAAGGTGGCTGAAGCCACCAACTTCTTCAGTAGTTTCACAATTTATCTCAAACTGCCTCTTCAAAACAGAGCAAACAAAGGAACAGGGCTTTTGCATCCCTGTGGAATGATGTTCTAAAAAGTCTCATTCAAGACATTAGCTTTGTCTCAAATAGCAGTGAGTTGCAATATTGCACACATCAAAAGCAAGTTTCGTGGCACTGTTTTTTATTTTCTTGTTCATAACAGCAGCTGTGCCATATGTTCTGAAAGTGCTTGCAGTTTTCCAAAAGCATCCTAAGATCTTGCCATGTCTATCACTGTCTAGAAGTATGGAAATTGCCAAACACAAGACACCCATGAGTCCCAGAGCAATGTCCTAGGAGTTGCTCAAATGTTATCATCTTTAACAGCTCAAAACTTGTTTAAGCTGACTTCATGCAAAAAAAACAAACTATGTTATTTTGTACCCTTTGAGGTGTGTGGAAATACACCTTCAGGACTAAGGGCAACACCCCAATTACCAAGTCACTCTGTGGGGCTGGTCTGCACTACTTTTAGATTCACTGTCACTTTCAACAGGCTTCTAAAAGAGAAAGCCCACAGATGAGTAAATCTGCACCACAAAGCTCAAGACAGAGAGAGAAACTCAGAAACAAACATTCACAGTGAGGCCACACAGCATCAAAAACAAATTCTCCAGATTGTCTTTTCTCACAAATAGCAAACAGACTTGCCTTCCCACATTCCACATATTTGTGCAGTTACGATCAAAGACTTTCTAAATTCTATTTATTCCTATTAATTTATGAATATTTGCCTGACAGCACGACTCAAGGAGCCCGAGGCACTGAGCCAAATGCAGCAATGCCCTTGTTTCTTTTAGACTAAACACGAGGATTTGGGCAGGAGGAGCAGCGCATCCAAATTCAAGCATGGCACATTGACCACAGAAGCTGTTATTAACTCCAGACCTTCACCTAAGGAAGGAAAACACACAGGGGATGTAAACACAAATTTGGCATCTCTACCAAAGCCCATTCATTTGCTCCCCACCACCTTCTTCTGCAGGGACAGCAACAGTTGGGACTGAATGAGACAACCACATCTCACCCCTCCGCACAAAGGCGATGAACTCCTTCACTGTCTGATCCAGGGCAACTCCGTGGTACACCACAGGCCTGAAGTTACGGTGCTCAAAAGAGCGGACAAGACGAACCGTGACAGTCGAGCTCTCTGCCGACATGAGAATCAATTCTGAACAACCTGGGAAACATTAAATGGAGGAATGATTGCCTTTCTTCTGCTCATGAGCACAGCTGGAAAACAAGGTGCAGGTGGGTCTCATGCAAGGAGTAAAACATGGTGAGAAATCCAACAGCATTCTGCCTTTCGGGATTTCACTTCTGTGATTCCTACTGGAGCAGTAACAGGGTCTCAAAACAAACAGGGCATTACTGACACTGCACATCACACTCTCCAGTCTCTGTGCTGCGTAATGCCACACCAGACTCCCTGCTAAACAGGCAGAAGTGCTATGGATAAATGCAAGTGTGTTGTGTGGGTTTTAAGTGACTGAAGACTTTACCTGCGGGGCAACTAACCCTGTGCTCTGGAAGAATGTCCTAATACAAACAAACCCAAAGACTTTTTAAACATACTTATGTTGTAGGGAGTGTAATACTCTGAAAAATGCCTAAGCTGTTATGCAATGCTCATTTTCACTTCCCCAGAGAAAGTGAAAAACCACCCCCACATACACAGGCAAATAATTTTCCTGGTACACTACTGCATAATTAAGGGATTTAATTCATAATAGTCGGTCTCTAGAACGGCTCTGTGGGCTTACACTAGAGAGCAGAGCCTGAAAGAGTGGCCTTGTCAACCCAAAACCCTCTTCAAACAAGAAGAACCCATGTATTGTTCTGTTGGTTTTTTCCTCTCCACAGGAAAATAAGCTCTTCTCTAGCTTGACAAACTTCTCTGTTTTTGGCACTGGACATTCTTCAGCTTCCTGGCCACGTGCTGAAGTGCCATAGCTGCTGCAGCAAGGAGCAAGGACTGCAGCCCACGTGCTCCAACATCAGCACGACCTTGGCACCTCCCATCCCTGGGCAAGCGTCTCAGTCACTACCTCCAGGCCTGAGAGGGAACCTTTTACCTATTTATCCCCCTACGTTCTTTCTTGTGTGTCTTCCTTTTCTTTTTTTATTTTTCCTTTTTTTGCTGTGGGGTTATTTAAGTTCCTCACCATCATGCAGGTGCATCCCAACCTTGGCTGTATTTGTCCCAGCCTGGCAAAGCAAACTACCAATGTTTTCATCAAGTACTATCTGCAGAACAGGGACAAAGACCTTCCACCACACAAGGCAATTACACCGCCTCGGCTAATAACCCCCCGAGTTTCAACTCCATTTTAAATGAGTCGTCTGTGTGTATCACACACCACACAAATAACACATGCCAATCAAAAAAATCCCCCCCAAAAAAACATACTTTGCACCTGAAAATAACTCGATTTATACTAAACAGCAAAGACAGATGTTTCCTTGGTGCTATTCCACATGAGCTGGTGACTTGGGGCGTGCAGTAAAGGCCACAGTATTCAACTCACTTGCTCCTAAGCAGCATGGAAAAACACTGTGGGAACACAGAATCGGCAGCTCAATCAGAAATCGCCAATTTTTACATTTACTACTCAAACCGATCGCACGTAGGGCTGGCACCACGTACTACCCCGCACCACCACGGGGACGAGAAGGCAGGTAAGAGGCGCTGGTGACCCATTTTTCTGGGAGAGAGGGACCTCCCCGGACCCGCATCAGCACCGGGACCGCCACCCGCCCCCAGCGCGCCCCCGACCTGGCCCCGCCGCCTGCCCCACGGGGCCCGTTACCGCTCTCCGCCAGCACTTCCGGGTTCCGCCCCGCCCACCCGCTCCGCCAATCGCATTCTTTCGGTGACACACCCCGGGACGCGGGATTGGCTGCGAGGGCTCTGTCCCGCCCCCGCCCCGCCCTCGCCCCGCCCCTGGCCGCGCCGCGCCCCTCGCGCCGCCGTTGTCTCCTCATACCCTGATGAATGGGAGGCACCCGCGCCGCCTCCGCATTGGCTCCTTGCCCTCCCTGCTCCCGCCCTCAGCCCGCGCTGATTGGTGCGTGCGGGGCCCGCCGCGCTGCGATTGGCCGGCGGCCGGTCTGGCGAGGGGTGAGGCGGGCGCACGGCGGGGGTGGTGCGGCAGAAGCGGTGGGGCTGGAACCGTGCTGTGCTCGCTGCAATGACCGAGGTGCGGGGGGAGCCGGGGCTGCGGGGAGCCGGGGGGAGCTGGGGGGCTCCGGGTACCTTCCCCTCTCTCACCCGCTGCCGCCTTGCCCCCAGGCCGCGTTCCAGAAAGCTGCCGAGGAGGTGAAGCAGCTGAAGTCGCAGCCCACGGACCAGGAGATGCTGGACATCTACAGCCACTACAAGCAGGCCACGGTGGGCGACGTGAACACGGGTAGGTACCGCTGGAGATGCTTCGGGAGGTGAAACCTCTCCCCTATTGCGCTTCCCTCAATCCCGTGGCTCAGTGAAAGTGACTCAGTGCCGACTTGGCACGGATTTGTGTGCGGGAGGGCACAGGCTGACCCGATAAGGCTTTGTGCAATTCGTGGTTTTTAGATTAACCCGGCTGCCGCCGTCTGAGCCGTGCAGTGAGGGCCTGAGGATGCTTCGTGTTAGCTTTGTTCAAATGTTGGGATTGGGATTTTTGGAGACTGTCTGTCAGTAAGTAGCTGCTCAGGCCGAGGAGTGCTGCTGTCTGTCCCGGTTATACAGATTTAAACAGCAAGGCAAACGATACAAGGGTGGAATTGCAACACTGACATATACAGTTTATTTAGACTGCTTTGGCTGCTAAAAATAGTACTGGAAAGCAAAACCAGAAGAAGAGGAGAAAACTTTTATAGGAGCTGCAATTAAATATACTTCAGAAAGACTGTACCAAAAATATGTCTGCAAGTACACAGTGCAAAATGTTTCTGGCTACTGCTCTTGCTATAATGCTGTCGATGGCAGCTCAGCCTTTGGAAGAACATTTACAGTGAAGTGTGTCTCTATCGACCTTGTGTAATGCTGGAGTAGCTAGAATTAGAAAGGGAAAAGGTCATTTCTTTAGAGTGCTGGCCTCCTAACCCAGTAGCTGGCAAAGTTTATTGAACGTTCTTTGATTTAAAAGCTGGCAGTGAAGTGCACAGGAAATAGTAAGTAATTTAATCTCCTTTTTCCAAAGTTGGCAGCGTGAGGGAGAAAAAGAAACGACTCTGGGTTTAAGATGTGATCCTTTTGGTGGCTGGACCTCAGCATTATTAGTGCTTGACAGACTGAAAGGGTGCTCCAGAGCTGTGAATATGCCACCATTCCTGCAAGTGCCTGCTCTCCTGGGAAGCAGCAGCCAACGTGACTTGGCCAGAGAAGCAGCCTGTGGGAGGGTGACTGGTGGGGTTTGTGCTGGAGAGAGGTGGAGCTGCCAACTGGAGCTGCAGGTCACTGTGCCATGGGAGCTGCACAGGACTGTTTCTGTGAATACTGCCCAGATCCATTTGTGAATTCTAAGAATTGTCTTTAAGGAGAGAAAGAGAGAGGAAGTTAAACCACGAAGGGAACTTTACACAAAGATTAACCGTATACATGTCATTCACTTTCTAATTGGCCACATCACAGCCTGCAGTGAAGTGAGTCAGATTTTCAACATTTCCAAATGTAGATCCAGAACTATAGGTTAGAAACACACCACTAACTTGATAATCATGAGTTCTAAGCTGTATGTTACTACAAACAGCTGTCTGTTTTCCTGTCTCTGCCTGTAATGGACCTCAGGTATTTCTGCTTTACTTTAGAGCTGGTGTTCTTTAATTGGATAGTTCTTATGTGACAGAAGGCTCTTCAGAAAGTACAGCTAAACCAAATCACAGTAGCTGGTGCTCTTCTGCTCAAATGCTGCTGTCTTGAGGGAATTTGAAAGAGTCTGTTGCCAACAACTGTGTTGTAATATATTCCCCTGAGGTGATCTGCTGGCCACAGATTGGTTAGCAAATAACAGCTGCAGAGATGAGCCATTGTATTTAGTCACAGTTAAGAGCTAACTAAGCCTTCAAGTGGGTATTACCTACAGCCTGATCACACAAACTAATCCTGCTGCTTATCCTCTCTCTCAGAGCGCCCTGGTATGCTGGACTTCAAAGGCAAAGCAAAGTGGGATGCCTGGAGTGCGTTGAAAGGTAAGTGTCTGATTAAATAAATGAATAAAATTACCACTGGCAAACTAGTCAGAAAGACACATGTAGTTCAGCAAGAAACAGAATAGTGTTGTCTTTTAAGAGAAGAATGCTTAAATTTCAGAANGTGCAATAATTGTCAGCAGCTTTACTAGAACTAATACACTGCTTAGTTGCTGTCAGTGCAAAAGCAACTTTGCTTGGAAACGTTTCTTCGTGACAGATGGACCATGTTTGTTTTAAGCTGTAGCAGGAGATTCACAGCCAAGTGACATTCCGGGCTCCTTTGCTCTCTGGTGGCATGGCTATAGTGAGGAATTGTGACTTGTAAAAAGCATCTTAATCTGTGAAAGGTATCTGACTGTCTCCTGTCTTCTGTCCTTCAGGAATGTCCAAAGAAGATGCAATGAAAGCTTACATAGCAAAAGTGGAAGAACTAAAGGGGAAATACGGCATCTGAGGACTGGATAAATCAGCTACATGCACGCCTGAAACCTGCCTTATTTCTAGTAATGTAGAAAACTGGTTTCTAAGAGTAACTTTAGATACCTAATATGTCATAGTCAGTTCTCCTCAGGCCTGTACTTCAGGAGAAGTTATGTACCTGCCTGATGTACTGACACGGTATAAATTCCTTCTGGGAACAAAATTCTGGAACTCATTAAAGTGCATTTGGTACTTTAGCTGTTGTGCTGGTCGTCCCTTAGCGGTCGCTGTGAGCTCCTGCTGTAGCTGCCGAGCAGAGCCGCCTGCCCGTCCCTGTGCCACTAGAGGGGGTCGGTCACCTGCGTGCGGGCACTGCCGACTCCTGTCCAAACCACTCCTGCCCAGGTAGGTGAGTGGCAGCCCGCAGAAGCTGCAGCGCCGCAGAGCTTATCTGGAAATGGTTATCTCTGATGCTGTGTGTGCTAAGAGCAAGGTGCTTGATACTTGTTGCCCGGAGCTTTCAGAGACTTAGTCATCAGCTGCCATATCATCTTTCATGAAACACATCTGGGACGTGTTATTTCCCAACAACAATGTTGGGCTTCTAGAGAAAAGGCAAATATTGAACACAAAACCATCCCTGGAAAGGAAAGGTTCCACAGGCAGTGGAGTTGATTCTCTTGATGGTGTAAACACAAGAGAATCAACTTGGTATTGCCATGCAGTTGGCTGCGGTGAGTCACATATAAACTGGCTGAACACTGGCAAGATTGCTTGAAGAGAAAGACCGTGATTATCAGCAAAAGTTCAGTTACAAAGCACACAGTTGTGACAATCTCTAGTAGGCTAATTGTTTTGGTCTGCCTAGTGTAGCCTCTTGGAGCTGATGATGATGCAAAGAGAAGATTTTGCTTTTAAAATGTGACACTGAACAATTCCAGCACAGAGCATTTGAGAATGAAGTCACAACCTTATACTGGAATAAGGCATTATAATTCCTGCTGTACTGGTTAGCATCTGAGGACTTCAAGTGCTCTTCAGATAAGCAATTGATTTATAGAACTACATAGGGATGAAAACTACCATTATGTATCTGTCTAGATAAATACAGTTTTGTAGCTAGTTACACATGGTGAGTAGTAGATTTAGAGATTACTTCATATGCTTTCAAAATTGTAACTTCCCCCTTTACTACTTTTAATGGGAAATGCTCTTAGAGCTACTTTTTGCCCTTTAAAATGTGTTAGGATAATGAGCACAACAAAAATGGCAGTATGTGGCAAGATGTGGAAATAGCTCGGCAGTAAGTGGCTACAAAAGGCACAGAGGCAGAAGCAAAGGTACTGGTGGTGACTGTGTACAGTGTTTGACAAGAAGCAGCAACACAAAATTTGGCTGGATAGGTAGTAATTGTTGAGTTGAAATAGACTGAGCTAAGAGGCTTGTTGTGGTTGTCTAGCAGCAGGATGGATGTCTGTAGATGTGTAAGGATGCTGGGCTGCCTGGAAATATTGCTGACCTAGTGACCATCTAGTGCTTGCAGCTAAGGTGTGTGAGGCACCTGGGCTGCATAAATAACACTTGGACAGCAGTAACATCAGGGCAGTGGTGTTTAAAGGCATCTACAAGCAGATTTGTAGGTAGAGGTAATTGCTTTTTTTATACTAATAAGGTGATAAAAATAGACAACCATTATTGTACACAGCCTTGAGACCAGAAACAGCAGCCTCAAGCCTCAAACCAAAATATAACCCAGAGCCATTGCTGTGCATGCAGTGAGGTACTTTTGCTGGAGGATCAGATGCTTTTGATGGCTGGGCAGTGCTGCAAAACAGGATTGTTCTGACTCCCACTCAGGGAGTTGCTGCTATTTCCTCTTTGTTGGATCAAAGAAAGGGCAGCAACATCCTGATCCTGGTAGTGCCTGGGAAGGAGCAGAGACGTGCTGAAGGCAGCCCAACACACAGGAGGTCAGAGGCCAGCTGGCAAACACACACTCAACTCTGCTCTGCTGACTTTGCAGTGTGCAGGACAGAACCTGGACTTTGGATATGGCAATAATAAATGCTAACTCCTGTGTGTGATAAGACAGTGCTCCTTCTATCATGCTTCTATGATTAGCTCTTGCACAGAGCAACACAGATCTAATTGGCACCCACTGCAGGTAGAGATAAGAAAGGGGATGATGTTTTCCTTGGAATTTTTTTTTCTGATGGGTTTTGCTTGCTTTTAACAAACATGTGAAGGTACAGCACTCTTAGCACAGATTTAACAAATTGGTATTGGTGTGTTGCTTAAGGCCCATAACAGATTTTTCAACCCTGTGAAGTAAATTTTTCAATCTGGTTAAAAGGCCCTCCAAGACTGACTGCAGCATGTAACTGACCCAAAATTTTTCAGTACTGATCTGGAGTGATCCTGTTTCATGATGGAAGCATTTTAACCTTTGAACTTATTTGACCCTGATGATACTGCTAAAAATAAATGACAATTGCATTTGCTGCTGTTCAAAATATTTGCTTTTCCCCCTGAGTGTTCCAAGCAAACAAGTTTGGGCAATACTACTTAGGGCTGACTGGCCATCTAAGCCATCTTGTAAGATTGATTATAAATTGGGGAGACAAAAAAGAAAGTGTATTTTGGTTGGGACAGTTTTGTAAATACCACAGCTGTCACCCCAGAAATAGGTTACACAGTCTTCCAAGTTGTCAAAGCTGTGTAGAAGACAAGATGGTACTACATTGATATCAGACATTTGAGTGCATTCACAGTAATAAACTCAGAAGGATAAAAGTTAATAGAACAAAAATATAATTATTTTTTTATCCTCCCCACAAGTCTATGAAGTATCTTCCAATCTCTGAATTAGCCAATTATCAGCTGCTCACTTAAAGTGCAAATACCATCAATCCATTTTAGATGAGTCTTCATCATTTATAGAACAAGCTTGTATTTCTTCTAGAATCAAGGTATCTGTGAAAGTTAAAACTTTTTGAAAGTAAACACAGCTTAGTTATCTTTAGAATACGGAATTCACATGGAGCTTGTCTGCAGTGATCTTTTAGCTTTCATTCCCAGTTGCTCCCAGTACACTTACATTTATGAGCTGCATCAAAAGAAGCATCACCACACACTTTCTTGCTAAGAAAAACAATTACATTATTTGGCCAGCACAGCTAGGCAGATACCTTGTTTGTCCCCACCAAAATGTGCAAGGCATCAGCTTGTGTTTCCCAAAAGGCTGAGGTAATGGTATGTAATCTCCTCCAATAAACACTGCTCCTTTGAGTAAATTCTGACCCTGGGAGAGGGATTAACCAGTTCAATGTACTTGATACTTTTAAATCTCTTGATATGTCTTTTTACTGATAGAAGAAATATGTATGTGACAGCTGAGAAACTGATTTCCCCCAACTTATATAGTATTGAAATATGAACCCAAATTTTTCTAATAGTGCTAAAAGATTTAAAGTTGGGTTGCTGTTGTTTTTTGTATTGAATGTATATTTCAAAGCAGATTTGTCAGAAAGGTCAGATGCAAACATTTTGAGGTATTCCCTAAGCCAATATAAATATTGCCAGAGGTCCCTGAAAAAGGCTGAATCTGAAGCAGAATGAGTGAGCACCCAGTGCTCTCTGCAATGTGATGCCAAGGTAGGTCCAAAAATTGATCAGATGTGAAAAACACAATTCTTGCTGAGGTACAATATCTATTACTTTAAGCCTGTCCTGCTTAAAGTCTCTCTTCTTCTTAGACTTAACTGAGGTGGGGATAAAATCACTGTAATGGACTCCCACATTATCTGCATGTTTCTAACCCAGCTCTGAGTCCCTCAGCAAGTACTGTCTGATGTGGGTGGGCAGCAGGACCTGGACTCCTGGGTGGGGTATTACAGGGAATTATTGCCATGTGCAGCAGCCCGGGCCTCTCGTGCACAGCTAGCAGTGCTGGGAGAGCCTGGGGCAGCAGGGACACGTGGTAGCCCCTATCTGGTGGCCAGTCTGCCTTCCTGTGACACAGCAGAGGTGTCCAGGCAGGAGGCAAAGTGAAACCATCTGGCCCAGGAGCCTTCTCCTCTTTACATGCTTTTACATGCCAGGATGAGTTTGTCCGCTTGGCTGCAATAACTTGTAGCAATGGGAGGAAAATCTTGAGGTAAAGTAGTTGTGATAAGGGGCTGGTCTGAGCTGTGTGGGCCTTGGCACAACCCAAACCCCCTTTTGTTATATATGCTGCAGCCTGGGGCAGGATTCACCTAGGATGACTGCCTGTGTTCCCAGAAGCTGCTGGGCTTGAGCAGCTTGCCAGCAACTTGCTGCCTTTTTGCCCCATTCCAGAAGCTCTGTTTTGGCCCAGCTAGGCTGAACCCAGCCTGAGCTGAATGCAGCTTCTTCAACCTGGATTTTCAGTCTACTACCAGGAAAAGGAGAAGGCAAGAGAATAGTGACAGGAGATAGTTAGCCTCTTCCTTCTTTCTCATAACACTTTCTACATGCTCACTGCTTTGGGAAGATGCAAAAATACCAGTAACATTTTTCCCTCCATTAGACCTTGGACACGTCCCAAAGTCTTAATCTGCAAGACACTCAAGACCTATTTGTCTCAAAGATCAGGTCCACTTCTCTCTGCAGAGATACCTTGAACTAGGGATTTGACAAAAATGAGGGTTTAAATGCCTCATGAGGTGAGTTGCCAAGAATTAAAGATGTGATCAGAAAGAATTTTATTAAACAAATGCATTTACAGAAGTAACTGGCTTCAAGATCAGATGAAGCTGGATTGAGGATGGTGCCTCAGTCACTTGTGTTCTGCTTCACCTCTAAGTGATTTCACTTAACTGGGCAACTCTTCCCTGAGGCCCTGGTGACACTCAGATTTTGGTCCTGAACCTTCTCCAAGCTTCTACAGGAGAAAAGTTGGAACAGATTCTTCAGTGTTAAACTTCTCATGGTTTTAAATGAACCAGATGAACCTATTTCTGTGTTGTACAACAGTCCCTGGTAATTTCCATTATTTATGAACACATTTCCCCGAAAACTTTCTCCCTCGGGATAGGATGTGAATTGCCTACTTAAACAATAGAGAAAAGGGACTTCATAAACAAAGTAATGAAACTGGCAATATACCAAGGTCTCTACATTAACACAACTAAAAATACTTCTAAAGTGCTTTAAAGGTCATTTAACAAGTCTGTTGTTATTACATAGGTGATGTATTTTTCAGACAAAAAAGATTTTTTTCTTTTACAGCACTGAGCTCTTTTTATTGTAAAATACCATTTTTCACATATGATTTTCAAAAATATTATAGAGGCATTTTCCCATTTTTTTTTCTTTTAAAGTCAGATAATATGTTTGGCTTGTTTTATAATGAGGCAATGAAGATAAACTCATTGCATTTGAAAAAGATGCAGAGTTCTCACAAGCCTTCTAAACCCAGAAAGGTTTACCAGAAGGTATCTCCAGCCAGGCAAGTGCAGAAATTAAGCACTCCCTGTTACAACCATCATCTCTGGGATGACTTCAGGAAAGTGACTCTGAAAGTGCCTATTCAATGCTGATTATAATTCCAGGTCCAGTTTCATTCTCATTTATATTTGGGAAAACTAAATTAAATACAAAACACTGAAGCAGTTTCTTGTTTGCTGAAGAAGTACTGTCCCCTGCCACCCTTTTTCCTCAAAGAACAGGCTTGGCACATAACAATATATTTACTAAGGAATCCAAGTATGACAGGGTAACGGTTTTGATTTCAAAAGTAACCACTTTAATTTCCTCATTCATCAAGGCTTTTTATGAGTGTTTTTACTCATGTGGACCTTACAATGAGCTTTTACAGAAAAAAAAATTATCTTGCCCATCAGAATATCCCTCACCGTTAAAAGTTAAGATTTTTAACTGCTGAAGTTGTTAGAATGATTCAGATGTTTTAAATGCAGATCTATGTTCAATGATTTTGCTAATTGTGGGCAAAATTTCCTAATGCTTTGCAGGATTGAGTCAATGTTACAGAAAGCATAAGTTACACGAGTTTTTTGCCAAATAAGAGTTGGTGTATTTTGTCTGGTCCAAGTCTGCATTTGCTCAGCATGGTTACATGCAAGCAGCATTTATTCAGCTCACGCAACAAATAAGACAACAAGACCTGTTTGTGCTTTTTTGAGCCAAAAAACACATATATATTGTTGAATTTGGAACTTTGAAGTGGAAGGGTATAACATCAAATGCATGTAATCAATCTGCACAATGCCATGCAGAAATGCTGTTTAACCTGTGGAATAAAAACCCCAGGATGTTCATAAACATCTTCTATCAACTGGTGAACCTAAGATGAAAGGGATGTGGCAAGCATCAAGTTTTCTAGCTTGGATAGCACATTCAGAAAACAAAACACGTTGCTGACCAAAAACCCACAAAATAAGTTTTTACAATAGATCTTGCTAGGATTTGCCATGAGTTGCAAAAGGAGAAAATCTCAATTCTGTATCTGATAGAAATATAATCTAGTATTGTACGAAACTTTGTAGAGAAACATTTAAAGATTCTGCAGGAGGAGAGAAATAAAAAGGTCATCATTTACCATTAAAATTAAAAGTATTAAAACTAAAGTAAATTTTGTTCAAAACACCCACTCTTGCTAGAAATAGTGTTAACAGAAAACACCCTAGAAGACAAGATGGTACTACATAATGTTTTAAAGGAAGCACAGCAAACCCTTCTGAAATTGCAGAGAGGTTAAAATAATGAGACAATGTGTATAGACAGATGATTAGTTCAGAAATGGAAGCTGCAAGAAGGGTTAAGTAACAATAACTTCTACCACCCCATATTGGAGAAGAAGATCCTTCCAACTCCTTTTGGCTAGAAAGGGAATGGTCAGATTCTGACTCCTGCAAATATGAGAGAGACCCAGAACAGCGACCCGTGGGGCTGTCCACTGGACCTCAGACTCTGCTGGAGTCAAAATCAGAATTTGGCAGTAAAACAAGAGTTTCTGATGACAAAGCAACACCCAGCTTTCTTGGGCTTCTAAAAGCTGCATCAGACGAAAAAAAAAAAAAAAAAAAAAAAAGCAGAGAAGTCAGTAATTCATTAGAGGATGGCAAAACATGAGCGGGAAAAAGAGCTAAGGCGTAAAACTTTATGAGCAGAGAAGTTTTTGCTGACAGTACGGGTAGAAATAGGTAAGATAGAGCAGGCTGGTAACAGATAAGAGCGCACACACAGCCCAAGGTGCGAGGCCATCGCTGCACCGGAGCCGGTGCCGAACGGCTTCGGGAAGGCAAACACCGCCGCAGACACGGCGGGGCCCGGGTGGCGAGGGCAGGACGGGGTGTTCCTGTACCCACAGGTGTCTCCAGGGCTGGGTGTCACGGCAGCCCATCACTACAACCCCAGAGACGCTCCCGGGGACTCCTGCGGTATCCCAGGCGAGCGGACAGGGCTGGGGCAGCCTCCCCGTGCACCAACGCTGGGCACCGGCGCTACACCACACACTGTTCCTGGCGACACGAACACACCTCGAGCCCTCCGGCAGCCGCCGACACGCGGGGACACGGGACGGGGTGAGGCTACAGCGCGGCGAGAGGCATCGCCACAGCCCAGAACACCTCCTGCCCGGCAGCCGGGCTCTACAGCGGGCTTGGGCGAGTCCGTGCCCCGGGCCAGAGCAGCGCTGACACCGCGCGGTGCTGGGCTCTGGGGGAGCAGCCCTGCTCCGCTTGACTCGGTTCGGTTCTGCCNGGGGAGATAAAGAGCGGCGGCCGCAGCCCGCCCGCGTCTCTCGGCGCCGCCGGCAGCATGACGGCCATCGGGGCGCAGGTACGTCCGTTCTCCCTCCCGCGGCCGGGCCTCGCACCGCCCCGCAGCGGGGCTGCTGCCTCCGCCCGTCCCTGCGCTGCCAGGGTCGCTCCCATCCTTCCCGGAGCTGCTCCGACCCTTCCCGGAGCAGCGGGGCGAAGCCGGCCGGGTTCTCTTTCCCGCCTTCTCCGGCGGCAGCTCCCCGTGGCCGCGGCTCCCCCCTCCCCGCCGCACGTGGTTCTCCGGGGGGCTGGGGGCTCTTGGCTCCGCTTTCCATTACACCTCGTATCCCTTGGAGGGTTTCGGTGAGGAGGGGAAGTGCGTTGCCCACGCTGGTCCGCGGGGGCTGCAGCCGAGAATTCCTGCACGCCCCCCAAGCCCCGGGGTAGCTGAGCCGTGGGACCCCGGGGTGAGGACCGAGGTCCGGGCCACTGCTGCAGCCGGCCGGAGGAGGAGAAACCGGCTGGCGTGCAGCTCGGGAGGGCAGTGCTGGGAGCTAGGAACCCCCCCACAGCCCGCTGCTGCCGCCTCCCCCGTCCCAGCCACCGGCCTCCATCCTGCCAAGGGCCGCTGGCTTCCTCCAGCCCTGCCGCAGCAGGAGGCTGTGCCGCAAAACCGTGCGGCAGGGACCTGGTTCGGCAGAGAGCTTTTGTGATCCCGGTCCCAGGCCTTGACGTGGGAGCATTGTTTGTGCAGCCAGGGAACCGAGAGAGCTTCACCCACCCTTCCTTTCTCCTGTGTGCAGCCTTCCTCAGTGAGAAGGGGTTTGATGTGCACGAGTAAATATTTTCCAATACTGAATCCCACAGCTTTGTCACTCCGGCTTCATTTCACCCTGAAGTAGCAATGTTAACTCTGCTACTTTTTTTTCCTTACGCTCTTTCAGGCGCAGCAGCTGCTGGCACACCGGAGACCACAGAAATCTTTCTTTGAGACACTCATCAGGAGCTTGATTATTCTGTGCGTGGCAATAGCCGTGGTCTTGTCGTCCATCTCCATCTGCGACGGCCGCTGGCTCTTTGCGAGGGGGCAGCTCTTCGGACTGTGGCACTTCTGCACCGTCGGCAACGACAGTGTCCTCAAATGTGTCACAGACCTCAGCCTGGCCCAGGTGGAGGGGCTGAGCGTGGGGGTGATTCCCATCAGGAGCATGGTGTCCTTTGCTGTTGTGGTTGCCATATTTGGGTTGGAGCTGCTGATGGTGTCCCAAGTCTGCGATGATGCCCATGCAAGGCGGAAATGGGCAATGGGCTCTGTTCTCATCCTCATCTCTTTTTTGCTGTCAGCCACCGGTGTTCTGAGCTTCTCCATCCTGG
This sequence comes from Anthoscopus minutus, assembly GCA_013399455.1. Taxonomy (NCBI): domain Eukaryota; kingdom Metazoa; phylum Chordata; class Aves; order Passeriformes; family Paridae; genus Anthoscopus; species Anthoscopus minutus. Next base: position 369,445 of record VWYI01023767.1, on the reverse strand, counting down.
TGAAGGATCACCTCACCTTCACAGGCTTCACGCTGACATACTGGTGTGAGTTCACTGCTGCCTTTCTCTTCTTCCTTAATGGAATCAGTGGACTTCACATCAACAGCCTCACACACCTCAGGAATGGGGTAGGCAAAATCTAGGCACAAAAGACATACCTCTGCCTTTGTGTAATCAACTTTGCCAATTAGACTGGAAAAAAGAGAGTCTAATGAAGTTTGAAAAGGATGCCCTGTCTTAATTTGTTTGCAAGGAGGGGAAGCATGAGTCAGTCTTGGTGCCTGTAGAAGACAGAACTACCCACTGGTCAGCATGGGGGGCTGTGCAACACCAGCCAAGTGGAGACTGGGACTGGCTGCTACTGCAGTATGGTTTTCTGGAGGAGTGGATTCAAGCAGTGTCCTGAATCTTGCAGAGATTTGGAAGATTGCAATCTATCCCACATGTTGATCTGAGGCTTGCACAACACCTGTACTGCTGCAGGTTTGGTGTTGCTGTGCTTTTCCCCATATTCTGGAGCCTATGAAGAGTGTGATATAACTTCAGTGTGTCACACAGGTTTGTTTTGGCTGAGGGACAGATAAAAATTTTTGCCTGGCCATGCTCACTGGTGAGGAGTATTGAAAATCTTCACTGGATCTTATTCCTTCCTTTTTCTTTCAAAAGAGAAGGCACACAGAACTTGATCTGGTCACAGGTTTTGTTTCCTTCTGGCACGTTCCCTTTATCTGTTCTTTTCTTGGTCAATGTTTTGGGGGCACTTCAGACAGAGGTTCTGACCTGGGCCCAAGGGTACGTGTTGGGTGATGCAGGTGTACAGGGAAGGGATGTGATGCTTTCCTCTGGCAGCAGTGCATATCCATGTGTTTGTGGCCTCTCCCCACTGGCACCACTCCAGCCACCCCTGAAGGATGTGTGCCAACAGGTCAACCAAACTGGCTCTCACAACCCTTGCAAAGTTTACAGTAACAGGGCATTTCTCTTGGTTTTTTTTCCCTTTGTTTCTTTGGGGTAAGAGGGACAAGCTCTGTGGAGACTTCATGGGGTTTTGTGGCTGGGCAGACCATGCAGAGACCACCATAACTTCTGGGATGTGTTTTGGTTGTCGTGGTTTCCACTGGGGCAGTGGGAAATCTGCTTATCCTGTAGCCAAGTCTCCTGTAGAATTTCTTATGGGAGGAGAAAGCCCTAGAGCCTCCTGACCAGATCAGGTCCTTTTCTTCCTCTAACAGTGAGCCGGGGAGGAGAAGCAGGTTGTGATTGCCTAAGGAGGGGCTGATGGGTGCAGCTCTAATCTGTCACCACTGGTAGAAATGTTGAGAGACCTGGCCAAAATTATTATACTAAGGCTGGTCTTCCCTCTGCCAATGTCTGAGTCAAGATCTCTAAAACTGCTACAGCTGTGAAGTTCTCCATAATGTCTTATGTAAAAGGAGAGGAGACCTCTCTTGGAGATTGCCCTACATGTGTTTTCCCTGCCCAACACGCAGCACTCGGTTGCTCAGAGTTAAAAATGTCTTCAGCGTATTTCAGGGTTTGTGGTTCACTGTTTGCTCTGCATCCACTGGTAAAGTTGCTTATACCCTTGTTTTAGAACAAATGTTTCTACATGTTTCATCCCTGTACCTTGTCTCTTGAGCAAAGTTTTGCTTTCCTGTGCAACAAGCTTGATACAGTTTTTCACCTGAAATGAATGCATTCCAGCCCAGAGGCCAAAAAGCCTGTATAGGTGAGCCATGAATAAACAGCTTTGTCTGTGAAAGCTAAGAATCTTAACCTGTGCTTTAGCTGAATGTGCCACACTTTGATGAATGTGCTCCTGTGGACTCGCTTGCTTTCAGGACAGTCTCCATTCCTCCTTGGACTTCTGTGACTTCTTAAGACAGCACTCCTAAGCCTGTTTTGCCATGCAGGTTCAGACTTGGCTTTCTCTGGACAGTGCCTATTGTAGTTTTGCACATGAATCTGCTCATCTTTCTGTAAAGATGATGCAGAGCTGCGCTACCAGACAGCTCCTGAAGCTCTTGTAATGTCTGGGGCTTTGTGGGGTTTCTTGGCCCATTCTCTATGACAAGGACTTGTGCCCTTAACTTGTCTCTGGAAAACTGCACTGTGACTTTGTCTGTTTGTGAGAGTGCTTTCGATTTTGGATGGCGCTGTTGAAGGCTTTGCTGCTGGGCTGAACTTGCAGATGTTTGTGTGAGCTGGTGCTGTTTGCTTTAGCAGAGCCATTTAGGCCAAAGAGACCCTGCAAGGTCTGGTCCCAAACTATTGAACTTTGGTGTTACCAGGTGTACCAGCAGTATCTTAACTAACCAGTGATAAAGTTGTGGTGCCTGCAGGTGCCCATGCCTGGCACGACAGCTCCCCTACATGTGAGGGTGGCTATGGCTTGTCTAGAAGCACGAATATAACTTCAGAGTGACACTTTGGTGACATCCAGACTTGGAAATCACTTCTGTGTGTACACTTCCTCATGTTAGTAGGAGGCTGTGCCTCCATCCCTTTCCTTGGAAGGCAGCCATAGCCAGATGGGGTTCCAGGCTGGTGCCTCCCGCTCGGGTTAGAGGGAAACTGGACAATTGGCCATTGAAATCACCCCAGACATGGTGCAATTGTGAATGATTTTAGGATGCCCTCTGCTAGCTGAAGAAGAGGCCTTTTGTTGGGGGTAGAGAATCCTCTGGGGAAAATAGAGTAACTTTTTTTTTTCAAATGGTTTTGTATAAGCACTGCTCAACTTAATTACACTGGGAAAAGATGCATTTTGACGGCTAAATATTACAAAACAGAACTAATTGTCTTGGAGATATCCTTATATAGAGCAGCCTGTGTAGCAGTGGGTCACTGTTCATTTTCTGAAGTGTGTGGAAGTGTCAAGCAATATTCCTGAAGTTTGTTAAATAAAATGATCTGAAATAAGAACTATAATATTCACTCTTTTTATCTTTAGATTTAAGGGGATGAGTGGGGTTTTACATTGCAGGGTTTTACAGAATCTCCCAGGCACCATTCTGTGTGTTTACCCAGCTAAACTGATGAAGAAATGACTGCTTGGTGCTCTGCCAAGCTCTGACCAAGGGAACTGAGGCCACTACATGCTCCCCTCTCCTTTTCCCTCCAGTGTGTCTGCACCAGCCCAAGAAGCCAGCGCTGCTTTCTTGTCTTGCAAAACAAGAGGGGCAGTCAGCTGTGTTGCTTCGTGGGAATTTGAGATAACCTTGTAGGCACTTTAATGATTTCCTGCTGTTGCATGTGCTCTGTTTACCAGCTAAAGAGCTCTTTCCTGTGTCCTTCACCTTCCTGTTCCCACACTGTACCCCGTGTCTAAGGCATCCTTGCTCTTTTCCTCAGCTCTGATTGTTTGGCCAGCAAGAAGTGGTATCTTGAGCACAAACGTATTTAAGTCTTTTTCTCAGAGATCTCTGTATTAGCAGGGTTAGTTACATGTCAGGAAAATAGCTTCCCAGCTACACCACTGAATTAATTTATGTAATCTCAAGTTAATTAGCACCTGGTGTTCCCTTTCCAAAAGGAGAGGTCGTTGGCCTGTCTCAGTTTAACATCTCTTAAAAGCAGGGTAATGAACATCACTTCTTGTTAATGAGCCGTTTAAGACTTAGTTACTAACTTTAATTGGACACTTGTACACAAGCCATTGCCTGTGGTTAAGAATAAGGAAATGTTGATGCAGGGCATGCTAGCTAAGTGTCCTGCCTGGACTGTATTTTTCCAGAATCACACAATGGTTAAGGTTGGAAGGGTGCACTGGAGGTCATCTAGTCTAGCCTCCCTGCTCCAGCAGGGTCCTCTAGACCATGTTATTTTAAGTCTCCAATACGTTCATCAGCTGTGCTTGTAGGGACATCAGTAATGGGGTTGAGCCTTACTTGCTTTTGCAAGCCACAGGAAGGTGATTGAAAAGATATATTGCGTGACTGTCCTCACCTTTCTTTTTCCCTTTCCTGGGGCCTATGGTAAGCTGATAATGGCCCTTCTCAACCTTCTAAGTCAGCTGGCACATGCAAGAGGGGCCATTTCACCATTTCTGGGTGAAAAGCAAGCTCTGCCCTAAGCAGTGTCCTGGAAGGGGTGTTGCCTGAATTCCTGAGGCCTCTCACCTTCACTGGACCCAACCCCACTGAATCGGTACCACCCCTTCTGAAGGAGCCCATCGCAGCTCCCCTGCACTCAGGCCTTGCACTATGTAATTACTCATGGCGCCACTATTGGTGTTTACCTCTGACAGTTTTACTAGGAACTTCCTTGTTGCCGTTTTGGAGAGAAAAATCCATTAATTACTTCCGCTTAAATTCATTAGCTCTTAGGCTGCTAATGCTCAGGCTGGAGGTGCTGCCTGCCATGCTGGCTTGCAGAAGAACAACTGCTTCCTCGGGGCACCTGGAGTGAATAAGCAGAGGCTGTCACCAGTGTCCCTGAACAATGATAACTATTCGTGTGAAAGGTGGTAATCGGGTCCTATTTACTGGTAAAGCCACCTGCTTTACATCGAACACCCAGGAGCAAGTGCAGTGAAAGGGAAATGGGTGGGGTCTATGAATACGGAGTTTGTGTTCACCCTCTGTGCCTTCATCTGCTTTTCCATTGCTCTCTGAGATCTGTTTTCCTGTTCCTCTTCATCTGCTTATAAACATGTCCATGTCCCCAGAGCTAAGTAGCTCTTTTCTCTAGTATTCCTCAGCATAGCTAAACAAGCAAGATCCCCAGCAGGGCAGGGAGCCTTTGCAGTGCCTGCCCAGGAGATGGGGGAGGTAAGAACCCATCCCCCTGTGGTGATGTTTGGCTTCCTACACCCAGCAGAAACCAGGACAAGGTCACAGCATCATAACTGCAGGGGCTGCCTGCTTCTGATGTCTTCCCGAGTGGACGTGCGCTTCCCCAGGAGCTCAGGACTCCAAATTCCAGCTGACATCCAGGAGTTTTTATGGAGCCTCAGCTCTTCATACAAACAAGGCTTGTTCTTGATGCTTGAAGCAAACATGTTATATGGAATCTGGGAATAATTCCTTTTTCTTGGTTATTTCAGGCAAGACAAACAAAACCAAAATGGCTGTGAAGCACAGTGATTTATGGTAGAACTGGAGGGTTTTAAATACAGAAACCAGCAGCAGTTTTTATTTGAGGCTTGTGACATGCCCCTGTACAAATAGGTATCATGCTCAACCTGGGCTCCTCCCAATCTTGTGCTGGTCCTAAGTATGCACAGCAGGGCTGAGCTCTTACACTCCTATGAGAGCCAATAATTGCATCAGATCTAATTAAGTACATGTTATTGTATCTCTGAATCTGTATTTCTTCATTTATGCTGGAAGGAGGCGCTTGCATTTAAAACAAACAGCTGCTTTGGCTTGAAGGATGAATGTTTAATTCTCAGACAGGGAACATACTAGTTGTTTCACCCTTCTTGGTCTCATTTGTAGGCCAGAGAGAAAATTAAGGTTACATTTTTTCAGAAGTGTCTGACTTGCTAAATGCAAGGGGACAGAGTGAACCCTCGAGAAGTTTAGAGGCTCTGCTTGGCTTGGGTGAGTCAGCAAAAAGTGAGATCTTTCATTCCAGCCTTCATGGAGGGGCTTTCACTTCTCCTTTGGTCATGGGACCGATCCTACTTCTGTTCTTCCTTCCACTTGTTTTCGCTGATTTTTAAGGGACAAAACCAACTTGAAACCTTGCTATTTCCAAAAACGTAAGTTTAAAGTAATTCCTTGAAACACTTTAACCAGTTTACAGCTTTACATCTCGTTATTTTTTCCTGGTCCTAAAGAGGTTCAACTCTCCTACTGCTGGGTGGCCTGCATGAGCCAAGAAAGCCAACCAGGCAGGGCAGGCTGGAGCAACCACGAAGCTCTCCCTGCTGCTGAGTGCCCTTCCCCTCCTGGCTGCCCTCCGTGGGCTGCTGCCTGCAGCACCTGCTGCACCAGGGAGGGTGTGGGACAACTGTCAGCACTGCCAGTGAGAAAAGGCTGTTTTCCTGAATCCTAGCATTTCAAACAGACCTAAAGGCACTCAAAAACCTGCTTCGGTACAGGTAATTTAAGCTTGGATATATCCTTTGAACCTCTCTGCATGTTTGTCTCCTGATAAAATGGCAGAAGCCTACCTTGTAGGCATTTGGTGTGATTAAAAGCTCGTTGGAGCAGTTTTGGCAGAGGGGGTTGGGGAATGCTGCTCAGGCAGCATTTGACATGCCATGCATGTTTTGCCAATGTCTTGTAAGTGATCCGGGAGGAGGGAGAACTGATAAACACCATTTGCTTTCGGTTCCATCATCTTTGCCCTTGAAGAAACCCAGCCAAAAATTACTCCAACTACGGAAATGTGGATACAAAATCAAGTAGGAGATTTGATTTCCTTTGTCAGATGAATTATTTTATCCCTTTCCCATTCAAAATAGGCAAATTTGCATAATTATGTCCTGAAGAGCATAAAGCTGTGATGGTTCAGATACTTTTTGACAGCATATTACAGTGCACAGCCTTGCAGATTTCAGTACACTTAAGGACTGTAGACCCTAAAGAGACTTTTGGTAGCCACTGTGGTATTATTTTTCACCCAGATAACTTCTACTGTCTAGTAAATTGACCTTTTGATGTCCACAGAGCTTTCATTTCTTCCCTTCAAATACAATCTGGTCAAGACTCAGAGGTACAGACACAATAGGGATGAGCTATCTTATTGAACTTTTTGTTTTTGCTACCCTTGAAATAAGTTGTAATAGCCTTTTTACTATTTCAAAATGATACAAATATCCAAATTGGACCACCGTTGTTTCCAAGGTCTCCACTGTTAAAAGAGGCAAAGGCAAAAACCTGTCTGAACCTGCCACTGTCACTGGAGCAATGGATACACAGTCAGACAGGAAACGGCAGCTCAGCTGTCCCTTATGTTCTCAGTATCCATCACCACAACAGAAAGCCTTTGAGTCTTGATAAATTCTAGGGATTAATTTATTTTGCATTTCAAACCCATGAAGGATGGCATGTAACCTTCACCATATAAAATTCAATGTCCTCCCAGCTTCTGCCACAGAATAAATGGAGAACATCAAAAAATCACCAGCCTGACTTAGCCTGGAACATGTCGGAGAGCCACGTGGAAAATGGAAGGTCACATTTAAGGTAGAACTAACAGCAGGTGTGGAAAGAAACACAAATTACTCTGGCCAGAAACTCAAGGAAAAGCATAATATTTTGGCCCATTTTGCTTTGCAAAACAACCATGGTGCTGCACAGGATACACACGAACAGATGTGCTCCAAGAACGGTTGATCTACAGCCAAGTCCCACTTTGGATATGGACACAAGACTCCCAGCTCAGCCCATGGGACTCAGCCATGTGTACCTGAGCATGGAGGTGCCTTCAGGTGCACAGGGTCAAAGCACACTTGACCTTTGGAGGGTTCCTCTCCTGTGCTCTGGTGGGCTGGACCTCACCATCTGCATCTCTTGAGTCAAGCCACTTCCTCCGTTACTCACTGAGGTGCTGAGATGCTGGCGCCAGTGTTTGCTTAAGTGCCACTGCCTCCATTTTCTCTGCACTTCCAGCTGAACCTAGGTAGAAATACTTAGTTCAGCTAGTTTATGTTGGTCACAAAATACTTAGTTCAGCAAGTTTATGTTGGAACCCTGCACTGCAGAGAGCAGTGTAACATAAAAATGAGAGCAGGTTACCTTTGCCAAGGTTTGGCCTTATTTATTTAAATGCCAGTTTAAGGGGTTAAGGTAGGGCCTGTTTCTTGACACTTCCAGTGACACTCTTGCAGCTACACAACTTTCTATTTAATTGCAGGTGTAACTGTTCACAGAATCTAGCTGGCCGTACGAAATATTTGATTTAGATTTTTCCAGAATTTTAATTTTAGATATAAAACCAGGACATTTTGTCACTCTAAGGAAAAAAAGGCAATTTTCTTTTCAAAACCATTTTTTCTGAACCCTGTTGAAAGATCAGTCAGAGCATTTCAAAACACTCCTTCATTTCAAAGTGACTTTTTCTTAGGCACTGGTTTTGCTTTTTTTCCCTTCCAACTAGCTCTCGATCTTCCAGGTTTTTATGTTCCCCACCTCCACCTCTACCAGCAGCAGTATTTCAGAGTGCAAGTTCTGGCCCAGAAGCCTGGGAGTTGTCATGCAATTACAGAGGTAAGAGTCCCTCTACCAAAGCTTTACCTTTTAAGAATCCTAATAAACTTGGGCTGAGTATAGCTTTTGATAAATCCCCTCCCAAGGATTGAGTAAATAATACAGCCATGGATGGGATGGCAGATAATGATACCATACGTCAGAACCAGTTGTCTGTCAGTGTGACTGTCTGAGGGATGGTGCTCCCACCCTCAGTTCCCAGACAGTAATAATGTTATCTGATTTATTAAAGGGTTGCAGTAGTTGAGAGGTGAAGTTTGCATCTGGCATACAATTACTTAGGCTTGCCAGGTCTAGGAGGAATTTCATGAGTGATGTTAGGTAGCTGGGAAGAAAACCCTCAGACAAAAAGTGTAATTCATTGGGGGATGTATCTCACTGATTAATGAGGCGTGCTTCAGCAATAAAAAAGAATGTTATACACACAAAACTCACCTCACCATTAAGAAAACAATAAAGTACAGCCACAACAAAGCCCTAAAAGATAAAAGAAATGTGGTCACAGGGCTGCAGTTTCCGCTTTTGGATGGGGATGAGACATCTCAAGGGAAGTCAGACAGCTTGGTTTACCTTTGGAAACTCAAGTCTGTTGCAGTTATACATTCTACCTATTTTTCTTATTTTAAGTAAACAATAGCTTGTCAAATATTACCTGGAATGATCCAAGGGCCAATTCAAAAAACAGCTGAATTTCCATTGTGCCACTGCTTGCATCCTCAGGGAAAAAAGCAAAGATGATATAGTGAACCCCAAAGAGAGGGATGAGGAGGAGTGTTGACTTTGCAAGTCTCCTGAGAATGAAGACAGAGGGAAAAGCTGGTGTAGAAGGAGCAAGACATGCTCAGATGGCCTTGAATGTTTCCTAAGGGATGTAAAGGACATACTTGTATTGGTTGAAATCACTGCTCCTTTTTTCAGGGGAGTTGAGCTTCCTCATCAGGATTCTTAAAATGTTGACAAAGAGAATGAAATTAATCTGAAAAAAACAAACAAAAAACCAAAAACTGAAGTAAGAATGCAAAAGCAACCCACCAAACAACAAACCCAATATCCACTTATGTAACTAGCAGGTATTAGCAGAACCACTTTATGGGGATTTGGACCAAGCAGAAAGGATAGAGGGTTTGGGGCTGGTCTGTCTGTGTCCATGTTCCCATCCCAGTCTCTGTTCCTGCTTCTCCAGCCTACTTGGCCACCTGGTCTTGGATGCTGGCTGCTTTCCCTGCTAGTTTGCTGCAGCTTTAGTTATGGAGATGGTCTGAGCTTGTTATCTACACCAAAGGGCAGGGAAACCAGGAGCATCGGTTCTGTTCAGTCTGCCTGTGGGGTTCTGACAGCCTCTTCACGGTCTGGCCCCACTATGGATGCCAGCAAAGGGGCAGCACTGGAGCTATCACTTGCTAACTGGGACTACAAGGGCTCTTTGCTCCCTGCCAAAAACACTCCGTGTGGTTTGGGATCACGAGGCAAAGCATTTGAAAGTTGGGAGAGAGAGTCGACAGTGGAGTTCTTCCTTTTGCATTTTCCCCCTCTCGAAGGGTGGATATCAGATAAAAATGCTGATCTACTCAGTTTGGGTGCAGATGAGGCAATAGCTGTTTCTGCTCGTTTGACCCTCAGGCAAAGAGTGGGAGTTGCAGGGGAGGTAGAGCCGCCTGAGCGTGTCTGTCTGTCTGTCCCGCGGCCAGAGCCTCGCACCCCATGGGGAGCCACCTCGGGCTGCCCTTGGCTTGCAGAGCTATACCCCTTTTGCAACACCCTGCACCGTGGCAGGCCCTTAACCCTTCCCTGAGCCGGGAAACAATCGCAGAGGTGCATCCTCTTCGTGGTGGGTCGTGCGTGCCTGTGGGCATTGGAGCAGGGCTCTGGGGTGGTGGGTCTCCCTAAAAGAACCGTGTCTCCTGGAGATGGGACAGACACAGCAAGTCCCTGAGTTCTTTAAAGTTACTGGATGGAAAGGGAGCAGCTCTGGCTGCTGAGGGAGTCTGGAGAGGGCTGGAAGTTTGGGGAAGCTGAGGAGGGAGGAGGAAAAGAGTAGAGCTGGGAAGAGTTAGAGGTGGAGAGCATGAAGAAAAATACTTTAGGGGTGGTGGGGAGCAAAGGAGGTTCAGGTCTGGATATTCTGGGATTTTTAACCCATTCGGCCAGGGAAGAGCCGTGTAGGCTGAGCAGGACTGATAAAAGCCAAAGGGGAAGGGGGAGCTGCGGGATTCCTGCCCGGAGGAATTGCTGGGAGCACAAAGGTGTTTATCGCTGCTGATTTTATGCCCTTTGAACTGCTGTGAGGAATACAGAGATAAGATCTGGGTTCTTAAGTTCTGGCTGTTTGTTTGGCTATGGGCTTGAGTAAGACCTTTTCTGGGGAAAACCTGCAGTCATGCAGGCGGCTTCTGCCTTCAGTAGCCAAACAAGGCAGGATCAGCATTCTGAGGACACTTGGAAAGCGATAGCGGGTGGGGGCCGCCAAAAGATAAACTAAGATTGTGCTTTTTGTCTTGCAGAATGCCTGGTTCTTGCTGGCTTTTATATATTGTTTAGTGGCTCTTAGCATGAGGGCTGTTTCATAAAGAAAACTTAATTCCATGGCCTCATTAAGTTGATCCCAAATCACTTGGGCAGTCTTGTCTTGTGGGGATGCAGGATTGCTCGCTGGTCAATAGAAGCAGAACTTTAACACATCGTCTCTTCTGCCTGGATTTCCGAGAAGTGTGCAAGTATTGCAGTTTGTGTTTTGCAAACAAAATGTTTCTCACTGCAAGCATGAAAACCTCACCCAGCCCTTGGGGTCTCGCTTGAAGGATCAGCAGGTTACTTGAGAGTAACCAGCAGTTCATATTTCTGGGCTAGGGTTTCAGATAGGTCATTGCATCATGGTCTGACCCAGAGCATCTTCATCGGGCAGAACAGTCCCAAGCAGCAGCTCCAGCCCCCTGGTACCTAAGGTGCCTAAGGAGAGTACCAGCAAATGCTCAGAACATGGGTTCTGAGTATTACACACACCAAACTGCTCTTGTCATCACTACTGCCTTGCACTGGGCAGGCTCACACTGAGCCTGCGCCTTAATTCACTGAGCCGTGCCTCAGTGCTGTCCACTAATATGTGGTGTGTGCAGCCTGTGAGCTGTTTTCATTCCTGAAAACAAAAGCCAGTGGTCATGTAAGGCAAGTTGGTTTTGGCTTTGCTGAGAGAGGCATTGACCAGCAGACACGAAATTGTACTGAAATGTACAGCCACTCGTTTCTCCTCCTGAGCTTTCCTTGAAACAGTCCAAAACAAGCTTGCACAGAACAGCCAAGTTCATGTGAAATCAACAGGATGTGGAAACCTGATCTTCTTCAGGCTCTTGCTTCCTGGGCGGACACTGTAGCTTTCCCTGTGAACTTAGCTTTGGGACATTAGTTGCTGTCTAAGTCCTGCTGAGAGAAGTTGCTTAAGCAGTAACTCATGGGTCACACCAGTTCAGACACATGCCTAAGACTAGTTCATTAACACACTTCTGAAGCATGTTGAGTAGAGGAGCTCTGACTTCACAGTGTTTGAAAATACAGTTTGAATCTGCTTGTCCCAGAAAAAGACTTACAAAAATAGACAAAACTATGGGGCCTCTAATGATCCACCAGGTATTGGCATCAGTGTTAATGTCCCAACATCTGTAAAAATAGAAGAGAAGGTGCAGTCAGTTATCAAAACATTGGTATCTTTACAAACAGGTTGAGTCTGTTTTGTACCTTAGATAGGCCCCTATTCTCTTCTCCAAAAAACTAAATTTCCTGTTCTCATTGAGTAGATTCAATGAGACAACATGTCTGAGAGAAAACTGCCCACCTGCATGGGACAGAAATAGGTCCTTCTCCTAAAGTAGGGGAATGCTGCTCAAAATTTTGAGAGTGAAGAGAAAGAAACAAAGTTTCACTGTTCAGAAAGCTAAATACAGATACTGAAAACATTGTGGTCTGAATTCTTACCTCCTACCCTTGAAAATGCTCAAATGGAATTGGAAGCTTTTTCTTGTGTTGCTCAGCTGTACCTCTACTCACATCCACACTAGTATCCAGGCTCCCACCACAGCAGGATGTTGATTAATTAATTTGCTCCCGGCAATTAGAACTGAGCAGGACCCCATGGAACAGCCTGCACAGTGGCTGCTCCCCCTGACATGCCAACTTCCCCCACTTACCCAATATTTTCATGGAGCTGCCTAGCAGTCACCCATGCAGCCACAAACACTGTTGGGGCACCTGCAATTGTAAAAACCAGTTACTGCTTCACAAGTCTATCCCAAAGCAAGAAAAAACCCAGTTATTCTCACTGAAAGGAGAACCAGTACCCCATCCCAGGGCGATGAACCACCAGAGGAACTTCCTTTCCGAGAAGAAAGAAATCACCAGGAGAGTGTGGAGGTACAGTCCTTCCACCAGGAGCCAGCTGTAGTTAGACATGATGCAATACTGAAAGAAGACCATGGTGAGCTTACAGCCAGCCTGAGGAAAGAGAGGATAATTAGCTCCTGCCTGGGTTTGTGCCTACCCTCTAACAGAGAGAGTGAGCTGTAAATTAATCTTGGCAAATAGAGATTTTATAGCAATTAGGGGACTAAATGGTGTCCTCAAGACAGGGGTTCACATGACAAGAAAGCAGAGCTGGCACTCCTAAATGCATTAATCAACTGCCTCACTAGAAGAACTGAATGTGTCATGGACACTAGGATTCAGGTTACTGTCTCAGGGGAATTGCACTCTTACTACCTTCTTACTATCAGTACCATTAATATCACCTTGGAGAAGTATGTGAATATATTGTCAATCCTTCTTTTCCCGAGAAAAGCAGAGGATAGAGACAAATTAAATGTTCTCAAAATGTTATTTTTCTGTAACAAAACCCCAGCAAAACCAGAGGGAGAAAACAAAACAAGCCTATTTTTTTTCTTCTCCTTAATTATCTTTTAGTTCAAAGCATTGACCATTATCTCCAGTGTTGCTCACCCCTCCTCACACCCAAATTTTCAAAATAGTTTTCTGCCAGTAAAAAGACAAAGGCAAAAACATTTCAAAATTTGGGAGGTCCCAGACTCTCCATGTGCAAGCCCTTATCTTACTATCAGGTCTCACACTGCAGTATAAGTCAGCAATATTAAATGTGTTCTCAGAGATGGGGCAGAGCATACCTCTCTTCTCCCATAACCCCTCATGATGAATGTAAACCTGGGATGGAGATTTCCTTGCTTGTACACTAAATCCTAATAGGAGCCTGCTGGAAAATTGAGGGGTGGAACAAGATGGTGAGCAGAGGGTTACCGTGTATGCCCCACAGTAATTTGTGTCTTCAGAAGAAAACAAGACAGCATCCTTGATGAAGTTGGATGAGGCTCGCAAAATGAATGATGTGAAGAGATGCATGTGGATGTAGTTCCTTGTGCAGCGAAGTCTTCTGCAAAAAACCGAAACAGAAATCCAGTGAAGTGACATTCCTCACCAATGTAAGGAGCCTGTGGCTGTAAACAGCAGGTTTCAATCCTTAGTAGTGATAAACTGACAAATGAAGAACAGTGTTGTTCTGCCTGTGAAAGAAGACTAATGCATCTCCCAAGAAGGATATCCTAGAGAAAACCTTAAAAAGCTACAGTCATATCTACTCCACTCAGGTATTAAAACAAGCTGAATATTACCAGGAAAATTGTGATTTCAGCCAATATGCTTGTTCTTGCATCCTCCCTTCCTCTCTCCCTTCTGGAATAATGTGAACCCAAGGTGTTTATTCACACCTGGATGAATTTATTTATTCTGCCAGCACAGTGCACTTATGCCTGCAATGTTTTCTGTATTAAATCTCCACATAGTCTGTGTCCGGAGGCTGTGCAGCTTGAACATAAATTTGCAAAGTAGTTGGATTTCCTTTTCCCCAGAGGTGCCGCCCTGACATTTACTGTAAGGGAAATTAATTTCACTGAATAAGCAGCACAGTACAAATTCCAGGTTATAGGCATGAGTGAAGATAAGCTGAATGTCAGATTGCTAATAGAAACCTGAAACACCTTGCCAGAAGTCAGTGTAGTGGCACTTGAACAGGACAAAGTTTTAGCCACAGTCTTAAGTGGGGAAAAGAGCAGCAGGGAGAATGACATTCTGCCCAAGAGACACTGAAATCATGGGAGGACCTCAGCAGGGAGTTGGTGCAAATTTGCAACATGCATCCAGCTACAATTTGGAAAGAAAAGGAGAGCACAATATAATGAGCAGCCCTGACATTTTCTGGGAGACAAGATTCAGAGATAAATTTTGTCACTGCTTTCTGAGAAGATTTTCAGACACACTTCAATTTTTAGTTTGCCCAGAAAGTAAATAGAAGGATTTTTGTCAGCAGTGATGACCAGAAGTCCTGGCCAAAGACAAACCAGAGGTGCTTCTCCTCACCTAAAGGAGGCCAGGACCACTAAGGCTATCATCAGCGTCACAAGGGAAGTGCAGTAGCCGATGGTGTACATGGTCTTCAGGGTCATGAAATAGGAACGCTGCAGGGGAACATATAGTCAAAACTTTACCTTGCCTGCCTGGTAGAGATCAGCCCACACCAAAAGAATCCCTCATTTTCATGTAAAATCACCTACTGAAATTTCACCCTGAGCAACCACTTCAAATCATTTGCAGGAAGTATACATGCTGAAAACCACCAACAGCAATAGCCCCACCTGGGTAAAATCACACCGTCAATCAGTCTATCCTAAATGTTTTTCCCCAGGGCCCCAGAGCAGCAGATCTGTGGTCATGGGCACTCAGACTCACTCTGGCCTCGTTGGTTGTGTCGTTGACATTGTAGCCACAAGCAATGTCAGGTCTCGGGTACGGGTCTGACCAGCCCTCACTTGTGCAGTTTCGGTACACAAAACCTGTGTGGTAACAATAAAAAAAGACAGAATGGGGTATGACTATTTCTAGTTATATCTTTGTTGTCCTCAGGGTTCAATCATCATGTAGGGTTGCTCCAGGAGCCAGGAGTGTATGTTGCCCCAGGCAGTGCACTCTGCATAGCTGGAGGCGAAATGCAGCTGAGCTGATTCTGTTGATACTTGCCCAGTGTACTTGTGTGGGTCATATTATTGTTTACCCACTCAGGGATGACTGTGATGGATGTGTTTTTATTAATTGCAATATAAATAATACTGCTCAGTACATCTGGTGTTTCTTGGCCACTATTCCAAGACCAGAAAACACATGACTTGTTCAATCACAGATCCAAACTCCATGCAAACCTGATACTCTGCTGAATGCTCCCACCTCCTTACTGTGGTTTGTCATGCTCCAAATAGAAACAAAACTGTAGATGATCACAGATTCTCAGTAAGATTTAAATGAACACGAAAAGTCTTTTTCACTCACTGGGCATTATTTTACACTGTTGATTTCCTTGCTTACTTGCAAATTAAAAGTTAGGAAGAAATTCCCCACACTTAGCTCAACTTCTGGAAAGCTGAATACTTGAGTCCATCTGTGTCCCTTGTGGCTGTCTTTGGAGAAAAATAGGCATTTGCAGAATTTAACTCATTTTTCAGACTGGTATCTGCAGAGGGCAGTTTGTCTGACCTTCTTCTGCTGGGATATCTGACTTTTAGACTCCTAATGCTGGGATGAACGCCCAGCAAGTTGCACATGGCTGAATAGGATAGTTTTGAACTTGTCCATATATAATGTTTGGCCCAAAAGTGGAAGTGGGAAGTCCTGCCCAATTCCACTTGCAATGTCACTGGAAGAAAGTGGCCCTAGCAGGAGTGTATGCTCTGAGCTGAAGAGAAACTTCTACAAAGAAATAAAACCACTGCCCACTGTCCTAATGACACTGATCTGTCTGTTAAGAATCATACTGTAGAAACATGGAGTGAAATCCTGGTTTTGTTGCAGTGATGGCAATGCTAGCAGGTATTTAAAGGGCACATAAAACCAGCTGTTCTTCTTTGGTCAGGCCTTGTCAGAGGGCACAATAAAAGCCTATTTTTTCCCACACACTTAGCCATGAGGACTTCAGGATGTCTGGCTCTTGCAAAACATCCCTGTAGTGCTGAGGGAGCTGAGGGAGATGCATATGAAGCAGTGTTCCAGCCCGCTGGAATTGTCAGGGCAGAGTCAGGGCTCCTGATACCTCTGGGCTAATGCTGGTGACCTGACAGCATGCCTGCACTTGATTTGAACTCACCTCTGTAAATCTGCAAGGCACAGCAATATGCTTAGAACCCTGAATGGGAAGAGCTCTGGGTGTGTCCTACTCAGGCTATTATTCTGATGCTTTTTTGAACATCTTGTTCCAGCTTAGCATCTTTGAAAGGGCAAGCCTTGCTTTATAAGCCAGGTTTTCTATGTTTTGCTGCAGTGCAGCAACAACAGGAAAGAAATAGCTCTCTCATGAGGTTCTCCTCAACCTGTTTTGGCACCCAGCAAGGGGGTGGTGTGGTGGCAGATTCTCTACTTCAGCGTCAACTATTAGACACACTTACTTAACTTGGAGCAAAATGCTGTGGTTGTAAACATGTCTGTGACTGTTTAGTGCTCGAGGCTGTCAAAGCAGATCAGACAAGTAAGAGGTGAAGTTCTGCATTGGTGTTGTTATTGCATTACATGCAAAGCACAGGAGATTATGCCAGGCACATCATATGGGTGGGCACAAGAAAAATTTTAACAGGGCTCCTTGGATATGGGTAACACACACACTGGGAAAACTGCAGCATGCCCCACTCAGAGCAGACTGGGGATCTGCAGTCTGTCTAAGGATTTGGGTTGGTGTTTACTTTGGAATTGCCTAGGCAAGAAGGAACTCTGGCTAAAGGGACAGCTGCGGAACTGGGGCCATCTGATGTGGCCTTTGCCTCTGAATCCTCACGACTGTCACACCTTCATTCTTTGTCTACAACACCATGGTCAGCTCTGTTATTCAGTTCCAGATAATTTTGTTTCTTTGGTCTGCTCTGTAGAAAGGTACCAGACAGTCTGGGCTGCAAATCCAAGCCTAGATGTGAGCAGAGAGACCAGGGTTTGGGCAGAGCTCAGAGCCGTCTACATGGCTTAACATATGGGCCTTTGGCATTTGTGGCTGCCCATCCACTTTTTAAGTGGTAAGGAGAGAAAAGCTTTGCTTTTCTTTTGAAGTGAGCAGATTTTTGTTTTTCTCTTTCAAAATTGTTTCAAACAGGGCAATAACAGTAGCAATAAATAAACTGAGAAGTCACAAGCCAACCACAGTATAAAATCAAAGAAAGTGGCCATGAGAATGAGGTTAAACTATTGCTGACTTTGACCCAAAATTCCAGATGCAGAGACTGAAATAAGATGCCAATGATGATGGAGCAGGTCTTGGGGTTCTGTTTTGAACGCTGTCACTCTGATTATTTTTTATCAGTTTATTGATAAGGAGGGCAACTAAAGTTTAAGCTGACTACTTCCAAGATAAGGCAGCGAACATCTGACATGTAATTACGACCTTTAGATATACAAATTCCTGCTTTCTTCCCCGGTGAGGAGGCCAGAGGCAGGGAGCAGTTCCCTCTAGTGGCTGTACCAGCAGGGATTTCAGTTACTGCATTTAAGGGCCGGGATCACTCTGCTGAAGATGTAGATGCCAGACGGATGGTTTCTCCAGCGATCTCTGCCTTTGTGTAGTTTATCCTTTGGCTTTAAATCAGATTAAAGGGCTCAAAGGGCAGATAATGTTCGTGTGTACAGAAAGTAGCAAGGTTTCTATTTTAATCTGAGTGGCTCGTGTCTGATTTAATTTAAAGAGCACTAAGTGCTTCTCTGAGTTATGTAATCTTTATTAGACAATCTAATACTTTGTCTCTTGTTCCTCCCTTCATAAAATGAATCTGTCTGCTTTTCTGTAAGTACTGGACCTCATTAATCTGTGCCCTATGACTGAAGAATGCAAAATCCTCTTCTCATTTGAATCATTAACTCCCTAAAGAGAAAGGTAAACACATTTCCTAGGCATTTCTGAAAAGCAGAAATGAACAGAAAGCAGGCTTACTTAATAGCTCGTTATTGCTGTAGACTACTGGGAGCAAATGTCACTTAATTTCTAGCTTAGATATACCAGAAAAAGGACAAAAAGGATTGCTTGAGCTCGCCTCAGTTTGAGTGAATTGTTTGGAGAGCCATGAAACCTGAATCTCCATGAGATTGTACGACTTGTATGGATCCTGTCACAGGCAAGAGAGAAATCCCCAGTGCAAATTTCCTATTGATGATGGCAAAAAAGAGGGTCTTTTCTGCCTGCCTAGCTGGATGTTTTGCCAGAACTCATGTGAACCTAATGCTATGTGAAGTTTTGTTCCCATCAAGCTCCTCTGGGACTAACCACAGGCTCTAGGAGTTATTAAAAGGGAAAGACAAAAATAAACACAGAACCTGAGTGGATAAAAACCTTTTCCTCAAGAAATCATGCTAAAAACCTGTTTTTCAGGATAGTATTTAATTCCTGCACTTTTTTCCATCTGGCTAGAAAAAAGCAAACACTTAAGGGATCTCGCTACTTTACTTCCAGGCTTTTTCATGTTTAGCTTAGTGTTGGAAACAGAGCTGCTAAGTAACTATTGTTCTTTAAAAGAAGGAGAGAAAAAATTTAATTTCAAGTTCAGACCTGAGCATGGCATCTTTGTAAATAAATGAAAAATAAAGTGTTTAATAAATAAGAGTCTGATAAAAAACACCTGGTCAAGAAAAGCATCATTTTAGCATTACCTTTCTTCCCAGTCAGCATCTGGAAGAATTCAGGGCAGTGAGCATTGACAATCTGTCCCACAGTGGATGAAGGCCAGCAGCTCATGTTATCCCACATTCCAGCACATCTGCCTGGGGGGTTCAACAAGGAAATACCATACAGTGACATAACACCATGAAACTTCTTCCAACAATGAAACACTGGGAGACATCTCCAAGCAGCACCATGCAACATGTCCCACGGACCAAGGCAGCTACAGGAACAAAGATGCTCAGTGCTCTGAAAAGCAAGCTGGATGAGACAGAGCAAGTCCTGCTGAGACCTATGTAGAACAGAACAGGTCCTGATTGCTTCACACCAGCCCCAGCAAGCTCCCAGACCTGTCCCATTCTTGTGGGAATCCATAGATCCCACTGGTCTCTACTAGACCCATAAATGGCAATTTGAGTCATTCTGAAGTTCACATCAGGCCTTTTACTACTACCTAACTGTTTGCTGGTAACTACTGAATGGCCCTGGAAAGATGAAGGAAATCAGATGGAAATTTAAAAATTTATTTTCACTTTGAGTCATCCTAATGTTTTCCTTACATAACATTTTTGTAAGTAGGAAAAAAATGCAACTAGATGACCCTGCTTGAGCAGGAAGGTTAGACCATTGGTCCCTTCCAGCCTCATCCATTCTGTGATTCTGTGACTAGGAGTTTAAACAGCTTCAGGATGATACTTAAACCACATATTACTTAAACCACAGATTATTCTGAGTTGCAAGGGATCCACAAAAAGAGTGCAACTCAAGTGAATGGCCCATTTGGGGATCACACCCACAACCTAGACATTATTAGCACTATGCTCTGACCAGCTGAGCTAATCTCATCATACTGGAGAAAGGATAGAGAGGAACAGCATCAAGGTCTTCCTTTTATCACCCTAAATACTCCTCTCTTTCACTTTGCTCAGGCTGTGATGAACAATGCCAACAGACCACTCTCTGAGCTTGGCTGCCCAGACTCACCCCATTTCCCTCAGTCAGGTGCAAGGGCTGCTCATTTTATGGGTGGGCTTGTCATGGTCCCCTCTCACAGTCAGGGAGAGAGGGAGACTTTTCTAGCTGCACCGTCAGCTGGACTGTATTGCCTTCTGGCAGGGCTGGTAGAGATGCATCAGGGAGCTCATCTTGTGGCCAGTGGAACAGAATATGATGATGATCTCTACTTAGACATCTTGCTTAGGTGCTGGATGTTGGCATGGATTAATTTTGACCTGAGGTGCAGATTCTTAGTGGAGAAGACCTACATTTGATGCTCTTTGTACCAGACAGGAACTGCAATCTTATCATTTCTTATTTTGCTCTTCTCCAGATACAGGTTGAAATAATTCAGACTCATTCTCTTTTGCCTCCACTCCCTGTCAATGGTTTTAGCACAGCCTTCTTTGAGGTTTCTGCAATATAACAGGGGAAATAAAGGCCACAGAGGCACATCAGGACTATCCTGTGCCTGCTGTGTCCGTACATGTGCCGTCTGCCCTGCATGCTCCCTGAAAGCTGAGGAGAGGAAGTGCTGACCAAGCACTCTCCTCAAACACTTCATGCTTTATAAGGCCAACCTCCATTAGCCTGGCAAAAATATTTACATTTCTAGAAATATATTGATTTCCTCCTGTGCAACAGTCCTCGTGCCTGAAAATACAGAGCTGCTCACAGCCAGGGCAGCACCTCAGCCTTGGTGTCCTCCCTGTGCCAATGTTTATAAGTCTTGGAAAGGATTTGCTTCAAAGCAAAAGCTTAAAGGTAAGCAAAACTTCACCTTGGGTGATATTTATGACTTAACACCCTACACTGTTTGGTTTATCAAACCTTCATGCCAACACCACAGGCATAAAACCCCCAAATCAGACCCAATGCACAGAAACACCTGGCAAAATTATGATATTGAATGGTTTCCATCCAGGAAGAGAAAACAAAAACCAGCCAAGCTATTCCTCCTGCAGGTGGGCTTCTTACTACTCCTCATGGATGAAAGCTAGTGTCTCCCACTGGAGATAAAGAGCTAGATAAAGAGCCTCGAGGTAGGGACAAAGCACAGAAACATCTCCCTCACACAGCCCTGTGCTCTTTGGGATCTCCCTCTAGCAGCACTCGGAGCATTCTCCCAGCAGCAATACACAGTGTCACCATGATCAGGGGTTCCAGGTCTCCAGTAGCTTCCCTGCTCTGCCCCCTGAGAATTTTGTCTTCACTCATGTACAAAAAGAGTGCAACAAAAAGAGTGCAACAAAAAAGAGTGTCTTGGGTTATGTTAATATTACACTGCTCCCCTTCCCAAGCTAATGTTATCATAAGGGCAGAGTACCCTTTCTCTTTTACTGCAGGAGGATAAGAAACACTCACTGCTCATGTACTTTGTGCCTGATTCCCCAGCAATCAATTCCTTTGTTTGTGCCATCTTCACAGAGGTGTGAGCACTGCAACAGAGATGGCATGGTGGGAGCTTGTCCCCTGCCTTGACCTTTCTCCTGCCTGTGCCAGTCAAAGCTTCTGGGGCAGGTGCAGGAAGGATGAGCTGTGAAAGGTGCCCCACATCCTACAAAGCCACCTTTATTCCTCCATGTATGATCCACCAAGGGTATGCACTGAATTCCTCAGCTTTGTTTCTCTCTTCCTCAAACTGAAATCCTTGGTGGGATTTTCTCCACATGGATTTCAGGCATACAGATGCCTTAAAGGCTGGTATTTTCAGGTGTGCCATTTCCCAGAATAGAAGGATTACTCCCTAATTTACCAAGGTAACAAACCCCAGTTAGAGTTTGGTAGAATTTTAGGTAGAATTACCCTGTTTAAAAATTCCAGTAAAGGAATTTTAAGGCTTTGGGAGAATTTTAAGATGTGAATCCAGTTTAAAACTGGATTGTCTCTTCTGAGAAGCTAATATTTGACTGAGATAAAACAAGACTGTCTGTAAAATGGTACTGCCTGCTGATCCTAGTGTGGGTCCACACCTGCACGGTCCTGTGGAGTTTTTCTTGTCTGCATCTATGGAGCTCTGGTGCCAAGGAAACACAGAGCTGAACATTGGAGCCATATTACAGGGTCAAAGTAGAAAAAGAAATAGGCTGACAAACCACCTTCCTCTTCACTGAAGGAAATAAACAATACTGATTTATTCATGTCATCAAGCTTTTTACATGCAATGAGACAGATCTGCCTTGTGGAGTACCTGGAAGCCTGCCATAAGGTATCCTGTCACTGCTCTGATGGCTGCAATGCCCTGAAGCTGTGCTCACACCCATCAGTCTGCAAGGGACAGGGATAAAACAGTGACAGAGAAAAATGCGAGGCATCATAAGAAACCAGGCCATAGATCTTCCCTCTGGGTTCTGCCCTTGGGCCAGGTCATAGTGAGACTGTTCTGTGTCTCCAACACTCTCTGCTAGAGAGGAAGGTTTTGAAATTAGGAACACACCTTAGCTCTAGCTTCACATGGTAGCCTGTCTGTGGCCAGGATAGCCTGCACACAGCACATCTCATGGGAGCTCCTTCCCTTCTCATGCTGGGGAGAACCTTGCCCACGTTACAGCCCACAAAAGTCACCCAGGATCAGTTCAGTCTGTGAGATGCTGTGAGTGCCAGCCCCACCCTTAGTGGTGATGGCAGGTCACACAGAAAAAAAACCCCACATGTGGTGCCTACACCCAATGTTCTCTCTGAGATGCTGACCCAGAAGCTGCCTGGGGGAACTAACACGCAGTTCACAGGCAAGGTTTAATAATCTCTTGCACATGACCCCAGTTGCTCAGCTGTGAAAGCAAAGCTGTCTACATGATGAGGGCTCAGTAACACAACTTTCCCAGGCCAAAAACTCCTTTTTATGATGATAAATCCTCACTGAAATTCAAGAACTCTGTTAGGTGACAGTAACTTGGAACAAGAAGGAAACAATGAGGACCTTCAGACCGTGGGATTTAAATATTGACTGCTGGTCTTGATTGATTTTTAAGGAAAATATAGTTAAGTAAATCTACACTTGCTGGGGTGACTTTTTAAATTATCCTTGCCCAAGAGATGACTGCAATTTGCAATATTTTATTGCTGATATGTTCCCTAGTTGTGAGGATTGCAAACAACTTAGAATATTCCCACAACTCTTCCTGTCACAGTAAAATCCTGCTCTCAAAGCCTTGTAACAGATCTTACCAGTTTTTCTGCTCTTAAAGGAGAGATGTATACTGAGTGTATATCTCCTATGGGAAGGGATGCCAGGGTATCTGAGTTTGAGGCACCAAGTTCATGTGAGATCAGCTTTTATCATGTGCATTTGTTCAGCCTTTACCTGAGCTCAGGAGCAGATCATTTTCAGTAGTTCTGTTCCTTGCCTCCAGGGAAAGAGTCTCCACACACTTTTCTTCCTCCCTTTTCAGGACTCCCAGAAGGTCACAGATAGGTGGAACAGCTATGATCTAAAAATTTTAAAAGCAGCGGAATCACTTTTCCTCTTAAAACTTATAAAATCTCAACAGAATCTACCCTTTTTATGTTCATATTTCCCATGCAAATCTATCACTCGATTGTGGGCAATATTTCCTTGAAATATAGACAATTTTCCCAGTTAAGTCTGCATTTTTGTAGTAGCAGCAGGCAAGCACAGACTGAGTTTATGTCTGCTTCCTTTTGCTGACATTACAGACATTGAGAAATTTTTGTTATTCTGCTAAATTAAGTACACAAACAGGATGCTCTTCTTAAAGAAACATCCAGGACACTGCTGGAGTCTCCTAGAGTAACAGAATTAATCACTCACTCATGACAGTGTTAAACCATACACCTGGCAGGCCATTTTCTCGGGCACAAGTGATCCAAACATGCCCACTGGTTGCAGACAACCTCAACCTGTTTCACTGCTACCATCTGATATCTGCAGGAGCCCATCTGAAAGCAGAATCTCACCCAGATTTTTATAAGAAGCTAGATAGCAATTTGTCCTAAGGTCATTTTCTTATCTTCCCATCCTTCTTTCTCATAAAACCATGTAGAAATGTTAGTGTTCACTCAATCCTGATGTAGCAATTAAATATGTGTTTATGTTTTATGCAGCTGGACCAAAATGAGTGGAAAAACCAAACAGCTACAGACCATTAAAATGACATGTATTGAAAATCATTGCACAATTATTTGCAGGACAAGGTCTTAATAGTTACGTCATTCAGAAAAAAAGTGCTTTTACCCTTTCTGTTATTTTACCAATGCCTATTCTTTTTGAGGCAAGAATAAAAACCAGAATATAAGTGGATGCTCATTATAATGAATTAGAGAATTTCTCTCTAATGGATAAACACAAAATCTCTATAAATTCTATAAAGTTTTATGTACATATGTATAAATGCATATGTATGTACACACATAATGAAGAGATTAAAACCCAGTCATTGGGGTCTGTTAGTTGAAAAGTATCAGACAGAATTTGTTTATGTTATCTGTTCAAGAAAGTTAACCTAGCAGCATCATATTACTGCTCAACCTAATAAATCTTGTAGCATTGCTGATCACTTTCAGATTAGATTTGGGAGAAAGAACAATCCCTGAAAACCTTGTAATGAGAACTATTACTTTTCTATAATTAAATTTTTGCATGTCAGATGTTAGAGACAATATTCCCACTATTTTGGCTGGAAATTTTTTAAGTTTGGTATTCCTGAGCAAAGTTTGATCTTTTCAGCAGTGTATCTTACCTCATCTAATTGGTCTGGTGCGTTTAACTTCAGTATCTTACTCCCTGTCTTTGTGTGTCATGAAATAAATGAACTATAAACTACCTGGCTTTGCAGAATGTAATGAATTTTCTGGAATCACACATGCAAAGGCTTTATATGAAAGAAACTCTCTTCTGGTGCCAGGATTTGAATGCTGAGCATTTGAAGTGGCCAACATAACCAGTCTGGTTTGAGTTCAGGTTGTTAAGATGATACTGAACACATGTAAAAATAAATGCTTGGAATCATGTTAACAGTGATCTCAGGAACAGGGGAATATTCCATCTTAAAAAACCTCTACACTGCATAGCGCTGCTTTCCTTTAAGAAATGTGGGTCCTAAGAAAGTTTTTGTTTTAGAAAGATTTAAATTCTGTGTTATTTCTTTATGGCTAGAATGAGGACACACACTTTTAGCACACCCAGTTGTGAAGATCGCCCTGATGATCTGATGCAGCACTGCGTTCTTACTCTAAACGTGTTGTTCAAGCAGAAACACAGCATAGGCTATGCCTTACAATTACTGTTTTACCCCACAAAGTGATGGCCACCCTATTCTTCTAATCAGCTGGATACCACTTCCTGGTAATAGATGTGCAACTAACAGGATTTTAAGCCCAGGGAAAGCAGAGAGCTTCCAGGTGTGGGTTTCAAGACCTTGTTTTCCACCAACATTGTCCCTGAGCCACTCTACCAACACTGGCATCTGAGGGGGCAGGCTGGGTGTGAGCGCTCAGATGTTTGCAGAGAGAAGCAAAATCTGCTTCCCTTGCCATGGCCGGATAACCCCACTCTGCTACCAGCTGTGCTCAGTCTCACTCGTGTTTACCATCCACAAGTGGGAGCAAACAGCCTGCCCCTGCTGCCTGAGGACAAGCAGGAAAAGGGGCTCCTCTACGTGCGGTTTCTATGTCTCTCCCTAAACAGTTCCCTGAAACAGTTTTGATCTCCTTGACACTTCACAAACTACTAAAAAAGGATAATTAACTCTATCCCAGCTGCAACCAGGACAGAGAGAAAGACATCCTCGTATTTTGTTTAAAGATACCAAACCCATTCCAAACAGAGATAACTGTGATGAATAGATCTCCAAAATGGGCAAAAAGCTGTAATATTAATAGCAACAGCCAACACAGTTTTTAAAGTGTGAAATGAATGTATCTAAACATTATTCAGAATTCACAGCCATTTCATTTAAAAATAAGTGGATTTAGTGTAATGAGAGGATTTAAGGAGCAAAAGATGCCTGGCAACATCCAAATAGATATTTTGAAAGATCAGAAGAACCAATAGAAGGAAGTGCTCTTGGGAGTACCCTGAGCAATTTACATCTATTTACAGAGTCCTCTAGGTAGTATTAAGAATAAGAAACCAAAATTACAAGAAAACCATCACAGTCACTGTTTTTTATTGCAGAAGATGATCAAAAGGCAAAATGTTTGAAGATTGCATTCACTCTGCAATTATAATATCTAGGCAGAGCTCAGGTTTTCTCACAGTTGCAGCCAAATCCTCTGCTAGGACAAATAAATTGATTTTTCCATTTGTTGCAATGAAACAGTGATTTGATCCTTTCCTAACTTCTCACACCCAAGCTGGACATATTTCACCCCTTGTTTTATATGCATGCAAAATCTGAATAACCTAATCAGCACCTGGAGATCACAGTCCAGGTTCCACTCTCCTTTCCAACTGATCCAAATGCCTGGAGCTCAGCAGTGACAATCTGCCACATAAATCACAGTAAAGTGATAAAGGTAAAAAAACCCCAAAAACTTAGTGGTATAAACATCTCTTCACATTCCTTTAATCTGAGACCAGAGAGGCACTGCTAGATGTGGTCATTGCCCCTTAAGGGATTGATTGCTGGTGTAAACTAGTAAAGCTTCTCCGAATGGCGTCAAATCTTTTCTCCTTCATCATAGTTCCTGCTGTGCTTGTCAAAGTGGATTTCTAACACTGCTGTCTTTATAAAGGTGGAGAAACTGAGGCATCCAGCATCTAGTCATATGGTCACTGTCAATTAGTACAGGAAGTAGCAGAAGTAAGAATAAAATTTTAAAATCCCAGGTTCTACACAGATCTTTTTAAAAAGAGACGCCACAACTTCATGGAATAGGGGCGCTCAGAATTACTCAGATAATGTGATTCCATGCAAATGGGAATAAATAGATCTGAGCACCTACCGGGACAGCTGAAATCCAGAAGATGATCACCCACATGGTCCACATAGTCAAACACAATCTGTTTTCTTCATCCCTCATGCACCAGAGGTCAGCAGTCTGTTTGTATGCTCTCCAGCGTAGCTCCTAGCTCTTTTCACTTCATCCTTTTCCCTCCTTGCTTTTTTCCCTTCCCAGCTTTGACTATCCTTAGCCAATGTTTCTCTCCAGCTGCTGAGCTCTAGAGAGTATCAACAGTGACAGGACCCCCCCCACCTCCCATCCACCCTGCAAACTCTCCTCCTCCTCTGCAGAAGTGCCCTGTCCCAAGAATTACAGCACCTCTCGAGCATGTTCCTAGTGTTGTCTGCCTTCCTTCCTGGCTATTATTCACTGTTATCGACGGGTGTCTCTGGGGAATGATCATTTCTCATGCTTCCACGATAAGGGACCAAGCATGATTCCCCTGTAAGATGTCAGCCCCACAGTGGCAGGGGTAATCAATCAAGGGGAAGTGCAGCACTGGAATAAGTGCTCTGCTGAGAAGCCTGAGTTGGAGAAATGTGATTCAGGCTGCCTGCACTGCTTCTATTCTCGACAGCTCTGCACATGCTTTCCACAGGGAGCACACATCCCTGAAAGCCAGAAATCAGGAAGCTGGCAAATCCTGCTGCAGGTGAGCCAGCTGCCTGCATGTCCCACTGAGCCCAGCTGATCACAGCTGCCAGAGCCGAAGACAACTTCTAGTCTGGGATAAACAGGGAATCTGTTCTCCCCTCCAAAGAGGACTCCAAATACTCTCTAGACTTCATCCTCTTATCCAGCATCTGAAGAAATAGTCAGTCTGCATTTCATCCCAATGCTACATGTCGTTGCATTTGGATCTCACTGGTACCTCGTTGTTGGGGTGTAGATTCCAGACATCCTGGGTTTCCCAAAGACAGTTCCTTGGCAGTCCTCTCACCTGTCAGCAGAGCACTCTTTGCTTTTCCAGTTTTGTTCCTGTGGCAAAATTATTGCAAAGGAGCTGCGTGCTTAGCTGGGTGTGAGCTCCCAGCTGCCAAGGCAAGCGCTCCAAACCCTTCCTTGTCACATTCACTTCTAGCACAGTACTGAACACGGCTTCAAAAAAGAGCCAAAGTTTGCACTGTGTACCAATGCTCTTTCTCAAAGCACAACAGTCCTCAGCTTGTCTCAAAACATCTTTTACCACCTATTCCAATTTACCATCACCAGACAGGTCAGATTTAATGAAAAGCTGCCCAGAATACTAATGTGCTCCAGGTTTAACAATAAAGGCAATGACAAGGAAATGTATATGACTAACTGCCTATGCACTGAAAATCCTGCCATTGGATTAAACAAGTTATCCACTGAGCAGCACAATGAAAGAATTTGGGTTTCCTAGCAAGTACTGTCCTTTCCCTGCCCATCCTGACTCCTGCTCCTCTGTGTATGTGCTCATGAAGATTGCTGAGTTGCAATGCTCTCCCTCTCTTCCTACACACCACCCTCATCTCTCTGCACAGTTCCAGAGCTGCAGTCAGGCAAGCGGCAGGATTCGCTTAACCCCACACTAGCTCTGTCCTGCTCATCTCCCACACTGACACAGCATATTTTCCCTCCAAAATGGCAAATGCTTCTGTCTTCCTTGTCCCAGTCCACACTAAACTTGTAGTGATTTTCATTTCTTGAAGACATCTGCTTCCCCACAGTTTGGTTGAAAATATCAAAGGGTTAAACAAACTGTTGAAAGGGGGTCTGAGAGGCAGCCAGACAATGTCACTGTAGTAGTCTGAAGAAACCACACTGACAGTGCTGCATCATCTCGGTGGGGTGCCAAGTCTTTCTCTCTCTTCCTTCGGCTGAAAGAATATTTTATTATTCCATTCATATTGCAGCATCTTCCCCTGAAAACCAGCACTCTTTCTTGCATTTATGTAATTGAGAGAGCTTTGCTTCTGAATGTACTTTAGAGTATAGGGCTTTTTCCAAAATAGGCCCAGGAGTCTGGAGAATCAATGTTGGATTTAAACACCAACAGTGTGAATTAATATTTTGTGATCGTCCAAATTTATTTACATGCAGACTGAGTGCTTGAAAGAAGATGGATGCAAAATAAAACCTGGGAAATTCTCACCTGTGCAAACCGTTGCTTTATTCACAGCAGATGTCAGCCCAGTGGGACAGACAGGGGGAGCTGGGAAGCCTAACAGCAGCAGCAGACAACAAAGGATTATCACCAAGAATTCACTGAGCCCCAAATGAGATGTTTATTTAATCAAACAACAGCTCTATGCATTTGTTTTTATACCTACTCAGTATACCCCTTGTAAATTTGTCACAGTTAGAATTTCTTTCAAGTCTGATATCTATACCAGGAAAGAAACACCTGAACTTGTTCACAAAATTTCAAAAGACTTTTCACTTTAACTTTAGGAGTAAATAAAAGAACTTACTTTGCTTTGTACTTCTCTGTAGGAATGTTAACTTATCAAACACTAACCAATTTTGATTAAATATTAAATATTAAATATTTATTTATTAATACTTAAAAATTCCATTAGTGCTTGAAGCAACTAAATTTTTTCCTCTCTTTGCTAAATAATTAAATTGTTTGCAATGCCTTTACTACAGCTTGACAATCAGGTCACACATTTTCCATCTGACATTTGGAATGCAGAGACAAAACTGAAGCAAGAATCACCTATTTAAACCCTGGTTAACATTCTTTATTTGTGTCAGCCTTCCCAAGGAAATCTGAAGGCTTGTTGGCTGATAATTCACTCTTTTCACCTACCTTTTCCACTGATTTGCCGATTCCCAGGAAATTTATGGAGTGTTTCTCCAGATCACGTTTAGACCCTCTGACATGGAAATAGAGATGGTTTTTGGTTTACACTCAACTATCACTGTCCAAACAGATATGTGAGTTGTGAGGATAAATATGTTCTATTTTACCTCTATGTTAGAAAAACTGAAAGTGAACAATTTTATTCCTAGAATATGTAAGGGAAAGACTTGTAATAGAAATAATTCTGGCTCTCTATATTAAACCTCTATTTAAGACATCATGTCAAAGGTAAAAGAATATTTTTTCTAACCATAAGCAATTACATCTTACTAAGTATGGGAACTATGTTCTGGGATCTGAATTTTAAGATCTGAAGTTTTCTTGCTTACTTACTTATCCAAAATGAATGTTGCATGACTTTTGGACATATTTTACCCCTATGTTAAAAAAACTGAACGTGATTTGTTGTATTCTTAGTCCTTCAGATCACCTGTCTGGAGGAAAAAAAGAAAGGAAGAAAACTGATTTCTTTGCTTTCCCTTCTCTCCTGTACACTTTTAGGTGAAAAACGCTCATAATTTATGAGTGGTATGAAAAATACACTGAAGCAACATTTCCAGAATTACTTTCCAATGGGGTTGGTTCTTTAACGCTGAAAGCAAGAACATGTAAGTAGGGAAGGGTGAGTGGAGTAAAGAGAAGAAGATGTTGTTTCAGGGTTTTTAAATAATCTTGTAATAAACCTTTCAAAATATGTTTTAAACCAAGTAAGAACAATTTAGGTGTTAATAGATGAGAGTTTTTAAAGGGAAAGGAGTTGCCTCTACTTTGCCTGCAGCCACACTGGGAATCCTGAAAATGTTTACTCGGGTGGAAAAAAAAATTTTAAAAGAGAAAAAAAAAAATTTAAAAAATATTGTTTTTTACTCTTTTTTTTGTACTTTCATCATCAGAGGAGCTGGAGTGCCGCTGTGGGGATCCCGCCCAGCTCAGCCGCGAGTGGTGCGGCCCAGCGCGGCCGCCCCGTTGCCGAGCGACCGCCGCGGGGCCGCCGTGAGGGCCGGGCCGGGCCGGGGGCTCCGGGAGAGCTGACAGGGGAACCGGGCTGTGCTGGGGCTCCGGGAGAGCTGACAGGGGAACCGGGCCGGGCCGGGGGCTCCGGGAGAGCTGACGGGGGAACCGGGCTGTGCCGGGGCTCCGGGAGAGCTGACAGGGGAACCGGGCTGTGCCGGGGCTCCGGGAGAGCTGACAGGAGAACCGGGCTCCGGGAGAGCTGACAGGGGAACCGGGCTGTGCCGGGGCTCCGGGAGAGCTGACGGGGGAACCGGGCTGTGCCGGGGGCTCCGGGAGAGCTGACAGGAGAACCGGGCTCCGGGAGAGCTGACAGGAGAACCGGGCTGTGCCGGGGCTCCCGGAGGGCTGACAGGAGAACCGGGCTATGCCGGGGCTCCAGGAGGGCTGACGGGGGAACTGGGCTGTGCCGGGGCTCCGTGAGGGCTGAGGGGCTGTGGCAGATGCAGGTACGTGCTGTGTGTACAGCGATGCCTTTCCCAGCCTCGTGCGGCTGTAGTGGCTTTGCACCGCATCCTTCGGTGTGGTGAGGGGTGCGAGAAGCTCCGAGAAAAGAGAAGGGATTAGAAAGGCCGAGCGCTGACAAGGGCGATAACCTGGTCTGAGGGCGTTTGGGGTGAGTTTTGACATTGGCTCCCAGGGTTTCATATCTCTGTTGGTGGCTTCACAGACACACACACACAAAAAGTCTCTATGGACACAGCTGTTCTGGAAAATGTAAGAACTTCAGGTATTCAGACCTTCCAACATATTAAGGATTTGTCCTGTGTTAGTCCTTTGAGCAACATGCAGTGTGTTGCTGAAGTTGATGAGCCATGATGGCGTCATGTAAATTACCACTGTAAATTATCAAAAAGGTTACACCAGGAATCCTTTGAGAAGGCTTATGTCTGCCTACAGCTTTTCCAGCCTTGCATTCTGACTGCGGAATGCTGACTAGGAGAAGGAGGGTGGTAGTGATATAAATTAAAGTTGAAGAACACAAGTGGAAAAAATGTAAGGCTTATCCTTATGTTTCAAAATCTTTTGCAGTGTTTTTTTCTGAGTTTGGTTGGTCTCACTACCTTAGAAAAAATTTACTGTTGTGCACAATAATGCAGCTCCTCTTACAGGTTTTCCATTGTGAGTGGAAAATTTGTGTTTGGAGTTATTGAGTGGAAAATATTATGAAGGCCAGGGTCCTGGTAACACCTTATTTTAAGCTTCTTGCTTATTTATTATTTAATACTGCACAAAGCCATAAATCAAAACAGCACTTTATGAGCTTGAAACACCTCTCAAGTTGTGCCTGAAAGATATCTAAAGCAGATTGGAAAATCAGACAAATACCAGAGATGAGACCATAAAATGTAATGGAGGTAGAGTAATTGTTCAGCTTTGAAACTGTTGAGTGCTGCCTGCTTGAGTGCTGAAAATCCCAGCACAGCTTTTGAATTCAGTGCTTGTTCCAAGAGTATTGTGTCTTTCTCCATGCAGTTCTCCCGTTCATACAAGAGCCAAGGGCTCTGCATGCTGTATTTATGAAGATAATTTTTGCTGGATGGATCATGCCTAGTGTCTTTTTTATGTAAAATTTGCACTAGTCATTACAGAAGTTTATGTTCTGATAACTCTGCATACTTAGCACAGGATCTGTAATGCTCATGGCTTTCTGTGTTTACAGTCATCTTCACAGAACAAATAATCCAGATGATGCTGTCCAAATGAAAGACTCAAATGCCAGTGTTCTAATCTCTCATATTAATATTTAAAAATTAAAAATTAATCTTCAAGTTAACAATTTGAGAGATTGAAAGAATATCTCTGCAGAAATCAGTTCAGATAGTGGAATTAACAGAACCTGCTCTCTTCCTCCCTGCTGGGAGACATAAAGGAAGAGAGCGATATTTTACACAGACCTGAAAGGCAAATCCCCAGTAAGCCTTAGAACAGATGCCCTAAATTCTAGGCGTTGCAGTGGGAGCAAGGTTTCCAAGAAATGGAATCATTCTCTCCTTATACTTAGCACACATAGAGTAATCTACTTCAGCAGGGAAAAAAAGTAGCTCCCACTCCTAAACGTTTTTAGGCAGTTTAAGGAAACAGATATTACTTCTACAAGAGAAGACATTTTGATCATTATGTTGTTTTCATTTAACCCCAGGCACTTGGGAATTTTACTACCACTGAGAGCCTGTTTCTGTCCTAACATGGACCTGGTTCAGTCAGCCTCCCCAGACATCATGGCCACTGGAGGGTCCCTCAAGAAAGTACCCAGTGTCCTGAGCAGCCTTGTGGAGGAACCTAAAAAAAGACATGCTGTCCCAGATCACCTGCTGGAATCAAGTAAGTGCCTTCTCTCTGACTGTTCCCAGCCTTGTGGCAATTCTAGAAGACACTTGGCTGTTATTTTTCTTGTAACTCCCATCCTGTTGCTTAAATTGCAGCTTCCTGAGAGCTGGGAGGTATAGTCAGAAAAGAAATAGTAGCTGTACTGATCCTGGCTGACCCTGAAGTTATGGAGTGGCTTATTGAAGCCATGATGCCAAGAAAGGAACTAGTGGCAGGATCATGGATTTTCTGGGGTAGTGGATGGTACCATAACTTTCCATTTATAAATTCCTACCTACTTAAAAGGAAAAGTAATCTTTTTGTTTTTCCTCTTGATCATAAATCAGTCCAGCGTGACTTAGACTGCATCAATGTAACTACCATTCATCATGAACATTTCTGGTCTCTTTTTCTCCCTGTTTTGTGATCTGTAGAGATTTATTCAGAACATCAGAGGAGCAGGGTTATACAGGCTGAGCCTGCTGTGTTACACTATGGAGGGTATGAAGTTGGAAAACATCACCAACAAATGCTGGTAAGTTTTGAAGCAGGGATCCCCTTGGGGCTCATAAAAGGACAGCAGAATCTGAGTTGATTTCTTGTGGTCATGAGGCCTTTGCACTGTGAAGTGAGTGCTCTAAAAAGCAGCACTTAAATTCAGTGGTCCTGCGGTAACAGAAGAGACGAATACCAGGCTGTGAGCATCACCCTCCTTTATATTCCCTGATTCCCATGTCTGCATCAGTGCTTGTGATATGTAACTTGCACATCATGAGTGAAGGATTTGGGCTTTAACTGCACAAGAGACTTGTTTCCAAAATGCTCTTGGACTGTCACTGTGTCTGCAAACACATTCACTGGTGGGAAAGTTTTGAAAGCATCTCTGGTCTTTTGCCAAGAACAATTTGTTCTGAGAAAGGAAATTCTATGCATAGGTTTGATTGCCTTTCCTTGTGAATGGTTTGGATATTTCCTTTTATACTCTCTGCTTTCCCTTTGTCTGCCTTTGTTATTCATATTTTAAATATCTTGAGACAGAGGTTGGTAGTTATGTTGGACGAGGTTCTTTGTATATAATGAAAGTAAACAAATGCAGGAGGCTTTGCAGGCTGAACTGTCACTATCCAAAAGTTTGTTGATTGTACGCCAAAACAGAACCATGAAGTATTATGTAATTCCTATTGTTAAATGTCCCTAAAAGTGATCAATAAATTGTTTGTTCCAAATAAAATATTTGTTCCTTTTGCACATGAGCAAACCAGCATCAGAATTTGATTCAACAAAATTCTAAGTAACATCTTTCTAGCAAGACTGACTGTTATTCCTTGGTTAAAAATTGTAACTTGTATCCAAAGAATAAAAACACAAGTTGTAAGTTTTGCGTAGCTTTTCTTTTAAATTCAGAGCATATTTAGAATTATTTCTGCTAAAGTAAAAATAATTACTTCTCTGCTATGGAAGGTTTTACAAAAAGTACAGTTGACATTCTTAAATGACCTCTTATGTTGTAAAGTGTTTTGTGGTTTTTGTGTTCTTTTGTTCTACAGAAGCTGATAAATATTTCTACCAATGCAGTAAACCTTCACATAATACCACCGCAGACAATGTATTTTCAGATCAAATACAACAAAACAGTAAGTGTCAGAAAGTCTTCACACTGCTCTTTGCATGCAGCACAGGTTTTGTGCCATATAAGCAGCTTTCACATGGATTCTATCTTGTTTTGGGTCATTTTCTAGCATCGACTTGTCCCTGGTTTGTCCCTTGTGGTTACTGTTGATTTTTGCCCTGATGAATGGAGGTATTACTATGACTGCATCCGACTTCACTGCGAGGTGAGGATTCATTGCAAAACATAGAATTGTAATGGCATGAAACAAGTATTAGAGTGTGATGATAATGATAAAGGTATAGTTAGTCTTCTAGAGACACATAGATTTACTCCCAGTGAGTCTTGATTGGAGTATTTAATTTAAAGAATTAAAAATTTTTCTCTGTAAACATCCCAGAGCAGTAGGTAAGCTGATATAACTTATTCTGCTATTCTTTGCCAGGGAATCAGTTTTTGTGCCACATTGATGTAATATCTTAGCTGAGCAGCTCGGAGGAGCTCTAGAGATTTGCGTAAAGTATGGAAAGACAGAAGGATACTGAAAGCAGGTAGAATATTAATATTCTGAGGTACAACACAGTGATAATCTTGAAGATGTTTTATGCCCACTTACTGGCCAGTTATTAGAGAAACTTTTTACTTCCATAATGGGCTGAGAGAGTTGGGACTGTTCAGCCTGGGGAAGGAGAGGTTGCACGTAGGCCTTGTAGCAGCCTTCCAGTATCTGAAAGGGACTACAAGGAAGCTGGAAAGGGACTCTTCATCAGGAACTGCAGTGATAAAACAGGGAGTAATGGGTACAAATTGAAAGACAGGAAATTTAGGTTAGCTATTGGGAAGAAATTCTTTACTGTGAAGGTGGTAAGACACTGGAGCAGTTGCCCAGGGGAGTTGTAGATGCCCCAACCCTGGCAGTGTTCAAAGCCAGGCTGGATAAGGCCTTGTCTAGTGGGATGTGTTCCTGCCCATGGCAGGGGGTGGTTGGGACTGGATGATTTTTAAGGTTCCTTCCAACCCTTAACATTATATGATTCTATGATTTACTAATTGTATGATATAAATATTTTCACTTGTTTGTTTGTTTTTTGGTTGCAGGGAGATGATACCTTAGTTGTTCCTATGCATGCTTACCCTGCTGTGAATGTTGTAGAATTTCCATCATTTATAAATCTATCTGATGTATCGATTGGTCAGAGGTGAGTTAAGGACAGACATTTGTCCATACTTTGTGAGCCATGCCCAAACCCTGAAAAATCCCATTTTCCTCTCTTCATACAACATAATGTCTTGAAAGCCTTAAGAAACTCAGCTACCATTGGGACTGCAAAATAATTCAGCATATGAACTGTTTCAGGTGCACATTCACCATAAAGTAAATGCTGTGCAAGTTAAATATATATAAAGACAGGTCTGGAGTTTTTTTGCTTCTTGTATTTAAGATATTTAATGAGCTAGACTTCATCTTACTTTGTGTGGATAGCACTGGCTGTCCTCATGAAGTAAGCAGTAATTGTTGTTAATAGGAACTGGGAAGGGGAAACAGAGAAGGTAGATTCTGTTTATTAGGGCCTAGTTGTGCAGTATATTTGCTATATTAGTTATAATTATGATGATTTATGTTAGTGTAAAGATTTGAGTGATTTCTAGGAAGTAAAAGTCTTAGCAGGTGGTTTTGTTTTAGCCTATGAGTTGAAAGTAACTCACGAATTTTAGTGAAACACCGAAATATGAATAGGGAAGGCACATACAAGAAACATGCAAAATTCTGCAGTAAAAATGAGCCCAGCATTGCAGAATAATACTTGTGTCTTTTTGTTTGTTTGTTTGTTTCTCTAATCCCTTTAGTCTGTTAAACTTCAGTGAATCATAGCATGCCAAGTTTTTCACAGGACTGAACAAAACTCCTGATATTCTGAGGCCTCTAGACATGCTGTGGTGCTGTTATTTGCTCCATTTTAGTGCTGAAGTATACAGAATTTTCATATTCTCAGAATACAGAGAAGATATTGGAAAGAGAACAAAATATAATTTTAAATAATGGGAATTGTTTTTCAACACAGCAGGATGCTCAGAGATATTCCTGAGGAAATTTGGAAGAATTCCTGAAGACAAAACTTGTGGTTTCAACTGTAATTTTTACCAGTCTTTTTCAGCATTAAACGATTTTAAAAGTTTCTAAAAATAAAAGATTTCTGAGATATTTGGTACTTTACAGAACCTGAGATAATTTGGCCTCAATCCATAGCCCTTGAAGTCAATGGAAAAACTGCCTTTTACTTCCATAAAGATAGTATAAAATCTATATTCTATCACTCACAATTCTCCTTAGGTACAGAAGACCCATCAGGCAACAGGTGGCATATCTGGCTTGTTTTTTAAAGCACTTCTGTTGCTGTTCAAACTGCACTACACCCTAAAACCAATTGCCTGCCCTCTCTGCCATTGCATGTTCTTTGTGAACAGGCCATAGTAAGGAAGAGAAAAAATAACTTGGCTATTACTGCTAATTTCTTTAAGCATTTTAAAATGTGCTTTCCAGAGGAACATTGTGTGTAACATGTATTCTTTGCTAATCAGCAGGGTAGGATTTCAGTCAGAGAACTGATAAAAAACAGAAATGAGCCTAGATAAACGGATCTTGATTTGCAGGATGATGAGGGGTGGTACACCAAAGCTTTCATGTTTCAGTTTAGCCTATGAAAACACTTGCATGCAAAGGCGAGCCAGGTTGAAAAAATGTATGCTAATACTCCTCACACAACCTGCATGAGACATAAAGGGCTATTTTAAAACTGAGGACCCAGCATCATTATTTTCACAGTGATTCAAGTTCAGTCATTCTGATATGTTG
Source organism: Anthoscopus minutus (assembly GCA_013399455.1). Lineage (NCBI taxonomy): Eukaryota > Metazoa > Chordata > Aves > Passeriformes > Paridae > Anthoscopus > Anthoscopus minutus. The sequence continues at coordinate 332,038 of VWYI01023767.1, read as the reverse complement.
GAGTTTTCAACACTTTCTTTTCTCATTGTGTTTCATGAAGAGGGCCATGGGAAAAAGCTGATTTCTGGTTCTATACTCACTGTTGCTCTAGTTTGCATTGTTTATACTTGCTAGATATTAAAGTCTGAGAATTTGAAGATAGGCATAAATAACTTCCAAAAAGTAATTTTAAAAAGCTTTCCACAATCAAATTCTGTATGGATAGGAGAAGGTAATGTCCAGCATTAAAATCAAGATTTAGCTTTTGATGAGAGGGGGAGATTGAAGGTCTGAAATATCTTGCTATTTTGGAACAGTAAGAAATTATGATTTTCACACTAATAAATAACTCACCCCTCTAAATGCAGGTAATTTAGTGCATGGTGTGTATAATACAATTTCCTAGCTTGTAAGTGATGACCAACTGTACTTTGATTAATTTAATTTTTCCTTTCTCTCTTTTCAGTAAGGAGTATGTTATTCCATTGCAGTGCAGCTGTCCCATAGATTTTGAATTCCACATTGATATTATTCAGCCTCACAGAGCCTTCACTGTCCATCCAACATTTGGTAGATTGACCTCTTTAACATTCTAATTGTTAAATCTGTATTTATTAAGTGTAGTTACTTGTGACAGTGTATTTGTACAGAAGAAACCTTTGCCTCAGGCAAAGCTTTTGCAGGTAAATGCTGCCAGTCATTTGCAGCCTCATGGCAAACAGCCATCTTGGCTGTAAGTTTCTTTAGGCAATGCCCAGCTATGACAAAATGCCAGCTCTTACAAAATACAGGATGTTCCAAACAGTCTGTGTGGCCTTTATCTTCCCAGAAGAATATCCCTGAAAAAAGGGTCATCCCAGTAAAACTTAAGTCAGAAATTTTGATAGTCTGAAACTATGGCTGAAGACCATCTGAAAAGCACTAAAAAATTTCAGCTCTTACTCAAAGCTATTGTGCTCAGAGTAATCATAATGTCATAGAATCACTTAGGTTGGGAAAGGCCCTGAATGTTTAGGGATATGAATGGTGGTTAAAGTGGTTGAGAAAATAATGGAATAGGCAGTAAGGAAATAAGGTCAAGGAGAGACAGGTAATGCATCAAATCCAGATGAGTCCCCCAGCTTGGAAAGCACAGAGGAAAATGTTTATAAATGCTTTGCCCACGAAAGCAGAAGGTGCCAAAGACTTAAGACTAGCAGATGCAAGTGCAAAATTTCTACATATAAACAGGCAGTCATCTTCACAGCAGTATGAAATATTGTAGCCCTACTGTCAAATCTTGCTGCTATTGCAAAATATCTGGAGGCAGACTTTGAGACTTGAAAGATTTTCCATGTCTACTGCCATCCACTCAAATAATTAAGTTGTTTAAAAAGAAGTAGCCCAGAATCAATTTCAGCACACTAAATTTGGCTCATGTTATATGAACTCTTACTGGTTTTCTCCTCTAATCACAGGAATTATTCCAGGCAATGGAAAAGTCAAAGTAACTGTGAAGTATTCCCCACTTGAGTATGGAACAGCACAAATGGCAATGCAGTTATGGATTTCAGAGTTTCACTCAAAACCCTACGTGTGTGTATTCACAGGAACATCAATACCACATGTGGCTCTGATGTATGTGTGGCTGACTGGTCTTCGAGTGTTTTTGCCCAGTTCTAAAAGATATTCATGTAATAGGATTTCATACCATTTTGCTATGATCATTTTAAGCATTGGTTTCTTTGGAGACTTACAATGAACTGATATAATTCTACTGTTGATGCATGTACTTGATTTTTACACTGTTTGTTTAGAACATCCTTAATCTATATGAAATGAAATAAACAAAATTAGTGTAATGAGGAGTTACATATCCTTAAAGAAATGTTGAGCATCCTCAGCTTCATTCCTGTTCATTATTCTTATTGTTGAGGCCTTGCAAGATGCAGGGAGTTTTGAGCTTTTTGGGCTGTACTTAATTTTTTTGTGAAAAAATTGGACTTCTATGCCATTTAGAGAGTATTTATGAAAGGAATATGTGTCCTTCTGACATCTAGAAAAGAATATTTTGATGAACAACAAAGTCATCCAGAGAAAAAAGCTGTGTCTGGAAAGTCTGTGTTATGGAGAAGAGACCGATTCAGCCAACTACACTCAAAGCCTATTCAAAAACTAAAGGTGTGAAAAGATAATAATTACAAGTACTTTCCTGGGCTAGAAATCTTCCATGTTTCTGTTTCTTCCTATTAATTTATATCTCATAGGAAATTGAATTCCAGAACCTCAGATTCCCTGCAGACTTGTCAAATCCGTATGCTGTAGCTACTGTTTTGATTCAGGAACCAGGAAAATTGAAGTTAAAGGATATAAAAGAAGGTAAAGTAATTAAGGAGCATAAACTTGGTCTTAGCATTATTTGTAGCTCTGATGAGGAGCTTGGCTTCAGAATTGCTGAGGTGATGTGACTGTTATTCCTGTGAGAACTCTCGACTTTATGTATTAATGGGTACAGTTGTCTTAATGGATGTTTTTCATATTAAAAATCAAGTCTAGACTGAAGTGTGATATGGCTCTCTGATGTTCCTGTAGCCCTGTCTCAAGGCAAAGGGAAGAAAACCAGACAGATGAAGGATGCTGTATTTCAACAAAAAGTCAAACAAAATGTTCACGAAGAAGAAGCAAATCATCTAAAGTGGTAAGTGTTAGTTAACCATGTTAGTTAAGCATGTTAACAAGACTGGGATTTGCTTAACCAAGGCCTCTGTGAATGATGTATGCAATATCCTCTAGTGCAGAATGCTGCCATTTAATGTCCTGACATGTTTGGTTTAAGCCTAAATTATTGTTGTTTTATTTATTTTTTTTTCTCTCCTGCTTAGAGCAGACTCAGTAGATTCATAGTAGTACCCAGTGAGGACTTTGATTGCCTTGTTGTTCCATTCAAAAAAGAAACCTGCTGAAAACCTCTTTCTCTTAAGCTTGTTCTCAGGCATCTCATCTTGTGCCCTTAAGGGCAAAGGAAGGTTTTGTCATGGCTCTCAGTAAATCAATGCTAAAATGAAGAATGGAGTGAGAGCAGAATTACACTTTGAAGTGTTCAAAAAACATGTAGATGTAGTGCTGATAGATGTGGACATAGTTTAGTGGAGTGTTAGGCAGAGTTAGGTTAATGGACTCAATTATTTTAGAAGATTTTTTCCAACCTTAATGATTTCATTATTCTATTGTACATCAAATGGTGCAAAGCAGAACACAATTGGATCTGTAGGCACATCATGGTTTCATTTGAAATCCACAAATCAGCTCATACACTGAATGTCATGGCCACCTAGGCACCTAAGGAAGAGGAGAGTAAGTCTGTCAGCCTTTGAATAAGACAAACTGTCCATTAAGTAAAGCATTTTTCTTGTCTTCACTGTAAATGCAGGCAAGTTCATAAGGGAAGTGATCCAATCTCTGTGGAGTTTAAAAAAGAGGTTATTGAAAGCCGACAAAGGGAAGAAGAGGAATACAAGGTTAGTTTTGATGGTTTTTCTGTAAATTTAATATCAAACTTATACTTTCGGATTGTGCAGTGCACTAGTGAATTGTATCGAGCTCTAAACATGTTCAGTTTTTCTCCATTAATCAGTGCAAACCTGTGCTAGTTGTGTTTGTTATTGCAGTCATATCTTTATGGTGCCTGTGTATCACTGTTTCAGGGGTGGTTTTATCTTGAAGGTAGACAGAAAGAAAGGTAAGGTATTATCAGAAATGTAACAATATTTGCCCAAGTGAGCAGATTTGCACTCAGCCACCCAATCTCATCAGAGTGCCACATTCCAGCATAATCCTGGCAGCATGAAGGCCACATTCAACATTCTGTTTGTATTGTACCTCTGAGGAACTGCTGTCCTGAATGGCTCACATTCAAAGATCCTGTTAGTACTCCCACACAGAGCCATGGGGAGATAATTCATCTGGTTGCACTTCTGCTTCTTCACACCCTCTGTCTTTGGTTTCTTCCAGTCACTGCAGACTGCTGGTCCTCTTCCACAGAGGTGACAGCAGCAATAAGCAATACTTAGTGGTAGGAAATACTTTTCCCAGTGTGGCACAGCCCTGAAGGACAGGTGAAGCCTGTCCCTCTTATCCTGCCTCCTGGGTATTCTAGTGGTTTCTGGCATCCCACTGACTTGCAACGGTTTGTGGGAGTGAAATTGTTTATACACAGAGTAAAGGCTTGATTTATACACTGAATTATGCAATATAAAACATTATAATTAATGCTAAAAAGAAGGAAATGAGTGAAAAAAGGATCTAAATTGTGAGATTGATTTATCACTGAATTAGATGTAGGTTAACTTTGTTTAAAAGCACCTATTTCCTAACCTGCTGATTTGGCTATTCAAAGCAAACCATGTTTCATTAGGACAGAGATTTGATTGAAACTCAGACCTGAAAAGACAGTTTTTACTTTGTTTGAATTGCTTAAGGGTTGCAATAATTACACCTTAAAAAGGAATGAAATCTGTGTTTTGTTAAACACCTCCAGAAAGTTACACTGCGAGTTTCCCTAATTGTAATGGAGGAAAAAAAAATCACTGGATGCTTTGTGCTAATGTAATTTTTCTTTAAATTAGCTCCAAAGAGGAGATCCTATCATAGAACAGGAGTTTCAGAGGGATGAAGTAGAAGTTTCGTTCAGACGTGTTACCCGGCATGTTGACCAGGTTTGTTCATTTATAGCCTGCTCTATGCATGCTAGATTATCACCTCTCAAGCTAGAAAAAAAGCCATAGATTTTTGACACTGAATACTTTTCCTCCTTATATTTCTATTTCTGTGTCAGTGCCTTATTTCCCATTTTACTATTAGGTAGGGCAGACACCATGCTACATGCATGACTCATCTTCTAATGTTCTGATCTGCTATAAGAGTCAAGTGGAAATCCGCAGGCCTAACCTGGGATTTATATTGCTTGTTTCTGAAAGATCTCTCAGGAGAAGCTTTCTTCTGCCTTATTGTAAGGTTAAGCATATCACAACATTTCCAGCCTTTACCTGCAGGTTAGATTGACAGGAACCTTTCTGGTACTTGGATTTTTCTACCCTTCTCATTGATGTCCTTCACTCTTCTTTGGCTATGTGCCATTATTAGAGAAAGGATACTGGTTTTGCTGGGCACTGGATTTGAGTCCTTACAGCTATTTCAACTTCATGTCTATGCAAGATAAAGTGTGTATTTGGTAGAGCTCCTGTCCATTCTCTCTGCTTTCCAGCTGCCAATGGAGTACACTGAAGTCACAGTCTTTGTTGATCATTTGTGTAGATGCAGACCATACCACATTATCTCTGCATTTTCCGTGCTACATCTGCAAATACTTGGTGATTACCTCCCATTAAGCCCCGCAGTAAAGGCTTCTGGTTGAATGCCAATGCTGCAAATATTTTCCCTAGACCTAATTTCAGAATTTAGATATAACATACAGATTCAGGCCAAAGAATGACTTGAGAAGGAGAAAAGTTTTCCCTTATCTAGTTGTAAAAAATGTTGTCCTTCTTTTTTTCTGTTTCCATTTTTAAAAATACACTGTGCAGCAACCAAGTGTCCATCCTACATTTGACTTGCTTCATAATGACCCTTGGAACAGAAGAAAGAGGATGTTCAGGAAATTCCAACAAGCAGCATACAAGGTAAAGTGAACAACTGTGAGCGCATGACACCTGGGAAACAGCACAAAAGAACATGCAACCAGCACATATGGAGTGTTCACAGCTAGCTAAGGATTTGGTAGTTTGATAAATATGCCCCAGGATAATAAGGATCCACCAGGAAATAAGGATCTGGAGTAAGTTTTGTATTCAACTCATCTTTCATATTGCAATTGATACTAAACAAATGCAGATAAATTCAGAATTTTTTTTTTAAGTAAAAATTAATTCTGTACAAAAAATAAGATTTGAAAATGCACATAGAATATTGCACTCTTGGGTACAAGAAAGACTTTAATAAGCTGGAGTGAGTTCAATGTAGAGCCACCAATATGTTCAGGGCTTAGAGCACTTAGTCTGTAAGGAGACACTTAATCTGGAAGGTAGAGAGAGAGAGCAGCGCCTTCCAACTCTTTTGAGCTTACTGATGATGGAGGATCTTTGCAATGCTATGTGATGGGAACATGGGAAACAACAGAGAGGTATAGACCTGGAAACTAAAGACCAATCAGTAAAATCACTTATTTCATTTGGCTTAAATATTGTCTTGCATCACCACTGCTCTTTCCCTAGTAAATCTTAATGTAGCAAGCAATACGGAAATGTCCTGCTCTTCTAGTGTCCAGTTTGGATATTCTTCAATCTATTCATAACATTGAAGTCACAAAATTAAATGCTCTTTTCTGTATTGTAAAAGTAAAGAAGGACCAAATGGCCCCATCTGGTATTAAACCTAGGTTTCTTCATTTTTACCCTGTAGGGTATAAGCAAAAACACAGTGCAGGTTGCTGTTTACTCTCCTCATTCTCAGAGCCACAAATATTCATATGGTCCTGGTTAACTGACTATTCATCCTCTGTTTAATCTGTATATGCCAGTAAACACAGCTGAAGGATTAGAACTCAGAAAAAAAAAAAAGAAGTCTGATTAACATGTAAGAGTAAATTAAAAATTATAACTGTATTTATTGTGTAATGTCATTATAGAGTTGAGATTCATTCTACATCTTTCCTTCTCATTTTCTCCTGAACACAAAACTATATTAAAAATTCTCAAACAGATATGTCTGAGTGAGCTCTGGAGAATAAATACAGATGTAACATATACAGTATTTCTATGGCTGTAAATCTTAGGGTGTTTGACTTAAATTTAAAAATCATTCCCTCAGATTTTGATTCAGATTCGTCTAAATCGTTTATTGCTTCTGTTCCATGGACTGACCAGGGAGGCCAGATGTCTGGAGGAAGGGTCTGTGCCTGGTAAGGATTAGAAGAACAAGTTGATATTTTGGCCATGGGCAATGATAATTCAGGTTGTGCTGCAGTGTGTCAGGTGCATTACATATAAACATAAAGACAAAGTCCTTAAAAAGGAGTCTTCCAGGAAAAAGTGTGACTAGGTGGAGGCATAGAGTGATTTGGATTGTATGGCCTTTAAAGGCCATCAGTCTAACCTCCCTGCAATGAGCAGGGACATCTTCAGCCAGATCAGGTTGCTCAGAGCTCTGTCCAGCAGGACCTTAAATGTTTTCAGGGATGGGACACCCATCACCTTTTTGGCAGCTTCTTCCAGTGTTTTACCATCTTTGTTGCAAAAAAATTTCTTCCTTACATCTAGTCTGAAACTACCTTCTTCTAGTTCAAAACCATTACCTCTTGTCCTATGGCAATAGGCCCTGCAAAAAGGTGGAAATGGCTGTAGTCAAGATACATCTGTTTCCCATGCACATTATTTACCATGTTTAAGAAATGTGATTAACTGTTCTTAGGAACCCTGCAGTTTATCTACTTAATAACAGGGCAGAAGCTGTGGATATTCCATCACTGGAACTGTTCGAGGCCAGGTTGGGTGGGGCTTTGGGCAGCCTGATGTAGTGATAGATGTCCTTGTCCCTGGCAGAAGTGTTGGACTAGGTGATTTTTAAAGGTCTCTTCTAACCCAAACCATTCTGTGGTTCTATCGGAGGAGCAATGAAAGGGCAGACAGGACTGTGTGAGTGACAGGGAGATGAACAGATCAGGTGGAGCCTGAGAGGTCAGAGTCACAGGATGAGAGGAGCTTAGTGCAGGGGGGATGGAAGGGGGAAAGACATCTGAATGTGATGAAGGTAAGATGTCTAAGCTCAGTGAAATGAGACGGTAGGAGCCATGAGACACATTGCCAGGTGGCCAGTACTGGGTTGAGTTTTTGTCCTCATTGTTTTCTTATGGAAGTGTTTTTAATCAATTACCTTCTTTTTTTACACTGAAGTGAAAGTGCTGGTGTGGAAAAATTACTTGTTATTTAATATCATAGAGGAAAAATGGCTTTGGATGGTAGTCACAGTTGGGTAAATGGGAGACAGAGAAGTATTGAGTCTTTTATTTCCCACTCCCTTTTAGATATACACAATTTGACAGCTCCTGAGACACACAGTTCCATATTAGGCCTTTTCCTGCTTCTGCATATAGGCACTTCTAATTTCCAGGATGCAAGCAATGCAGGAATGCTGCAAATAGAAGGTGTAATGACATTTAGTGTAAGAGAGACCTCTGACTTGTCTCAGCCTTGCTGAGAACTGTGCTGGAAGGAGTGGGCTGTAATGTCTTTTTAGGAAAGGGGTAATTAGATCTGTCTGCTATTCAAGGTATTGTGCTTTTATCTTGTAGATGTTACATTTAAAGTCTTTAGGAAGTATTAACTTACTTTTTATATTAAAATTACTAGACATCCTGGTTTAGGAAAATGTTAAATACATTTTGTATCTGGATTCTATTTCTGAAACAGTGTATTAAGATATATTACAAAATCTTAATATTTTGTTTCCACTCATGACAGAAAGCAGGAGTTTCAGCAAAGCAGAGAAGAGTGAAGAACATAAGGACTTTTCTTTCAGCATATCTGAAGATCGTATACTGCCTTTTGAATTCCCCTTTTATGGTTCCCATGAACTGCACAATTATTTGGTAGGTACAGTAACTCAAATGTTAGTCTGCACTCTAGATGGAATTTTGTTGGAGACAAAGGGCTGGTAGTCCTTTTATTAAAATTTCACAATGTGACTGGTGTTCTGGGGTTCTGACAAATTAATTCAGGACTTCAGATTTACTATAGGTTTTCCTGAAAACAGTAAAAAAAAAAATTTCATTCTCTTAATTGTACCCTAACATTGTGAGCAGCACATTAATGTTTAGAGTTAGTTAACATCCATTTTTCAGAAGAAAAGAAAAAAAATAACTGAAATGCTGGAGTCTAAGAAACAATAGCAGAAATATCAAACTATATAAAACAAATATTTGCATAATTATTTCCATATGTTTTCAGTTAGCTGTGCTCATGGATTGCTGCCAATACAAAACAAAATGCCCACCATATTACTGGTTTTAAATACTGTTCTGTTTCAGGCACCTGATGCTCTTGGCCTAGTCCCTATTGAATCTGTAGACGTGAAAGTTGAACACATTCTTCCTTTTTATGACTTGAAGGTGAGTCAGTACAGTTCCCTCATGTTTCTCTTACCTGTTCAGTTAAATGTCTCCAGCTTGATTCAGTGGCCTCTGTGCAGCCCAGTAAAAATTATTGCCTTAATAAGGCTGTATGATTAGCATGCTTTTATTAAAACCAAATCTCACCAGTTTCCGTAAGTAACCAGCTTACAGCTAGCAATAGTCCCCTCTCTCCAGATAGAGGTTAATCACCTCAGCTGAAATTATTGTGTATCAAATATCAAAGTCCTGGTGAAGTATGGCTTCTCAAAATTTTGGTTATATACCATTTTCTGGGAGAGTTTTCCAAGTGTCTTTTACCATGGAGATGTGATGTGTCCATAATAAAATCAAATGTTCCACCCTATTTATGAATTAACTGAAAATAAATTATTTTCATTTTCTGCAGCACATCTTTTTTCTTTGCATTTAGGTTCCTCAGCATTGCAACATTATGAAGTATCAGCCATTTTGTACACATTATGTAGCTACAAATTACAAACCTGTAAAACTTTCCCGACCACTGAGGCAGGGAGCCCAGGTAACAAAACTACTCCCTACATTTCTACAGTTTCCCCTACAATTTCCCCTACAATTTCCTGCTACAGTTTCCCCTACATTTTTACAATTATTTGATTAATTTTGCCTCAACATTTTATACTGATTTATCACACTCTGAAAATCTTTGATGTCTGTGCTTTTCAAGGATGAATTGATTCAAGTAGTTCCTTCTCCTGGGGGGCAGCTCTCTCAGAGGACAGATTTTGACAAAGCAACAGAAGGGGATATCAGCCTGTTAAACCTGGTTCCTCCCCAAGCTTTAGTCCACCCTACAGAGAGCAACCCACTTCGCATTTTTGTAAGTAGGAGCTGACTTCCATAAAGAACCTAAGAAAGGAGCAGATGTGTGCTTGTTTCATCAGAAGCTTGATGTGGAGTTTGTGGGTAGTTTTCTTACTCAGGTTGGTTATAAAACTATCCAGAGGGACAGTAATCCTTCCTGGTGCAAGCTCTGATAGATAGGAGTTGCAGAGTTTGTCCCACTGAAAGGAGAACCATTTCAGTTTGGGGTGGGTTTTGATCAGTTTAGGGGAGGGGTGATATGACAAAATTGCTGTGAAAGCAGAGAACTGGAGACTCTTCCAGTCTGACATTCCACAAATGATCAATCATCACGTGATTTCTGGGAACACCATGGTGCCCCTCCCTTCTCCATTTGTTTCCCCATTTGGATGTTAGAGGAAAATCCATGATCTTGGCATCTCAGTCCATCTTTAACCTCACATTCTCTCCCAGGTAGGTAGGACAGATGCAGTCTTTTCCTGCTGTTCAGCTGGGTGACTACAGACCTGCCTAATCCATGGGTAAACTGACAGAAGTGGAGTCAAAATCTGCCCACATTGCATCATGCTGCCTTACGATTTCTAAAAGTTTTCACAGCATCCCAAAACACATTTCCAAGTTATTAGGCACAGAGATTCAAAAAATCACTGGGACTTGTATGGGAGGGTTTTCTGTTACTGTTGTCATCTAGATTGTGCTACTTGGCACCAGCTGCCTGAGGTATTTCCCACAGTGCAGCACAGCCTGGAGGTCCCTGGGTGCCTCTGAGGAGGCAGAGGCAGCTATAGGGCTCAGTGCAGGGCCATGCATGGGCACAGGCAGATCTTCTAGCCAGCATGGCACTGTGCCTGCCCTGGGTGGCTCTGTCTCCCAGCCCTCCCTCGCTGCAAGGGGCCAGAGCCCACTGTGCTAGTCTGGTGATCTTGGCATTATATCAATGCTGTAGACTTGTCCTCCTTGCATGCAGCCAGGACTCCAGTGGATGTGCTGATGAGATCCTCTGTGCATCTCATTCATCCCTCTGTCATATCAGTGCAAGAGCCAGGCACAGCTTGATCCCAAACTAGCCAGAACTGGGCTTTATCCAGAAGCAGATGCTAGTGCAGGGAAATGGATGGCAAAATGTTAACTGGCGTCCACCATAGCAAGTCCATTTTCCCTTCTTGATTTCTGAATGATTCAGAAAATCAGCAATGGATTTCAAAGTAATTAGGCAGTAGTTTTTTCTTCCAGACTTAGAGACAACAGCTAAATTGCTGTATTTTAGATGGTAGAGATCATGAATAAATCAGACAAGAATGTAGGATGTGGGGAAGAGACAGAAAATGAAGGATCATACCAAACACAACAGTCACAGTGATACAAAGCTGTGAATCTGGCGACACTACTTTAGTTGTAAGAACTGAATTTTTATTAATTTTATTTATTATAGTACTCAGAACAATTTATTAAAATAATCTCTTCATGGTTTTTAGAATCCCGTTCCAGGATTAGTTCCGTTTTTACAACCTTTGGCCTATTGTGAATCAGATATTGAGTATCATCTTTGTCCTCATCCAAAATACACCTTTACCAAGGAATGTCCCAAAGGATCCAGTATTCCAGTCACACAAAAGAAATTCCTGGATCACAAGGTATGGCATTTGGGTTTATTGTATGAATACCTGTCTTGGGTATGTTCTTCCTGAGAACTTGCTCTAAGGAATCAAAAGGAAGGTGGAGTCATTCTAGATAGAAGATATTTTCAGATATGAGTTATACATGCACCTAAATAGTCAGTACATAGGTCAGAATAAATAGTTCTAGTTAGGCTTTATCCATGTCTCTTATTTATGCCTAAGTGTTTCTTTGCTCTTTCCATATGTTCACTGTCATATTTTCATGTCCTTACAGTAATGGAAGGATCTTTGATATATTCAGCTCCCCAAATTCAATTCTCAGCCAAGATGGTCTGTCCTGCAAGCCTCTCTCCCCACAGCATTATGTATTAGAGGTCTGATTGTTGTCACTTGTCATTTCAGGAAGTGATTTGTGGAGTAATGGAATGGAGACAATTTTCACCCCTGCAGTATTCCACTTTTTCTAACATTCCCACACTGACAAATACAGCACTTAGGTAAGAAAGAATTTGAATATACGATGTCTCTATTCTGCACTAGTTTCTGCTGCCTGTAACTACATTGATCAGTCATTAGTCCCACAGATGAAAGTGGGCCTACAGGTGGAATTAATTGCTGCTCAGAAATCCAAAACAAACAGAAAAAACTCCTACTGAACTCCTAGACGAGTGGGTTAAGAACAAAAGAATAGAAGAAATGCCTAGTCCAGGAAGGAGAATCCCAGTCTGGGCTTTTGGTAACACGTCTCCTCAAAGCTTGTTGACACAGTTCTAGAAGACCCTAGGGGGTACAAACTTTGTCTGTCTGTAAGGCCTTTAACTTCTGGACACTTGCACCCAGTGGCAGCCAACATCTCTCAGACTCACATTCCCTCATATCACAGCAATTTCTGGTGCAGCCAATATTTTCCATGAATATTTAAAAGTACATCATCTTCATTGTAACTGCAGCTGCTGTGAAGCTTCAAAATATGAAAATACAATTAGTATTAATACATTAAGCTTATACCATTTCCATTACAGGGATCCTTACAGTTTAGATATGCTTCCAAGAGATGTACCACCAGTGCTGTATGACTTACCTGAGAGAGACAAAGAGAACATAACTGATCAGTAGGTTTCTCCTCTATTCTGTATAAAGTGTTATTGCCTATGTTTAAATCACTTGTATGGATGTGTCAAAACCTGTCCTAAGAGATCCTCAAAGGCAAAAGCACAAAGTCTCTTTTACATAAAAAATACTTTTGTTCCTGTCGGCTAAAAGCATACTTGCAAAAGGACAAAGGCAAATTGTTCATCATCTTACTAATTTTTAGTGAGACAGATGAAGATGAGTTCAACATGATTCTTACTCCAGAAATGGTGGAAGCTGAATTTCCACAGATTGGGCAGGAGCTCTCAGAAGATGAAGAAAAATCAGCAAAAAAAGAAAGGTAGGTATATTTTGAAATTATAACAGAGGAATGGAATCTGAAGTCAAGCATCCCTTTCAGAATTGCATAGAAAATCATACTGAGATGCTCTAGGGGCTCCATTACAAGTGGGATGGAGATCTAGTACTTTGAGCAAATTTGCACTGCAAATTCAATCTCTGGATTTTACTTCAGAAAGCAGCTGTGAACATGATGCATTGGCCTGGATCTCTCTGACTATGGTTACATCAGTATGATCTAACATTTGAGGCAGTTTGCTTGCTTTCTCAGAGATGTTCAACATTCTTGGGCCAGTGACTTTTGCTTTTCATTGACCCTTTTGGTTAGATATTTATTAATGCTGGCAGAGAAAAAAACCTTTAGAATTTCCCCCTGGCATGGTGTTTTTTTCTCTGGCTTTTCTTGGGAGTGTTTCATGTTTGTTCTGTCTGAGTTTCACACTCCCCCAACACGCATCACAGCAGGCACTGTGAGTGACAAGTGGCTGCAGAGCAACGCAGGTGAAAGTGCCAAGTTTTAACCTTGGAGCAAGTGAATTCATTTCTGCCCCAAAGTTGTCCCCTCTTCAAAGTGGTCATGATGTGGCTTAAATACTAGCATGTGCAAGATAACCTGAAACCTTCTGAGCTATCAAGAGATTTGAATGTCTGCTTTACTTTTAGTGGGGAATAATTTGATTTGTGCTGAAATCCCATTCAGCTGTCAGCCATTAAAACAGTGTGAGGTTTCTGACAAAACACTGATTGCTGTCTATTGATTACTACAGCCCTGATTGAAAAGAATTTTTTGTAAAACTGTAGATGTGTTGCACTCAGAGCTGGTTTTTATATTTTATGACACGGGTTGTCAGAACATGAGGAATTAAGAACAGCTTGTGTAACTTTTTTCCTCCACTGCGATACAGTGCTTTGCCTGGGTGAGTTATTTGATAACCTTAAGTTTCTTCCTTTCTTAAATCTTAGATGCTTTCAGAAAAACAACTAGAATAATTTTCAATATTAGACAACTCTGGGTATTGATATTTACTTGTTGAAATCTTCCCTATTATTTTGGGTTTGTAAATAGGGAAGCAAAAATTTCTTAGCAAACAATGAAGTCCCAATCCTTTATGTTGTCACTGAAAGATTCTTTGTTGTTTTTGAGGGGGTGGTGTTTTGCTGCATGACAGAAAACACATCAGTCCTCTACAGCAGTTTCAGCATTTTTGTCCTTAAGGCAAATCAGGTTTTCACGTGGCTGCTCTTGTTCTGGCAATCACAGCGTGTGTTCCTACATGGATAAAATGTAATAGTCAGTGTGTGTTTACCTGTCAGACAGTTAACTTTCGTAACTGACCAAGCCAAGAGTTAAGTGTTCTTTCCACAGTTTTGCTACTTGTCCAGTTGTGCATAATGATGGAATACCCTCTTGTTCATTATGAAAACAGAAATCATGAGTGCCTCTTTCTTTGGATTTTGAAGACACTCCTAAGTAGTTTCCCTGATTATTATAAATACAAATGATTCTTTACATTTCTTTCAGAGACCCACACAATGGTCCAGATGGACATTTTCAGCTCCAGAACAACGAGATTGGAGAAAAAGTTCAAAAACATCTGGAGACATTGAAGCAGAAAGCACTTAATAAAACCCTTATTCTGGGATAAGAGTAATTTTACAAAGTCCATGGCCTGGCCCTGCTGTCCTGTTAATGTATGAGGCCTTCCCTGTCCCAGCTACGTTTACTTTTGTTCAGTGAGGTCAGCAGCTTCATATGCAAAGAGAAGAGAACCACCAGTAATGCCACCTTTGTCAAGAACTCTTACTGTGCCCACTACCCCAAACTAATAATTACTCCAGTGAGAAACCACAGCCTTGCACCTGCTTATTGTGGTGTGAAGGACCAGAAAACCTCAGTACTACCATGTAAATAGTTTGGTAATTAATTTACAGCCCTCAGTTTTCAAATAAAATGTGAAAAGACCTCATGACCAAAATCTTCTGATTTTGTTTTTTTTTTTAGTTATGACCTGTCTTTGAATTTTCACAGGTAAGTTGCTAAATCTCAGACTTGACAGTAAACCATACATTTTATATTTTTAAGGAAAAGGAAGCCTTGAACACCATTACTGTCTGCAAAGACAGTGTCCCAACAAGTCTCATTTGATGTTCAGGGATTTAATTCAGTGCACAAGTCTTGCCAAAAGCGTGCATGGGTTGAGTGAATGAACCTCATGAGAAACCTGTAATGCTCTGGGTGTATTTCTTAGGCAAAGAGATTTCTTAGCATATCATCTTGCAGCTCAGATGTCCCCTACTTTCTTGTCAGCAAGCTGGACTTCAGACAAAATTGTTTTTATCTATAGTGAACTGATTGCTTATTTTACAGAGTGGTCCAGGCTGTTTGTGCTGAAAAGCACAAATCTTCTGTACTAAAAGGCATGGAAATTGCAGCAATACACACTACATTCCTAGGAGCCATACTTCTTTCCAGGCATACTTAAAGCCCCTAAGAAAATAAGTTTATTTCAGAGAGTGATTAACGTAGACAAGCCATAAAAAGCCCATGGAAATAGAAAATGGGAAAGCAGGGTGAAAAAGCTGCAGAATAGCCTGTGTTATATTAGCTACAAACTATCTCTTCTCACTTCAAAGAAATAAAAAGCTGTTAAGTTTCTGCTAACTGTCTAATTGACAAGGGATTGTTCAGAATGCAGATCTGGATATCTGCAGATTTCTCTGACTACAAACAACTGCTTGAACTTGTACACATTGCTTTTTTTCTTTTTCAAGTCCTGAAGGAAGCAGTTGATCTTTTAAGAGATGAGCTAAGAGTTGAGTATGTTTCTTAACATGACCATAACAGAAACATTATCGCAGTTTACAGTGAAAGCATTCACAGTTCATCATTCACTGTTTAGGTAAATCAAGCATAGATAATTATTTGGGGCTGTTATCTATCAGCTAAATATCTAGTCTAATGAAGATGGAATGAGTGTCCAGAAAAAATAGTGATTAAACAAAGTTAATCTCTTTTTCTTCCAGCAGTATCACCCTGCCTCCCTTCTCCAGAAGTTTCCTGGTCATCTCAATGGAAATTAATCATGCATCTCCATTTTCCAGTGGTAGACGCCATCCTCCAAAGAAATAAACCCGCTTTCTGTAGAAGTCATCCTTTCTGTGTTTTAAGGTTTTTAAGAGCTAGGTTTCATTGTGCAGAGAAGGTAAGAAAATACTATTACCTTGCACTAAAATCTTCCTAAAATTCAAAGATACTGATGGTAGTGTGCAGATGACTGTGCTTTATATCCCTCCAGGATACAGAGGTGATCAGCGATCAGAGCCCATCCAGTAGGGTCTAAGAACATGAAATTTGGCTAAATAATCTGAAGTCTTAGGTTTTCCTGAGACCACTTAAGTCAGCCCCTGGCTGACTACTAAACAGTTCCAAAAATGAGACATACACCTTCAGAATTAAAACCTGAAATCAGTGGCTCTTCACAGTTCTGTATTCAGTGTTTGATGGAAAAGACTGAGGTGCTACAGAAAATTGATTGGAAGAAAAAGGAGTGATATCATGGAAAATGTGCCTTATTTGGGGAATCTAAGGGGCTACATTTTTAGTGAGGCAAGTGGGAAAGTCTGTGTAAATTGATGTACAGAATGTGCAGAAAAGTTTATTTCCATTCACTGCAAGTAAAATTGCTGCTGCTTCCTTGAAAAGGATTAATTGGCTAAATGACAATGTAACCGTTTTACTAATTAAGATATATCCATTTTGCCTGAAAAGCCTGTCCTATTAGCGAGGTTAATAAACACTGACTCATTCTTCTGTTTTTCTCCTTCTTACATAAATTAACACTAACCTCTAAATCAAATAAAAGGTGCATTTTAAAAATTAAAAAAATGTTACTGAGGAAATGATCCATGATCTTAAGTGCTCAGTAAAAGGATTATTAATCTCACTTACTGTGCCATGATGAGAAAACCCATCAAGGTCTTTAAAATGTAAATTAATTATATTTTATAAGAAGGCTGGGAGAAAACCAGCAGTGTGTCTGATGTAAAGAAATGGGTGAAATAATATTCTCAGCTCATAAGAATGTTTCATTAACTAAAGAAACCTTGTTACCTTTGAATTTGTAATGCAAGGTTCAGAAGGTTTTTTTGTAATCTGATCATTTTTCTGCACAGGTTTTCTGTCTGCGCTCATACTGCATCCTTTGCCTTATGGAAACACCTCAAATGTTTCAGCTGTAACCATGGAGAATTTTAGCTCTTGCTGAGCCCTCTCCTGCTCTTTCTGTTTAGTTGAAAACAGAAGGCAAGTTTATAATTTATTGGGTTATAGGCAATTGGTGTCATTTCCTTAGGAGGCTGGAGAAAGAGAATGAGGACTTCTGTGTGTACAAGTGTGGGTAAATTTCTTTGCAAATATAATTGTAAAGTGCTTCTCTGCATTCTGTGTGTGCATAATTCCGATGGTTCCTTTAGAAACACCAAACAGCCCATATGAGGGCTTTTATGATCTTTGAAAATCACAGCTGTCACTGATGTACTGAGGTTTTGTATAGAAGTTATTTTAAGGCAGAATTGGTTTCAAAATTGTTTTTTTCTCCTGTTTTCAGCTTCTCCTTCTGTCAGTCTGGGTGTGTGCTGGGTAGCGGCGCCAGTTGCTTGGAATAAGTCCTTTCCTTCAAGCAAATGCATCTTATTAAGACACCCTTCTCAAAATATGTTTGTTGTTTTGGGATTTTTTCCTGAAGTATAAAAAGCCTTCAGAGAGGAATTCTAAGCGGTGACCAATGTATGCAACTGTTTGGTCTGGTATGGAATCAGCTCTTCCAGCCTAAGCAACTTCCTTGATATTCTCTAGCTCTGCCTGCTGCCAAAGTGTGCTAAGTGCTTCTTTGGTGTAGGGCCTGGAGAACCATCAGGGGTGTACTGTTAGAGTCACACAATCCTTCTCTGGGCCTTGTGGTTTGGGATATTGTCAATAGCAGGGTTTCTTGAGTTGCTCAGGACCTCCTGTCATTCCCAGGAATGCATTTCCGTTCATACTACTCCCACAGACTGAAGGACTTGGTCAAAATTGTCTTCTGAGTCTTCATTTTTATGGACCTCTCAAATAATGTGTTATTTCTCCAAAGCTGGAATTGGTCGGAAGTCTCCCATAACTATTGCTGTACTGATCCATCCTTTCATTGGCTGTGTTCCTCTGTGTCCTCCATGAAAGCTGAATTTGGCCAAAAAAAGAAGCCAGGCACATCTGACAGGGCTATCTTTACCACTTAACACCTGCAGAAGGTAATTGGTCGTGAGGGACCTACCAGATTATGTCTGTATGACCACAGCAGGGACTTGAAAATTAAATCAAGCAGCTCCTGAAAAACTCCAGGTGATTTCAGAACACCTGCAGGAAGTATTTTTCCAAAGCACTGGTACATCAGAAAACATCTTCTGATGAGCTTCTCACTTGTGCCAGGCACGGTTTAGTTCCAGCACATTCATGTTTCACCATCCAAAGGTTAAACTGTATTTGAGTACATGAAAGCTCTCTGAGGTGAAGAAAAGTAACATATCCTTTTGCCTTTAAAGAAATAAAATTTCCGGTTCAGGGGACAAATCTATTGTTAGCTGAGCACATTTTTAAATGGTTACAGTTTTTCCTTATGTTTCTAAATACTTCAGTCAGTTTCTCTGAGTTTTTAATTGCACAAGAGACTGAGTTAACAGTGCATTGTTTTTAATCAGTTCATTTTATCTGGCTTCAGAATTGTGAACCAAATTATCACCATCACCAACTAATTACTGGTTTATAATAATTTCACAGTGTGGAGTCTCCAGTAATCCAATATGCATTGCCTACAAAGCAACAATGCACTGTGTCACCTCAGGGATTTTGGCTGTGTGTGTTACTGGCTGAATTTCAGAGCACCAGATGAAGAAACCAAGGCTTATTTCCCTTGAGTTTGGATTTGCATGATTAGTTCTTTGTATGTTATCCTGAAAATGGACATCTAGTATCAAGAGAGAACTGCTTTCAAACAATTCTCTTTTTGCTTCCCTGCCTCTGAAGTACCTTTCCCTGCAGGCAGCATCACATTTTAACCTCCTTCCTACTTCTGGTGACACAGCAGGAACAGATGTCCCTGTGCAGGTACTGTCAGCAATAGTGGATAGTTGTTTTTTACATTGGTACAGGAAAGCTCAGGATGCTGCAAAGTGTTAATTAACTATGTCCACCACCACAGCTAGTGCCTGAAAAGCTTCTGATTCCTTGTGTAGGATACAGACCTGAGAATCTCAGATTTCTGAAATTTGGTTCTTCCTGCTAATAACCCTTCCTTGTCCATGTGAGGAGTATTCCCATCCCCTGCTGGAACACAGCATCATTTGCAGTAGCTGTTTAGTAACACTGTAGAACAGCTGAAAGGGAACAAAGCAGCTGTGTCTGCTATGACAAAAATCCCTCTTCGTCATTAATTTATCCTTTGTTCAAGCACCTGGCTGCTGGATGATGTCTGGTTGCTTGGATGAACCCTTCTTCTGTGGAAAATTTTCCTCCTGGAAAATGCTGAAGATCCTACTGATGAGTTGTCTTTCAAACCTGCCCCATAGTGCTGAGGTTCTAATCCAGCAAGGTTTTCCTGTCTGCAGCCTTCACTTTTAATCTATGCCACTGGAAATAGTGGTTTATGGAACCAGGGGAGTTTCAGTGCTGTTCCCAGTGCATCATCATCCATCATTTTACTACCAAATTAGTCACATTCTTGCCTTGCTAAAAGCAAGTGATATAGAGGCTGTGAGCTTCTATTCATGGTACTGATATTCACCCACTTGCTGATCCAAGCTGAGCAGTTCCAATCCTGGCAGTAACAAAAACAGGCTTCACTGCAGACAGGTCCTGCATCCAAGAAGGCTTGTGGTGCTCACATTTAAATTAACCTTGGCTGAAACTAGTATGGACTGGTTTTTTTGTGCTGCAATCAGACCTCCCACCTTAGAAGAGACATGCTGGAAGACTTCTGTGTTTTAGAGTGCAACTCTGCTTCTTCAGAATTAAAAGTTAACAGTGACTAATAACATACATAATGAGTGATCCTCATTACTTGATTAACCAGCAGGAAAAAGGAGAGGAGACGTGAAAGAGCACCCCTGGGTATCACCATAATGATTCAGCTGATGCAAGCTGATCCAGCCCTTTGGAGAACACAGATTTTCAGTGTGTTGGTATAATTCACATTTAGAAAGTGAGGCAAGAAGAGGTTCACATGATTTCAGTGTTAGGAATGAGTGTCTAAAGGCAAAACTGCTGCCCAGGTCTTAGCCAATGTGCTCAGTAATGCCAAACACAGACTTTTAAAGCTCAAGACAGATATCCAGAATATCGGAATTATATTTAACCAATCTGTACTTCTGTCTCTTTTACTTCTGGTTTCTGACCTGCAGGTTCTGCTCCAAGTATGTTTTAAAGCCTTTTCTGAAATTCTGATATCTGGAACCTTGATTTAATTTATATTAAAAGATATATTGCTTAATCCTCTGTAAACCAGTTCTTGATAACAACATCAGACACTGTTACTGTTACTGCTGATGTCCTAAAATTGGTATTTTTCCCCTAGAATCACTAAAGATGAAGCTTCAGCCAGGGACAGGCTTAGGATAAGATCCCATTTTTATGGGAATAAATGAGCCTCTGAAGAGTGACCAGGTTTACATATATAGATTCTTTCTGTCTGTCAATGTTGTTTGGGAATACTGGCTGTCATCCTTGGTGCTTTTTGGTCCAAAAAAGGTGCAGTAAGGGAGTCACAGTCCTCAAGGAATCTTCATCAGAACGCCTCTATAAGAAATAAACTGTAAACAGCAGAAGATCTATTAACATTAAAACTACTTTTCTGCCATTTCTTGTGGAGACTCAAACACTGTGTTGGTCACAAGTTCTTGGTCACATCTTGATAATTGTGGCCATTTCTAGTCATTATTGGATGCATTATCCTGATGTATTATTTAGAAGACTGTTTATACCAACAGACAGATAAAAGGAAAGTTAGCTTTGCAAGAGCCACATATTGAAGTGTCTTCAGAAGTTCTGAGTCTCTATTCAGATGTGCCTTGGCTGAAAACAAAAGGCTTTGTGTCACCAGCATCAATGCCATTAGCATTAGCCCTTTCAGATCTGGGTGTTTCTCATGCATTTAACATTTGCCACGGACACAGTCCTATATTTAAGCTGATAAACTGGAACTTGGTTCCTGAGAGATCACTTCATCCTGCTAGGCTGGAATTACACAGAAAGGGCCTGACAATAGCCTGGTTCCCTTGGAAAGCCTTTAGTTTGTTCTGCTGTTAAATGCTGCTAAATGTTCTCTTAAATCTTGTATGTTTATGATGGCATCATATGCTGCTTCAAATCAATGAGGGAGCAGATGGCAAAGAGTTCAAGAATTCAAGTCCTGTCTTCCTTTGATGCCCCTGGCAATGAAACATCCAAATATCTTCATAGATCTGAGTATAAGAGCTGTGCCAGAATGCAAACAAAGGAATCTTTAATCTCAGGCATTACAGCATCTTGCTGATTGTGGACAGTCCTCCTCTCAGACTCTCAGACCTCACAGGTTGTTTGCACTTATTGCTCTGGAGTGTTCTAGACTCCCAGAGGGACAGAGAAACATTACTAATTTATACTAGTCACTCTAAAAATAACCAAACAGCTGTGGAAAAATATCAGGGAGGAGATAGTGGAAAAGCACTACTATCCTATCTGCTCCCCTTTAAATATAACATATCACAGTGTTTTTTAGCAAAACATGGTGCCAGAATTTTGTAAGTACCCTGAAAGACATCAAAATTCCCCACTCTGTGTACTGCTGACATCTCACATGGGAGAAGTAAAACTATTCTTGTACTCTGAGGAAAGAAGTAATAAATTACTGCTGTGCTTATGATTATGATTTAAGTGAATGTTGCAGGAGTTGGAGATTGATGTAAAACCGAATGTCACTGCTGAGGTGGAGTTTATGTATGAAACTAATATTCAGGGTAAGGGGGATAGATAGTGGAAGTGCTTCCAAAAAAGATGAAGTAAAAATAAAGACCACAAGAGTGGCCCACATGAGAAATATTTTTCCAAAGTGTCTCTTTATCAAATCAGAACAATCCAAGTCTGATAAAATGTTCATAAAGAAAACCAAAAGGGAGCATCTGTCATGGAAGAAGGTGCCTGTGTTTGTTCACTGGATTTTTTGGCTTTATGCAGAGGTTACTGGATGAGACTGAACACATTGACCATGCAGGAGGTTGTGACAGTATCTTATCATGAAGATAAATGAATATTTACCAGTCTATCTCTGTTAAAATATTCAAATGTGAGGAGGTGAAGTTTGCAATCTGATTTCAGACCTCTGAAAATAAAGAAACCCAGACACAATGACACAGAGACAAAAATAGCTATTTACATGAGCTGTTATTTGACTGGCAGGCAGAACTCAGATCAACCTGAATTCATTTATACATAGCTTAGCACTGGAAAGTCTTGCATATGTTCATACTCTTGTTTAATTTCAACATTTGCCTACCTCTTATCTTGTTCCCTTTCAGTATTTGTTGCACTTGAAATATGTAACAAAAACAGTGTCATAAATACTAATGTTCCTTAGCATGGAACACACTTGGAAGGCCTGTTTACAGATAATATAGCTGAGGTAAATTCATACACTACCAACAGTAGGACAATCTTGGAGTTTCATAGAAAAGACCCTAATAATGGGTTTTTTTTATCACTCAATGTAATATTGGAATTGCTAGTCCTTTGATTTCATCCATGGTAGTCAGATCTCAGAGAATTTCTTGAACTGTCCTTCAGCTAGGAAGATTCCTGGTCACTTGTAACACTTGCACCTCTGAATGCCCTAAGGAGTGTTGCATTTTACAAATATCCCCCAGAAGAGTCTCTTTCAAATACACTCTTCCTGTGACTGACATGTAACAAGCCAGTTTTGCATTTTCTTGTGTTATACTACACACTGCCCGGAAGATATTTTGTATATATATAAAATCTCTCTCTATTATCTTTGTCTAAAAATATAATTATACTTCTGGTTTTCTTATGTGTGGAAAGCCTGTTTCTCAGACCCATGCCTTCCCCAGTCCATCCTTGGGGATTTAATTGTTTGTTTGAGGAATTCTTTAGTGTGTTTAATGTGTTTACTCTGTTTCCGTTGATGAAATTGGCAGCAGCAGCTCAATTCTAAACGCATCCATAGTTATTACTAATGATAACACCTATACCATCACCTTATTCACATCTCCAGGTAAGACTTTAATTCAAATTATAGGAAACAGGTTCTAATACATGCAAAAAATGTAGCTGTTGACTTGAACAGATGTCTCACTGGCTTTTAGCAATCTCAGATCAAAGTTGTTCTGATTTATAGCCTGATTCTGATTAAAATAGACTCTAAATACTTTGCGTGACCACTATTAAATACTATGAGACATCTGTGAACTTACAGACTCCATGGGTTGTAAAGTGTCTCCAGCCAGGCCCTGAGAATTTCTAGTTTATTTTAATACTTGGCTTGATTGATTTCATTAAAGGGCAGCAATTACATCAGAAAACTACTTGAAATAAAGCTGACTGTCTCTGAGCTATGTTTCTAATGCATTTTGAAATCTTTTAACTTAATGTATTTTAGTTTGTCTGCAGCTCCTTGGGTAATGTAAGATGGAACAGCTTGTTTCCTTCAGAATGGAGATACTGTTTGTGAAATAGCCTTTCCAGGAGTGAGTCACTGATGAAAGAAGAAAGTTCATTTAATATGCTCCCATGAAAACTGCAAAAAGAAAACTGAGTTTTCACTTTGTCAGAAAGAAAACTAAGGGTTGATAAAGTTTGCCAGCATTAAATATGGGATCTTCAGCTGCAACATGAAATAAATTCTTTCTTTTTGTTATGATTTTGAAAGCACTCAAAGCCAGAAAAGATGTCTAGAGTGTCAAAGGTTTAACATCTCAAACTGCTGAGCCGAACAGAGTCCTTGCTAGAAACAAGTACTGCATGAAATACTTGGTCCAGTCACATGTAATTAACCCTGAGGCAGAGCTACCTCCATGGAAGTAGGGGACCTGGCAGTAAAGTGTGCACAGATTGCAAGTCCAGAGGGTGGACATCAGGTGCCCACCCAGAGCAGTTCCTCCCTGAGCATGCCCAGGGGCTGGTCTGGCTGTGAGCATCAGATGGAGCCAGACACCACATCTGCCTGTGCTCATCCCATGTGCCTCTGGATTGCCTGCACAGCACAGAAAGCATCTCCCAGGAGGCACTTTGCACCCCAGAGAGCTCAGATCACAAGTCCTGCTCAAGGGTAGTGCTGCTGTGGGAACACAGGGAGCCTATGGGCCAAGTTTGGGCCTGGAATTCTGCTCCATTATTGCAGTTGGTGTTGATCAGCACCACATGTATCGGTCCTTTTGGGATTTCAGCTAATAATTATCATTTTAGGTTTATTTTAATTTTAATCAATAGAAGATTCATCTAGGGCCCTTCTTATTCAACATGAACTCATACTGGAGGCTGTTTTACAGGCTATAAATTTGTAGTCATAAATCCATTCAGAAAAAAGACCATCTCTTAGTTCTTCACTGCCCAGTCATGATTGATTCATGGTAACTTTGGTATCTTTCCTTACAGGTCTTTTCAGCACATTTTGCCAGATTCAGACCTGCCCTCCAGTGGATGTATTTTCTGCACTTTGGTCTGCCTTGAATTCACTGTAGGAAAAAACATTATTGAATAAAGCCAACCAAAATCACACAGTATTGCTGGAAAAGCTGAACCCTTTTGAAGAGATAATTAAGTCCAGTGGGCCTTTGCCCTGCTCCTCAGAACAAAAGATTTTGTAGTAACAAACATATTAGAAACAAATGCAGCAACTGGGAAAAAAAAAGGTTTTCCTAAGCTAATTTCTAAGCTAATTTCCAGGAAGAAGGAAAGATGCAAAAACCTTGGACAAAGAGAAGGGTTAGTGCTACTGTTGTGTTTCCAGTTTGAAATCAATCATGACTTTGAGGTTTTACTTATGAAACCCAAATTTTGTAGGAATTCTCTTGAGCAGAAAAGGAAAGGGTTTTATTATAAATATTTTTTAACACAATAAATAACTCTTCTATTTTCTGTATCAACAGGCTTTTCCAACTAGTGGAGTCAAGCCTGTAAGAGAATGAAAACTGAAAGGTAAGCAAAAGAAAAATAACCTGGAGCTGTGATACCTGTCAAAGATGGTATCAAAATGGTCTTCAGTGAAAGACCACCAAACTCCCACAGAAAAACAGAGAGGAAAATGCTTGTTTATAATGATAACTTTATATTCCTCTAACTGCAGTGAGTTTATACTCTCTAGAAAAGTAAAATGGAGTCTGGAAAACTGAGTTTTCACTCAGGGAAAGCATCTCTATTTTTCTGATATTCAGAAAACGGCAGACATATGCTTTATGTTTGGGTTTTGTATTTTTTTTTTTTGCAAGATCTCTCAGTTGAAGTGCTGAGTAACCAGAATGATTTTTTTCCATATCTTTGAGAGCATTTCTGTTCACGCCTTTACCATAAATATGCTGTTCTTGGAGAAGTTGATCACTCCCTGCCATGCACACTACCAGTCTGTCATCTTTTGGGCTATTCCTTCAACACCACATAAAGCTGAAGGTTTAACAGATGACTCAGTTTCAAATCCAAAGGAAGAAATAGTATCCAAAGTTTGTCTTCAGTGATTTTCATTTGCAGCCATCAAGATTTTTTTCCATAAATATTTCAAGTTTAAAACAAGCAACTATAGTGAAGCAGTGATCTCCAGTGAGAACTTTCTGCTGATGATTAATACAGTCCTTGTGATGTTGTCTCTGCTGCTGTCACCAATAAAATATCTATGTAAATCTTAGCTGGATTCGGGACGCCTGACAGTTAAACAGATGCCGGGATCTCAGTCCTGGCCAGCAGAGGCCACTAAAAGATCGTAGGAACAGCTGTACAAGACGAGACCTTGTAGTTCAGCATGCTCGCTGCTGAAGAGATAGTATCTGGAATGTGGATCAGGATTTTCCCAAAAATAATGAAATTCTGGGAGATTTTTCAAACTTTCCAAGATTTTTAAAGTAACCTTTGGATGAATATTGCCTATGCTGCTGGTCTGCTCTCTATGTGGGCTGGTACATGGCAGCAATGAGCTAGAGAAGATGCAGAGGGAAAAATTCTTTATAAAAAGAGGTCCAAGATATTCTTTTACTTGTGCCCAGTGCTGTGGAGGACTTTGTAACTACAGTTTGGCACAGTCAGCTGAAAAGGCTAAACTCGCTAAGCAGAAACTCAGCAGGAGCTGGGAGGTGCAGCCTCACAGAGAGGCAAGATGCTGTCATTGCTCTTCTGCAATAAGTTGGCTCAAGGAAAGAGGCTTTTGAGTCGATTCCCAGCCTTGTGGCAGCCTGGTCTGCCATTGCAAACTATACCTGTGCTGTCCTTGGCAGCCCACACTCTAAGTGGGAGGTGGCAGGCAGGATGTTCCTGTGTCAGGATCCATTACAGTGAAGGGATGTTGAGCAGGCAAAACTAGGAACAGCATTCCTCGCAGTTTCACATGCACTAGCCCTGTTGTTACTCTGTAGGTCTGAATGTGGTCGGTGTCCCTTGCTGAGTCAAGCACAGACCACAGACATGGAGAGTCCTCTGGCAAACCTGAACTTTCAATGCACTTTAAAGGTGCTGTTATGTCTGAATCCTGCAGAAGACAGAGAGGAGCAGAAGGTGTCAGGTTTTACCTCTCTTGTTTCAGTCTGGGGAGAGAAAGTAGTAGATAATATATCCGTTACTTCTTCAAAGCCTGAGTGTAAAAAACACTCAGTGTTTTTAGTGGAAGAGGGATGGTGTTATAAGGTAAAGCATTGAATCATGAAATCATTTAGATTGGAAAAGACCTCTAAGATCATCAAGTCAAATCAGTAACCCAGTGCTGCTGAGCCCACCACTAACCATGTCCCAAAGTGCCACATCTACACATCTTTTAAACTCCTCCAGAGATGGTGACTCAGCCACTTTCCTGGGCAGCCTGTTCCAGTGCTTGAGAACCCTTTTAGTGAAGAAATTTTTCCTAAAACACAGTTTAAATCTCCCCTGACACAACTTGCTCTTTCCTCTAATCTTGTCATTTATTAAAAGAGACAAATACCCACCTTGCTACAACCTCCTTTCAAGTAGTTGTGAAGAGCCATAAGGTCCAGATCATAATGGTACACACCTTTGTTTTCTGGCACTTAAGTGGAAGGTGCCAGCTGAACAAGATACACTTTCAATGTGTTTCATGATGCCTGAGTACTCAAATTCCTTTAAGAAGTTTTTGTGAGCTCAATCTAGTCCTTTAAGCACTTGAAGCATAGCAAGACCTAAACTTGTACAGGTTAGAGTCTAAGCTGTAAATTGTTAATAAGATTGTTCTGAAAATTCATCATTCACTTGAAAAACAATTTTTATAGCCTGATATCTGTCAGTAGCCCATACCAGTAAGGTCTTTCACTCAGCAGAATCAAGAAGGATTTAAAAGGATGGGAAGACAATTTTTTTCCTAGGGCTTTCTTGCTTACTGTTCACAAACTGACAACAAAATCTCTAATATATTTTATCCTCCAATAAATGTGTTGTGCTTATTTTAAACCAAAACCATTGTATTCTGTGCTCAGAAACCCTGTTGCAGAAACAATTGTTCAAACAGAAAAATGGAATCAATTCGTGTTATAACAATGGCAAAATTTAAACCAAACAGATTTAACAAGATTGTTTCTGAGACTGAAATATATAGTACAATAATAGAAGCTGTACTTGGCAAAGACTTTAAAAAAACTGAATTATCTCAGGCTCATTGCAGCTCTCTACTGTTCCTTCTATGTGTAAAATATAATCTAATTTCAGCAAGATCTGGCTTTATTTTTCCTCAGTCCAGATTATAAATGTCGTAATGTTCAGCAGGTGGCACCAGTTGCCCGCGGCCAGTGCTGGGTCGAGGATGACACCAAGGTGTGCTCATGTGCCTTGTGTGAAAATCTGAGTGGTACCCTGAGCCAGGGAAGTGACAGCTCCAACTTGCAGGCCACCTCCAGCAGCACTGGATAATGCCCTCCTCACTGTAAGGGAAGTTTATTTTTTTCCTCTCTCTGATGCCATCGTATCTTTTGCTTGTATTCTTTCACACTCTTATGCCTCACCTCTGCAGTTATATAATTTGTACATATATAAGGCACAGCTTTCTTCAGTGTTTGCTAACCCTGATGTCCAGTGCCAGAGCAGTGTGGGATTTGCTGGCAAGAGGTACAAGAGTGGCCAAGGCTATGGGCCCCTGCTGTAAAAGAACAAGTGGATATGTGAAATGAATTTTTGTTCCTGGCTTTGTTTTCTTGCCTAAAGTCCCATCTCTTCAGTGCCTCTCTACTGCCCACTGTACAAAAGCAGTGAGGAGCCATCAGCCAGGCAGGCACCAGGCACAGTATGGGGAGTGAGCACAATAGAGCAGAACCCTTAAAGCAAGGATCATTCACTCCCAGACTGGCTTTGCACATATTCCCAATGAAAACCCTGAGCTTGCAGTCTTCTTCTTATGATTATTTTTCACAGAAGAAGAGATCCATTAACTTTACCATATTTATAGATAATACCAGTTAGTCCTAGATTTGTATTTTTTTATGACAGTGCGATGATTCCCAAAACAGGACATACATACATAATTATTTTCATGACCAAATTATGAATGTCCAGAATAATATCTCCGACTGAGCAATTTAATCCAGACTCTTTTGAGCTGCCCAACTCATACTTAACTTCTGTGCAGAACGAGCCAGCCTTCTCTGGAGGAATGCACTCCAGCTTTGCCTGGGCACAGATAGCAAGAGCAGATACAAGGCTTTTGCCCTATGATAGGCAGGGTCTGGATTCAGCTTTGCTTGAGGGGGTGAACAGTGCATGGATGGAGAGTATGAAACCAGAGAAAGCTAAACAAAAATGCTTTGTCAAGTGACTGGGAGCGCCAAAAGGGGCAATAGCTTTAATCAGGTCTTGATACAGAAGTCATTCTGTTAACACAGGGAGTAAGGTTTTAGCCTTACATAAGTGTTTTATATTTTGCTGTGAAGGCACAGAAAAAAGATATACTGCACCTCTAACATTTGTAACATAAAGAGGGAATTTCATAGTGGTCACAAACCCTGAAGCCACAAGAATGTTGTTAGAAAGTCATCCTCAGTAAACCCTTTGATACCTTGTTGGTATGCGCTTCAGTTGATTCTTCAGGTTAATTCCTTTGCATGTTCCCTGTAGTTAAAATCGTTTGCAGTTTTTCATAACTCCCCACCTTCAAAATGCGTTGCCCTAGTTACCATGGCCAGCTTGAGAGACAGCAAATTTAGTACTAATACATTTTCAAATCTCTGCAGTTTCTATGAAATCTCTGTGTCATAATCAACAACAAGATACACTTTTATCATAGCATTAGCAAGCATAGTGGTGATGCCTAATCAAGTTAAATAAGGATAAAAAATTGTCACAGGCCAGAACAATAGCCTTGGGTCATTTACCTTAGTGACTGTCCCATGAATATTAGGTGAAACAGCTTGTGGAGTTCCCCTATAACCGGGAATAAGGCTGGTTCTGAGTGGCTCAAAGGTCTGGTGTTTGGAAGCAACCTGCTGCAGTCAAAGTCATGCTTTCCCCAGGAGGAAATTGATAAGTCTAAAGTTGTCTTCTTGATCGGTGATTCAGTATTTCCTCTGGCACTTCAGAAAGTCAGAGAAATCAATTAGTATTTTAAAGGTTATTTTTGAGAGGGTAGCTACTATCCATGATAACCAGAGTTAACGGTGGTCTCAAAGGCTATTGATTTAACTTGATCTCATTCTTTTGGTCATCTTTTAAAATTTTGAGTAAGCTAAAGTTTAGTGACATTTTATATTAACTGTGTAACTATTTAAAGTTCCTAAAACCCCTTTAAGTAGAGAAAGATACTTTCTCTTCTCAAGGTAAGGAGTTGGCAGTAAAGGAACAAGCAGGATCTGAGAAAGTGTGGTGTGGAGACCCTGGGAGGCATCCCCTGGTTTGGGGGAACAGAGATTGTCCCCCCAAAGGCTGTTGGGATCCCACTGGCTCCTTCCCCTACTCCTGTATCCATAGACCAGTCCCTCCCTACACCCCTGGCCTGGGCAGGAGGAGGAAGCAGGACCAGCGACATGTGGGTGCCCAGGAACTTTGAACATCTCTCCACACGGCTGAATTAAACATCTGTGGATATTATGCAAAGGCCCCTGTTGCTTTTTTACCTTGGACTTTACTAGCAAATATTCAGGCTACAACAGCATGGCTGTTTCCAAGCTCAGGGTCTTAGGGTACAGTGGAGGAAGGAACTTGCAGTTCTGCTTTCATGGAAGCATATCCTTCTCTAAAGATGAGCTGAGGGCTGTGCTGCAGGACTGGAAGTGCTCTGGTCATTTGTACGGAGGGAGTGCTTTTACTGTCCTTAAACCTCAGCCTAGGTTGTTGTGATAAGCTGAGTGAAGAATAAGAAACCAAAACCTGGTGCTTTTATTTATTTATGAAATTTAATTTATGAAATTAGCCGAATTAGAAATTCACTGCAGCCCCACTGTTTGTCCTGTTCAATAAACTGACACTTGTTGATGTTTCTAAACTGTATGGCTCTCTGAGTTTGAGAAAAATATCTCAAACTCAGAGTAATAACGTAAAGGAGGAAAATACTGCATCTACCTTTTATATCTTCTCCTAGTAGCAAAGGTGACCTTCCAACTCTTCAAATCACTAAAAGAGTGCACTTTTTTTAGAAGCTTTTTTTTCTGGAAGATGAGTGTGAAGCTTCATATGGCTGAAATTAATTAGTATGTTTTACAAAGCTTTAAATGACAGTAGGGAAAAATAAGCAACAAGTCAGCCTCAGTCTTTGGTCACAATTACGACAAAAACAGGTGGTTTTGTGCATGTGCATTTATCTCCTGATGCATGTAATTGTGCACACTAACCACTGTGTGTTTTAAAATACATGGTATCAAGAGAGCAGGTACTACTTCAGCTTCTGTCCATTTCTGGACTTTCCTTCACAGCTTTACAAACAGAAATGCCCTCTGGGGTCAGCCCACTGGTCTGCTCGCACCCAGCGGTGTTGCTGTTTAGTGGGAGGGCAGGCAGTGAGGCATGAGCCAGGGCGTTTTTTCTGCAGTCTTTTCCCCCCAGCCTCCACAGCTGATGTGTCTATGATGTTAGGAAATTTATTTATGGGCCCTTTCCCGGAGAATGTATCTAATCCCTTTTTGAACCTGTTAATACTATCTGCCTTGCAGCCTCTTGCAAGTTCTAGAGATTTACTGCTCAGTGTACTGAAGTACTTCCTTAAGTATGTTTTATAATGATTTATCTTTGCAACATCCCCAGGAAGAAGAGCATAGTCATCCTCATTGGACAGTAAGGAAAGATTAGGAGGCTTGTTTGCAAAAGCACCTGTTAATAGATGTCTCATGCATGAGTTTCTCTAATGTGAGGCATTTGAGTTTTCAGATGCCTGAACTGATTTCTAGCCCAGAGCAGTCATGTGCAATGATTAACAAACAAATGAGGATCACTTGTGGTGTTATTTGATTTATTGACTGACCCATAATTAAATACTGATTTCATAGCAAAGCAGAGACCAAACTTCATTCTCCAAGTCATGGTCAACTTCTTTTTCTTGGAGGTTTTTATCTGGTTCATCATTTGTTATCTTGTGCAGCCAATATCAAAAACGGGCCACAATAAAAGCTGGCATTGTTCACTGATGTTCCAGACTTATCCACTGAACAAAGAGTGGCATTTGCCTGATCCAGGGAAAACTGCAGTGGAAAACACAATGTAGAACTGTACAATTACAGCCTGTCTGTTAAGGCATGTATATAAAGGTATAGAATTCTTATTGCTAAGGGAAAGCATCTCAAAAAGTGTCTTTTAGAAAACATGTCTTACAAGGTATGGCTGAGGGAGCTGGTTTACTGAGTCTAGAGATTTAGGGGGGACCTCATTGCTGTCTACAATTACCTGACAGGAGGTTGTAGTGAGGTGGAGATCAGTCTCTTCTACTGTGCCGGCACTGAGAAGCCTAGAGGACAAAGGCCTCAAGCTGAGGCAGATGAGATTCAGATTACATGTCAGAATTTTTTTTCCCTGTGTTCTAGGGATGAGAGTACTGGATTAATGGCTGGACTTGTTGATCTTAAAGGTCTCTTCCTATCTTGATGATTCCATGATTATCAGTACTTCAGAATCTAAACTCCCACAACATCCCCATCAGAATCAAAAGAGGATGAGAAGTACCAAAGAAGAAGGAAAGCAGCAAGTGTCCAGAACCAACAGGTGGTGTGTGCCTCGTGTCACTCCACATCCAGCCGTGACGANCGAGCCTGGCTCGGGCTGTGGCCAGCCTGGCTCTCGGGCTGTGGCCATGCACCGCGCGGCCGCCCCGCGCCCCGCCGCGCTGCCGCGCCTGCTGCTCTCGTCCGCGGCGCGGGCGCTGCTCTGGCTCGGCCCCGTGTACCTGGCGGGGTACCTGGGACTGAGCGGCAGCTGGGTGCTGCTGGCGCTGGCGCTGTGGCTCTGCTGGGGACTCAACCGGAGGGGGAAGCGCGACCGCCTGGCCGCCGCCTTCGCGCTGCTGGAGGACGAGCGGGAGGCGGTGTGCCGGGGCCTGGCCGCCCGGCACCTGCCGGCGTGGGTGAGTGAGGACCGCGGGTTCTGCCCCGCATCCCGCGGCACTGGGATGCTGCGGGTCCCCGCGGTTCCGGGCGGTGGGAGCAGGACAGAGAGCGGGGTGTCCCAGAGCGAGCAGCCGTAGGGATGACAGTGATGCCTTGGGCCGAGCAGTAGCGTCTTTGATTTTGAAGTCTTGCTCAGGAAAGCGAGGTTTAAACTAGAAGTTGTTCTAGCCCAGGAGATGTGCTGTAAGCAGGTGTGTAAAGTAGACGGATGTGTCGCCAGACACCTCCCTTCGAATATATGTTGTTGCATTGCAGGTATCTTGCTGTTGAGGATACTTATTTTAGACTTTCTCATGCAGAAAGCAGATTTTTCTCCCCTTTAGTGTCATTTGAAAACAAACAAAAAGTCGTGAACATAATATTCTCTTCCTGCTAAAAACCCAAATATTTAAATTTAGGGAGTCAACTCTGGATGGTACGGAAGGCCAACCTCTGTCGTTCACATTTGTTTCTAGTCACTCTACGTTTTAAAATGAAGAAACTAAAATTTCAGCCTGCATATTTTATTCTGTATCTTTGGTTATTTATTGGGCAGCTGTGGTTGGCTAATGGAAATGGAGATGAGGTGTTTGGGTCTTTTTTCTTTTATCCTCATTTACTTAGTGTTTAAAAATCTGTCAGGGACTGGTAGGGAAATTCTTTTCTTGTAAAGAGTGTTGCATGGAGGCATTTATAGTC
Source organism: Anthoscopus minutus (assembly GCA_013399455.1). Classification (NCBI taxonomy): domain Eukaryota; kingdom Metazoa; phylum Chordata; class Aves; order Passeriformes; family Paridae; genus Anthoscopus; species Anthoscopus minutus. Next base: position 298,546 of record VWYI01023767.1, on the reverse strand, counting down.
GGCAAACTTATATAGCCTACAGCACTTGGCTTTCCTTAATTTTGTGGGAAATGAAGGCAGCTAGCAGTTCTGAGGAGTGAGGCCAGGGTCTCCTGCCAGGGCTGATGCAGCTCCCTGCATATGTTCCCTCCTGCCAGGCACAGAAGTCTGTCTCTGAATGAGGTTTCTACTTGTTTGTATTGACAGAGCATAAAAAAAAAACAATTCAGGGCATTAATGAATGTGGTGGTGTCAGCTCTTGCCCTGATGCTGTGAGAGCAGTGTTGTGTTTTATCCTCAAGTGCCCTGAACCATTGTAACCAGAAATTCAGCCTCTTAGTCACTGTTGAAAAATCAGGCTTGCCTCCACAGTGCACACAAATTCAAAAAGTTCCATTAGGTTTTGTGGTTGAAAGTTTCAGGCTTCATTAGTGTGGGAGCATGTGGTCCATTACTGATCACCCTGTACTTGGCCTTCACAAAGTTGCACAGAGAGCACTCTGTGCCCCAGCCCAGGAGAAGTTTGGGCAAATGGGGAGACTGCAACAGAGGCCACTGAGATGGTCAGGGGCTGGAGCATCTGACATCTGATACTGCTGGGGCTGTTCAGCCTCCTTCAGGCGAAGGGAAGCTTTAAAATGGGTATCCCACTGCCCAGCATGTGCTCATAGAGATGGTAGAGTCAGACTCTTTCCAGAGGTCTGATCTGTGACTTGTGAATTCTTGGACCTTACTTCTGGAAGGCAGGATGTAGGACCTAATGATAAAGGGGCTGCATGGTGTACTTTTAATTTTATCTATATTGCCACTTCCTTTCCTTTTGTGTGTTGATAACTTTTGTTCATCAGTTGGGTGTTTGCTTCCATACTACACTTGTCCTTGATGCTTTTTAACTCTTCAGTTTTAATTTTCCTTCCATGCCAGTCTTCTATTTGATCTATTTCTTCCATGTGTCCATCTTGGAGGCTGATTCTCATCTGATGTCTATTCAGTTTATTCTCTGTGGTATGGTCTTTTTTATCTTTTGTTTTTGCCTTGCAGTGTTCATGGACCTTCAGCTGGGAGCTCTAAAACTGTCTACTGAGTTCTTCTCTCCTATCACACAGAGGTGGCAGTAGGAATCCATGACTTGGATTTACATTGTTGTAATCTTAGGAAAGGTTCTGAAGGTGTGAAATGATGGTCTTGGGATTCTTCATGTGGTCTGTAATAAAATGAGGGGGGATCCATCCAGTGAAGAGTTAAGAGCAATCATTGATTGTGCTGTTGCTTAAAATTGTTCTTCCTAAGAAATAGCTTCTTTAAATTGGCTTGGGTTCTGCTCAGTCCTGGTATCAGTTGTTAGGAGATATACAGAATACAGCCTTTCCTTTAGAGGGGAATGCTGGGAGGGTTTCCCTGATCTACTCAACCATCTGTTTTGGGGAATTTTCAGGATTGTTTTGCAGCACCAGTTTCTTGGCTGAAACCAGCCAGTGAGTTTGGAATAGCTGCATTCCTGTGCTAGACAGTGTACGTGGGCCGGCTGTGCTTCCTCAGGAAACCAGGCTGGAAACCTGCTCGTGACAGGCACAGTCAGATCCATGTCTTGGAGAGTTGAGACCTTCTGACTTCAGCCTTTGCATGACTTCTGTGCAAGCAGGCACTGCTCAGAGCAGAAGTAGCCAGACTTCTACCTTCATTCCAGCTCCTGAGGTTCTTGTGACTGCTCAATGTTCTTTTTGCCATTCATTATCTGCCTTCACATGGCAGAATCCAACTATGCTGCATTTCTTCCTAATGTTAAACTCCTTTTACCAGGCACAATACTACTGGGTACAGAGTAGCCTTTTAAAACAATGTCCTTTTAAAACGTTGCCTTGTAAGTCCTTGTTCATGCAAAAGCCTTGTTTATACTTCTTTTTTTTTCCTCCTGCATGAATAGCTAAAAATGCTTATTTTTTATAAAAAGAAACAAACAAAACACCAAAATCCCCAACAAAACACGAAACAAACAAGCGAAAAACCCAAACCAAATTCTGATGATAGATTGCTGTGTTGTATTTGAACAGAATGGTGCTGTTGTGTCAGAAGTGGCTTTTGTTGAGGCTGTGATCCTTGGTGTGGCTTGCTCCAGGGCAAAGTAGTATCATGCAGAATTTACACATTTTCTTTACTTGCTAGTAATTGCTCTTTACCTAGTGTTTTTGATCTTCAAAGCTCTTTTCAAATGCTAAATAATTTTTGCTGCATTCCTTAAACTTTGGCAAGAAGTATGGCTGCTTTTGTAGGTGGGTAAAACTGATTCTAATAGTGGGACTTGCCTAAGGCTACAGGATTAAATCTTACTCTGTGTTAGTATTAGCTTTGGCAGCTCTTGGTGTCTGGTTCTGGGCTTAGTAGGAAGTGTTTTGGATGACTCCTACCTGTGCTGTATTGATGACAAACTCGGGGCAAGACCTTGCTGATGGGGCTCTCACCAGTAACAAGGGCCAAAATTGAGTCTAAAATCCAGAGCACATGGTTCAGAAGTATGGACCTGCAGATGGTTTTATTTTCAAAACATATTAGGATATGTTAAATTCTTGGAATAAATGGTTGGGTCAAGAAGAGAGCTTGGTGGTGTCACTGGGCTGAACTAACCATCTGACATACTAGCTAGCATGCATATTATGGGGATAGTCCGTGGGTAGGAAAGGATTTGCTCAGAGCTTATGTCTTACTACACAGTGGATAATGCAATTGCAACACCTGGATACCAAGTTCTGCTTCCACACAGAACTGCTCATTTAGTTCATGCCTTTGAGTGGAGCTGAATTTTGGTATTGAAAACCCACTGAAATTTGGTGGCCTGTCATAAAGGGCAGAAAGCTGGTTTTCACCAGAGTCATGGAATCAGCCAGTTTCTGTGGTGTTCTCTACAAGCCCATTTGTGTCAGCCCAGGGGCCCCTGGTGGTTTTTGGTCCCAGCCTTTGAGCTCCAGCAGTTCTATTCCTTTCATCTGTCGGAAGAAACTGAGGCACCAAGTGCCTGGGTAGGAATTGTGTTGCAGACACCTGAATGAGGGAGTGTCAGGTGGGGTGGAAATGTACCACAGATGTCTGCTATCACAGCATCTGAGGTGTGACACAGCACAGTGTGATTCATTGCAGTTGCTTTGGGGGTTTGCTGTGGGCTGTCGGTGGTTCAGGTGTCTGTGACGCAAATAATAAATTCAATTTTACTTTTTCTTAAGATGGATCTACCTCAGGCCTCATTCTCATGGTTTTTGCCTTTTTCCTGATGCTTCTTTGTGCTGTTTGAAGTCTCTGGGAGCCTTGCCTCTAGTGAATAATCCCAGACAATTTTAATGATTTATAATGGCCCACATTTTTCCCCTACATATATGGGCTGTGAAGGGGTAGCCTAACTGTTGTCCTTCTCTTTCTTTTGGGTCACATTCCTCTCCTGTCTGTAGGGTGTTTTGAATAACAAGCTCACCATGCTGCTTCCATCTTTGCTCTATCCTTCCTACATCTGATCCCAAGCTGTGGCCCAAGTGCTGCAGGATGTTGGTGCTTGGCAATTACATTGGAGCTGAGAACCCAGGATTTATGTGACCTAGTAGAGAGCCTTTAGGTGGAAGATGAAAGGCTGGCAGGTGAAGTAGAGGTCCCCTGATTCCCATAATCTGCCTCATTGTAAAATGTCTGCAGCAGTTTGTCTGTGCTGATTGTCCCTTCTGGTGCTGAGGTCTTGTTTCATTGTGCAAATAGACCTGTGCAGGCTGACATTTCAGTGAACTTCTATTGTTTTATTTAATGGAAGAGTTGCTATTTAAAGCATCAAAAGAAATTTCTTATAAATAATATGGTAATATTACTTTGAGATTTTTAAACAAGATAATTTGAAGCATTATTTGAGGAAGGAAAATGGGCTCTTCAGTCATACGTGAAGCTGTACTAAAAAACAGGCTACTGTCCATTCCATCAAAACATCTCTGAGCACCTCTCTGGAAGCTGATGAACAGTAAGCCTTTCCCTGAAAAGTGTAATTCATAGCTCTTGTAAAAGGAGGTATTGTCCTACCCAATTACTATTATCAGGCTAGATGATAGTCAGATTCCCTTTATTTTCAGGTGTTCTAATGTCTATTCTGAGAAGCTGCTGCAGTGTCCTTCCCTTCTGCAGTAACCTGCTACCAGCTTGTAACACCAGCTGCAAATACCACATCCATAAGGCTTTAATGTGTGATTGTAGTAAGGTGATTTAACTCTTCACTCAGCAGCTTCTTGTTGGGGTCTAAGATATCAGAAACTTGAGAGTGGTCTTAAAACCAGTTGTTCTGATGGTGATACAAGCAAGTCATCACTTCAGGGAACTGATGGGATTTTGTAACGAGCATATACACTGTTGGCATTTGGTGTGTCTAACTTGAAAACATGATGTACAAGTGACTATTTCATTTTAATTACCGTCCTTACCATCTTAAAAAGCTCTGAGAGGTGAAAACACAAGACTGTTACACACAATAGTGTATGCTAATAGGCTTGAGCTCTTACAGGGCTTCTTTTCCATGAAGCCATTGGCACCATGTTGATATTAGTGGAGAAATGCTGCCACAACCAATAAATTGAGTTTCCCAAGCAAGTTCTTGTTTTGTAGTGTGGTGTTCTGGTTGAGGAGAGTGAGCACAGGAAACAGGTCCTGCACAGCTCATGATCTTAAAGTGAAGTAGGTTCTCGTGGCTTCCCAAGGCATGACAGAAGGATGAGAAATCTAATGCAGCTTTACATCATGAACAGGATGTGACTCTTGCTTTAATCATGTAAATGTGCCCAGAGGCATACTGATACATCAGTACACGTGAGTTCTTTTGCCTTTTGCTGTTCTTTACTGGCTTGTTTGCATTTTACATTTTTTTCAAGGAGGTAGTAAATTATAAAGAATGTATGTATGAAGGCAGAGGCATCTCAGCTTACTCTAACACTTGTTCCACACTCCATGCTATGTGTGTTCCACACACATGCTATCTTTTGCATGTGTTGCAGTGTGCTCAAACAGCTGGCATATGTCACTCACCTTATTTTTCTTTGCAACCAGGTTCACTTCCCTGATGTTGAACGAGTGGAGTGGCTGAACAAGGTGAGGAGCTCTGAAGTCCAGCTGGTGAGGCCACCTGCTCTAAGCTGCATCCCTCCCATCCAAACTCTGTGGGACAAGTTTGAGAAAGTTATCAAATTGTGTAGCTCAGTCCTATCAGTGTCTGTACTGAAGTATGGAATCACTTAAGGGTAGGATTGCCACTGAGGTTGAGAGCCAATGTGAGCCTAGTTGATACAAGTTTCATAAATTCAACAGAACTTCATTCTGAGACTAAAAAGAAAAAGAGAGTGTTTGTCTGTATATATGGATGCATACATGTGTATATTAATATTATTATTTTAGCAAACCTAGTGGTATCTCCTCTTAACAGTAAGATTCCCAGAGAGCACTGAGGCAAATGCTCCCATCTGCAGGTGTGGTTAATCTCTCAAAACAAAATAGCTGAACTTGCAAATTTAGCATCCAGTGACTATACTCTTTTTTTTGTTTTTGTTGTTTTAGCAAATTCTCTTTTTTATATAAAAGCTCATCTCAATCCTCTAAATATACCTAACTCCAGGGAACATTGTGGCACTTAAGAATAATTAGGGACTATTGTACTTTAGAAATTTAACCCTGGGCTTTGCTGGCTCCTGTGGTTGGAAGCAGTCTCTATGGTACAGAAAACTCACCCTTCAGTTCCTGAAACAAATTCCAATTCTGAGTAACAGAGATGGATCCTTTCATAAGGATGACTTATGTGCACAAAGTTGACTTGGTATTTTAAAAGGACAGATACTAATAGCCAGGGTTCTGTAATGGGTGTGTCTGTTCCTCAACAGAAGATTTCTTGAAGACTCTTCAGTGTGTCCCTGCTTATGCTGTTCTTTAGGTCCTGGTACAGGCTTGGCCATACTTTGGAACAATCATGGAAAAAACATTTAAAGAAGTTCTTGAACCGAAAATCAGATCAAAGAGTGTACATCTGAAAACATGCACCTTTACCAAGATCCACTTTGGTGAGAAGGTAGGGGAAATCTTTTGTAATGCTTATGGTTCACTATTTTCTGGAAAGTTCAGGTGCAAGGGGATTCAGATGTTCAGCTCTGTAATACCTTTGCTCCATCCTCTTGTTGACTTGAGCATCTTCACCATGAAGGAAGGATCATACAGGAGAGACACACATCTCTTCCCACTTGCTGTCAGTATCCTTGGACTGGAGATAGAAAAAAGGACCATAAAGATATTTATTTCTGTTGTACCCTTGCAGCAGGAGTTTTCAGCACTCTCAAAGGCTTGCAGGATGGCCTAGGACTACTTGTAACTAGCCCTGTGTTTGAGGACTGCCAAGGCTGTTCTATCTTTAAAGAAAAAAAAAACTAGCATGATTTACTCATATTTTACACACAGTTTTGCAAAGTATTTAATTAATGCTCTTGTACTCAAATTCATTGAAGTGAGTAGGACTTTTCACTTGTGCTTAGCTTGATAGATGTTGACTATATTGTATCTTGTTTGTCACTATTTCAGTGCCCTAGAATTAATGGAATAAAAGCCTACACCAAAGAAATTGATAGAAGACAAGTTACCCTGGACCTGCAGATCTGGTAACGTTGCATCATTGATATGTGGATGGTTCTTAACTTACTGCCTGTGTATGTGTCATACTGGACTGGGCATGATGCACTAAAATTAGCCTAGAATGATATGAGATAATCTGTCTCCCAGCTGGGTGGCCCCAGTAGTTACAGAAGTGAAATGTGCATCAGCCTCTAGATCAGAAATAACCTGCATAACTCCAAGTGTTACCTACTCTGGCCCATCACAGCTGCCATGGGTGTAAGAGTGTGTCCCTTGGCTTTGCCAATGATGGCAGTAAGAACCCAGGTTTTCAGACTGTGTTTCCCCTTCTCAGGAAAGCTCTCAGGTCTGGAGGTGCTTGGTCTGTCTTTCCCACTATAGTTTCTCATTAGTCCAATTTCTCCAGTTCTTCCAGAACTACTTGCACTACTTACTTTTTAATTCCTTCCTCTAGATTAATCCTCTCTTTTAGTCATCATTTGTTCTATGTGCCATCCAACACATTTGCTTTTTTGATTACAGCTGTTCTCTGAGTAGAATACTGCCTCTAGCTCTATTAACAGCAACAACAACAAAATTAGATAAATCCCAGGCTGTTTTGAATGAGCTTGAGTGTTTTGTTAACATCAGAGCCATTGCAGAGCTAAGCCCTCTCCTAGTTTAGCCCTGGAGAAGGGAATTACTGGGGGAATTACCACTTGCATGCTGCTCTGTAGCTCTGCAAGTTTAGTGGGTGACTGAGCTGCCTGATATAAATGGTTTTTCGTGGTAGTGCCAGGAAAAAGCTGTGAAATCATGGACTGTCTTGGCAACAGCACAGAGCTCCTCAGAACTGTGCCTGCTGCTTAATGTGGTAATGGCATGGCAGCATCCCCGGCCCTGGCAGAGCATCATCACTCCCTGTACATTTACATGCTTGATTTTCAGTCAGGTGTTGCAGTGCTGTCAGCAAAGTTCTCTTTGTAATACCCAGGCCAGTATAAGGGCCTTTTAGCAAATCATTTGTGCTTTCAGTGTTAAGATTGAGAGATCTGATGCCTTTTAAGCCTTGCAAAAGGTTGCTGCTAATCTCTGACAAACTGCTTCTCCCACATGTTCATTTTTTGACAATCCTCTGCAGAGGGATTCCCTCACCTCTACATTCCTGTCCCTCTGGCAGACCCATCAATATCTCCAAACTGGCCAAGCACTTCTGTTCCTCATGCTGGTGCTGATAACCTAAAATTAGTTGATGCCATCTGATAACTCCAGTATTTTCTGTATTCACACAGGAGTGTGCAGTTTGCCTTGCCTCTCTGGTGGGGGTCTCTTTTCTAGGGCTGCATTAAGGCCTCAACTTCGTTTGTGTTCTTATGTTAACATCAGTGTCTGCAACTAAGCTGTGCTGTGCTTCCTACAGTGTCTGCAGGAGACTATGTGTTGCTTCCAGGAACAGGGAGAGGAAAATCTATGATCAGTGCTATTATTTGCCTACCTTTTTCTGGATTACCAATAGAACACAATTTTTTGCTATTTAGAGGAGATGGAGTTGGTTGCTCCAGTGTGAGGCTGCCCTTCAATCTACCTCTTGGTCACTGTGCTTGTGAGGTTTAAATGACTGCTCTGTGTACAGGCTGGCATCACAGCACTGGAGAAGAGAGTGATGTGCTGTGGGTGCCTGTGGGGTACACTGTGCAGTGCTGGCACCACAGTAACTCTTGGGTTAGGTTTCAGTGTCCTGTAAATTCTTCTTGTTTTCAGTCTCACAGTACAGGAAGACAGATTTTTTTTTTCCTCCAGTTTTATCAAGAAGGCAACTAGTTGCTGAAGCCCAGATTTTGATTTGTCATAGAGAAAACACAGGAAGAGGGTAGGAGTAGAAAAAACCTTTTATTCTTATCCTTAGTTTGTAGTCTGTATGGAAGCATTTGTGTAGTTTATTTGCCACTCATAGACACGTGATCCATGAAGGGCTTTGTTTCACCGGTGCTTCTAATCTCACCAACATGATGCAGCATTGATTGCCATGTTTCAGTTCTGTGCCATGAGAAGAGGAGCTTCCTTTCCTCTGTGTTAAGCTTGTGATATCACAAATTGCATCCTTTGCTTTGGGAGGTGTGAAAAATAGCACTTAGAGGTCCCTTATTTCTATAGGCTGTAGTTGTCAACAGTCATGGATGCAGGAGATCTGGTACTGAAGTTACCTTATCTGAATGAAGTTACCAAAAGAACTTGAGAAATTGCTTTACATTAATCAGTTAACAGCCTCTTACATGGTTGTAGCATCAAGAATGGTTATGTAGAGCCTTGTCCTATTATAGTCTTGGCTGTCCCATGCAAAAGGACTGTACACTCCATTTTTCAAAACAGGAATTGTCCAAGTGCAGCCACTTGACTTCCTACAGCTGCTTTCCTTTCCACTAATTTTTCAGCTGCCTGAGCTGCTGCATAGCCATATAATCATAGGCTGTAGTCATCAGAGTTTCCAAGTATTTGAAGGCACTATTACCTCCCTGAAAAATACCTTGCAATCTAGTTTGTTCATATTTCATTAATATGATTTAGTATGCATAAGCATTTTTCATTGGAAATGTTCTGAATTTCTTTTGCATTATCTTCTGTGGCATTTAGAGTACATGAGATGTCATTAGGAGGATAGTTTAATAACTGGCGTGTGTAAAAATTCATTGATTGCAATTTACTCTTAGAAGAGAATCTCTGTCTTCCTGTCAAGTTTTGAGAGCTGGAAAGACAGTCTCTCTCTGATGAAAAAAGTCAAAAGAAATGTGCAACAACACTTTTGAGCTTTAGTGGAGTTTGGGATAACCAAGTTTGTAGGTTCATAGAAGAAACTGAAAGCATTTTGGAAACTGCTCAGTCTTGAGCAAAAAGGGATACCTGCCCTAGAAACCTGACTGGACAGGGAGAGGGGAAAAGGCACAGATGATCTGGCTTTTCTCATACCCTGTGTTGCCTGGTTACATTCCCTGCATCTCTGCTTTGTGTAATTCTGTGTGTTCATTTCCCAAGTCCAAAGGCAGACTAAGCATGGTCTGTGTTACAAAGCACTTGAGAAGGTTGGGCCAAGAGGGGCTTTCAGTAAGGGTGGCCATGAGAAGGTGGGGCCCATAGGCAGTTGCTTCACAGGGGGGGAATTGCCCAGGTTTTTCTAAAGGGTTTTGCAGGTATCCAGGTTAATTAAACTTGCTAGCTCTGGTAGCAACCCTGCCTTCAGCCAGTGGATTGACTTTGTATCATAAACATTGGGCCCAGATTTTCCAGCCAAGTACAAAAGAGACACAGATACATGCACTTGAACAAGGTTCTCATCCACAGCACAGGCAGATCTGCATCACCTTGTGCTACAGGTGATGTAGGACAGAAGCAGGTGGTTCTTCTGCCCTCCACAAGTGAGTAAAGTACAGTTCTGTGTAGGGTGGAGGGGTTCAGCCCTCAGCCTTTTAAGTGTCAAGGCTTGAGTTTGGCTCAGGTGTGCTCTGGGGCAGGACAGCAGAGAACACAGCAAGGTTACACTGCACAGAGAAGCAGATGGAAGCACAAGCAGCTGGGACTGGAAATGAGGAATAAACTAATGAACAAAGAGTTCATCCTTCCTACCAAGCACCACCCTGGCAGGGCAGTAATACCTGTATGAGGCAGACATAAGCGTAATTTGAGATTCAGGCTCTGGTAAGACTTCTCTGACATCTTTACTGGAAAAAGGAGATATCTAGGACTGAGTGGGAAGAGTTTTTGACTGTGTTGAAAGGTAGAAACACCACAGCTCTTACTTATTATGTTAGACACTTGCAAGAGCTGAATTAAATCCTCTTGGACTGATTACTGCAAATGAAGGAACTAATTTTGGCTTCTCATTTAGAATTTTATTGTAACAATGCTCTATTAGCACCCAGCATAATGACCTGTAAGATAATGTCAAAACTGTAGAAGTTGACAAACATTAATAAGTTTAATTATGCCACTAGCTTTTAAGAAAGATTGTTTTAATTTTGGCATGGTTTATGAGGTTGGAAATAAGAAATTAGAATGCTCTAACACTAAAGGCTTTATTTTGTGTGTTATGAGCTCCTAAAATTCTGTTAGGTAACTATTTGTAAACAAATATACAAAGAACTTTGCTTGCAAAAGTAGAGGCAAATTCACAGCGTTGCACAGTCCTGGCACATTTTTATGGGTGGGAGGGAATCTGTCTATGTGCAAATTACAGTTTGAACTTTTGGCAACTGCAGCACTATTTGCCCATATACATGTGGTCAGAGCAGAACTCCTGCCCTTTCCCTTTGATTATGGAGTAAAGTTATGCATGCAGGCAGCAAGCACAGCACATTCACTGCTGCAGTGCCTTTACACCCTGCTTTACCTGCAGGGTGTTGGTGTGTCTGCAGCCCGAGTTATTTCTCAGAGGGCTGAAAGGGAACTTGGTAGCTTCCTTCAATTGTTTTCTGCCAGAAGCATCAACAGATCTGTGAGGTTCTGCTCCTTGGGGAATGGCTATTGGTTTCTGCATAAGGTGTTGTTTGTACTTTACTAAAAGTCTAAGGCGCTTTCCAAATTTCCAAAGTACCGCATTCAGCATTTGCTTTATTTAAAGCCTGATGTTCTCCATGGCAACTGACCAAAAACTGATCTAAGTCGTTGTTGTTGAATTCAGCCTCAAGGAAACCAGGTTATTTTTAGTGATAAATTTGTCCTTCAAGTGGGTTTTGGATTGTGGGCAAGGGTGATCTATGGGCTTTTTGGGTATGGGCAGGTGGGAACCCCGTAAGTAATGGCAAGATGGCTCTGCACCAGCTTGGGAGCTGGGTCACCAGGGTGTGGGTTGGGATCAGGCTTTTGGCAGAGAAGGGAGCAAAAGGGCAATTGGGCAATTGCTCTGATCTTGGATTTTGAATAGGCATCTTGGTCCTCTTCTTGGAGCAAGCTTGCTTCAGCCAACTACTAGTCTTACGAATGGAAAAGTAACCTGGAAATACAGATGTTGCTTCAATGTTTTACAGGTACATCAATATCCCTGCAATGTTTCTCTTGTGAAAGATCTGACCTTTGTTCAACTTCCCTTTTTCAGTCAATTGTACATCCATTTCTGCCTGTGGAGTTATGTTGTCAATCCTTAAACTGATTTCATTTATACTCTGTACAGCCCCAAATTTCTCATGGGACTTTTGCAAACTGTAGAATAATGTGAGAATTTTCTTTCAGTTACATAGGGGACTGTGAGATTCACATGGACATATCGAAATTTAATCTTGGCGTGAAAGGTGTACAGGTGGGTGCAGTGCTAACATTGTCTGTTCAAGGCTCTGTGGGGCAGGAGGTAGCACCTCCCAGTGGGGAGGTCATGACACTTGTCTGGGAAACCATCAACATCTGGCTTGGAATAATTGGCTTTTTCTCCTTGTTCTTGGCTGGGGAAGTCATGCCTTCCATGGAAAGCAATTAAATACCATTTCTACGCTTCATAGTGTGACTCTTAAACAGGGTCGGTGCTGGAGCATTGAGTATGTGTGGGCCAGCAGCTGCCCACCAGAGTTCAGAGGAGCTCAGAGTGTTGGTAGAGAACTTCAGAAGAGACATGGTGTTCATGAAGTGGTGTAGATTAAACCCAGAACCTGTTCTAGGAATGCTCCATTGTATGGCAGGGTTGCAGAGAGACTCCACAAACACAGAAAGCGTTGCCCGATAGCAATCGTTTGGGGGGAAAAGATTTTGTTAGTAAATTCTAAATAAAATTACTTCAAGTAAAATTTCTAAAATTATCTCCACCACTAAAAGCATATGAGAGTACCTTAGCCCTGAGCTTTCTTGTTCTGTTTGCAGTTGTATGGGACGTTGCGGGTGATCCTGGAACCTCTCCTAACAGATGCACCTTTTGTTGGAGCAGTGACCTTGTTTTTTATGCAGAAGCCGGTGAGTCAGGAGTGAGCTGCTCTCTGCAGGCTTCTTGGTCTTTAGTGCTTGGTCTTTGGTGAGTGACAAGCTGTCCATAACTGTGAATACCTCACAGTTCAGGTGCTTAAATGACAAATTGTTCAGTGTCCCTCTTGAACTCCAGGAGGATGTGAGTTAATTCACTCTATACTTTTGTAGTAGTGCCTAAATAGTTACTCTAAGAATGGGAGGACTGTCTTATGTTAGCAGCACAGGAGCTGTTCCTGCCAGGTTTCTAGATGGTGGATCTTCCCATTCATGGATTTTAAATACAGTCATTTTGGAGACCATTCAGTAATGGTTGCTTTTGAAAGCTTGCCTGTTTAAGGTCATGTCCCTTGTGCTCAATTGTGGTGTAACAAAATATGAGAAACTTTCTAGTCTTGTAAGAACTAGTTATAGCACACAGCTTTGCTTGTGGTTTATGGTCTGCTTGAGTTTATGAAAGTCACACATTTTTGATCTTGAATGAGATATTTTTGTGTTTAGATGTAGCAGGATTATTTTAGCACATGAAAGAAACTCTTTTTGTTTATTGTACAAATAGGAATACAGACTCCTGAAACCGGTGGTATTTGTAAATCCCCCAGCCTCAAGGCATAGTCCAACCCTTAAGTGAAAGGATGAGAAAACAACTTCAAAGTCTTAGTAGAGTTGCTGAATTTCCTTCATGACCCCAGGGTATCTGCCAGTGACCATTGCTAAGGGCTGATTGCTGACTTTCCTTCTGCTTGAAGGTTAAGTTCCAGTGATAACCTCAATTCAGGTAAAATAGATAAGGGAAAGGATACCAGCTGTTGATTCTAACATACAGATGCAATTGGTAGTGCAGGTTTTCCTTTCTTTAGACATCTGTCTTTGTTCTAGAAGCACTTCCCTTTTAAATTCTACCTTTATTTTGAAATAAATTTTAATAGACCTGTATAATATTTTCTCCCTGGTCTTGTTGTAGCATTTGGAAATCAACTGGGCAGGCATGAGCAACCTTCTGGATGTACCAGGGATTAAGTGAGTGTCTTTTGCTTTACTTTATTATTTGAAAAACCTCTGGAAGTTGGGATGTAGTTCTTGAGTAGCCACCAAAGCTGTTGTTGTGAGCATTGTGTACGAGGTGTTGTGCTGATGTTCATCCCATCATATCTCGCTGTGGCAAAACTTGAGGCTGGTTCTTTTCATGTTCTGTCAAAACGACCTCAATCACTTCATTGCATTTAGGATGGAAATAGTAAATCCCCCAAACAACAATGACTTAATAAACTAAAAAACAATCCCTTCTGTTTCCTATGTGCCTGTTATTTGCAAAGGTAGATGAAGTAGTTTTAGACTGGCAATCTGCTTATTTTTATTTACAGTAAAGTGTAAAAAAAGAAGGTATCGGAGTTGCAGTCCCTCTGACAAGCTCAAGTACAGTCCATGATAAAAAGAACTGCACCAGATTTATAAGGAGAAAAGTTATTTTCTTTCTGTGTAATCTGCTCACCTTTTAGGTGTAGCTCTTCTCCAGTGCCTCTTGGGTTAGTATTACATACATAAAACTTGCAAAGCAAGAATGAAAATCTTAGTGGGTTTCAGTACTGTTTCAAACTGTTTCACCAGACTGGGGATTCAGTTTGTCCTTGTTCTTTAGTGTAAGGAGAAAATTCTATCGCACAAGATGAAAATACATGTGGTTACACAGCCATTGCCTTACTCCCTTTCATTGCAAATGCAGACACTTCTATTCCTCTCTGCTCTCCTGCAGCTCACGGTTTGCAGACTCATAGGAAGTGTCTGGCCACTTGAGGTGCCAGTTTATGCATTAAAGATCCTCTGAAGGCTTTTGATGTTGAATGAGAGGAAGATTCCTTTTTCTCTTAATTTGAGGCCTGAGTGGCCTTTTGCCCTGAAGTTTAGCCTGAGAGCTCCAGTTTTTATCAGAGGAGTTAATCTGTTCATTTCTAACTAACAATTTTCCTTGGTTTCCCTGATCCTCGCTGGGAGAAGGCATGTAGGTGTTCCAGCCTACAGCCTCTTGTATAATTAAGTGCAAATTTGGTGTCCTAAATTTTTACTGCCTGGTTCTCCCACAGGGATTTGCACACAGAAACCTTTGCTTGTTCCTCAGCAGTGCTGTGAAAGCTGGGAGTAAAACACACCTGACCATGAATGGGCTGAAGTACAGGTTGAACAAGAGCCCTCCCTGTCAAATGAATTTGGCTCACTTAAGATAGCAAAGAAACTGGATGTAATCATCTGTCCTCACATACAAGCTGTGTTTAGTTGAGTGCACCCAGATACTTGAGAGGGGACAATTCTGTGACATTCCTGTGGGGTTTTTTTTACAGGAAAGCCAAGAGCCTGACCAAGGTTCATGGTTTACCATTTGGAGTAGACTTTCCTTATGTTCTTTATGTGTGAATCCAGCCCCCTCTGTGAATTGGGATAATTTTGTTACACAGTGTTACCCTTATAAGCACTAGATCTATTAAGATCTTAATCGTAACTAGATCTATTAAGAAGTATCTGAAAGACTTGCTGCTCTTGAGTTTTCCTCTTAATATAGCTTTTTGCTCACACCAGGTTGTAGTGGTGTGTTGAAATCCTCTCATTAATCACGTGGAGAGTACTTGGATATCTATGATAATCACGTACTTCTTGTACCTGCTGCACAGAAAGAGCAGTTGTAAAGAAAAGATTTGAACTGGAAAGCTAAAAATGTTCAAATTGTAATTAGGCTGGAAAATTCCTTTAACTCCAAGACAGTGCCCTCAATTCAGTTGGTGTGATCTCCAGTAACTTCAAATGAAATTTTCCTTCTTAGCACAAAATCTGCCAAGATCCAGAACCTATCTGAAAAATTATCTTGGCTCCTTTTTTTTAATGTGTCTGCTTCTTCAGTTTTGCTAAAGGTCTCAGCAGGTGGCCAAGAGTAGGCAGCAGTGTGTGCTGTGGCCATTTCTAAGTCTAAAAACAAACTACCTCAAGGCCTTGAGCCTCCTGTGAAGTGCTGAAACTTCCTGATTCCCTTCTCCCCTTGTCCCTCTCTAGTGGCATTTCTAAGCAAACCCAGAAGGCACTCGAGTTTGACGTGTTTGGGTGTGTGCATGAAGATTTCACACAGCCTAAGCTCCCATTCATCATTTACAATGATGAGCCAAATTCACACCCTGCCACAGGGATGCTCAGTATTGCAAACCTGCACCACTAAATTGAAGTTGAATGGCCACTCTGCAGCTCTTTCATAGAATCATAAACTTTGGAAAAGACCTTTTAGAGATCACCAAGTCCAACCATTAACCTAACACTGCCAAGCCCATCACTAAACTATGTGCCTAAGCACTTTTACAGGTCTTTAAAATGCTACCAGGGATGCTGACTCAGCCATTTCCCTGGATGTCCTGTTCAAATGCTTGACAATACTTTGGGGGGAGCTAGATCACACCACTCACTTTGCAATGCCCATTTCTTCCCTGTCCCTCCTTTTTCTCTTCTGAGTTGTGACTGGTTGTGGAGATTGAGGTTGCCTTTTTCCCCCACCTGCAGTGTAATGTCAGACTCGCTAATTCAAGACTTCATTGCTGCACGGCTGGTTCTACCGAATAGGATCACAGTGCCTCTGAAAAAGAACATGAACATTGCCCACCTGAGGTTCCCTGTCCCCCAGGTGAGTTGTTTTTTCAGTGACATAGTGTTTCTCTACCTGAGTGTGCAGCTGCCACCATGCAGATGCATCCAAGCATAGTGTCTTTGTATGCTGCATCAGCTCTTTCAGCCTGAATTCTGGGCTCTCAGTAGAGGTGGTATTTNTTCAGCCTGAATTCTGGGCTCTCAGTAGAGGTAGTATTTCAGAAATATAAAAGCAGGGTTGGATAGTTCATAATTTGTGAGGGAGAGACATGGGCATTGGGAGTTCCTACCCTGTCACAAGGAGTCTGTTTGTACTCTGAGCTCATTTACCAATTAAACCTTCCGTCTATAACTGCAGATCTGTGGTACATGCAAATGAGAGGATGAATACATAAGCAATGAGTGTCAGGCTATTTAATATTTTTACTAATGCTGTGAAGGGGTGTAAATAGGGAGCTTGGAGGATGACATCACTTTGTTACAGAAAAAAAAGTCTCCTAAATACTCAGCATATCCAGGTCTTCAATCTCCTTCATCTATCAAATTCCTAATACACTTACTAACGAGAATAAATATAAATGAGTGGCAAAGGCATGCTCCCTGCTGTGAACTTCCATCATTAAACTGAAGTCGAATGGCTCCTGTGCAATGAAATAAGAACCTACCAATGACTGCAGAGTTCCTCCTTCAGTCAGTGGGAGTTGATCTTTATACTTGATTTGACTGTGGCTGTAATGCTGTGTGCATATGTATATTTCTGATTTTAAAATAAATTGAATAATATTTCCTACACAGTTATATAGATTAAACAGTGCGTCTCTTTAAGGGGGCATTTTTCCCCTCTAGGTAAATGGTAGAAAAAGTGTTTTATTACAGCTGTCATTGGAAATGTACTGCATCAAACTACTTGTCTTTGCAGAACTGTCATGGTGACTACCCTTGCTGCCTGAAATAAACAGTTTTAGGAGGCAGCATGTTATTATCCAAAGATTGCATTTTCATGACCAATTCTGTATCTTATTTTATCTAGGGAGTAATAAGGGTTCATCTGTTAGAAGCTGAAAACCTTGTCCAGAAAGACAATTTCCTTGGTGCCATCAGGGGGAAGTCTGACCCGTACGCTCTCCTCCGTGTTGGCACAGTGCAGTATCGAAGCAAGACAGTCTCCCGAGATCTTAATCCCATTTGGAATGAGACATTTGAGGTACTGAACCTTTTGATCTTTCCATCTCTAGGATACACAGCCATTTACATCCCTGTGCTTGCAGGACCTTCTCTTAGCTGGCTGCACTGGGGCAGGTGGACTTCTCTGTTTCTTGGTTGAAGCATTTGTGTCTCTTAACCAAGTTCACATTTACATTGAAAACTTGAAATGTCATTCAGGTTGATCTGATTTACATGTGTTTTGGAGGAGGTGCAAAGCACTGCTTTAAATATCAATCAGTGCATCAGTCTGTGCAGCTGCAGGCTGCTCTAGCAGCATTGGTTCCTCTGCTTATTAGGGATACTAGTTTGAGGGGTTTAACTTGTAGCTCAAAAACAAACAACGTGAAATATTTTCACCTATAATCAATTACATTTGTTATGCATTTAACCATAAGAAAGAACAGGGAATGACCTTAATGTGTTAGACAGCTGTCAAGTGTCATGTTCTTGTCCACAGCCCAAGCCTGAATATGTATATGTGAACGCTTTTTATTTTTCATCAATACCTCTTTCTCCTCCAGTTTGTTATTCATGAAGTGCCTGGTCAGGACTTAGAAGTGGATTTGTACGATGAAGATCCAGATAAGGATGACTTTATGGGCAGGTAAATTAGCAAGACCTTTGATCAGAGTCCAGTAGCCTCTGCTGTGGGACACCTGAATTATTCATACTGGAAATTTAACACTGTTGGAAGTCATTCCCTTTGCCCAGATATTGATACCACATGATTAGTTCCTAGTGCAACTAATGTTGAACAAGGTTACACTCCTGCAGGGAATCCTGGGAAGCCATTAGAAGTGATAGTTACTTGAGATTTACTTCAAGTTTATTTTAGTTTTGGAAATATTTCAAGGGGGAGACTTCGGCAGTTTAAGTGTGTTCCTACACACATATACACAGGTAATGTGGAGAAATTGTTATTTGGAACAGACTTGAGAGTGGGTTTTTTTGATAGTTTATGCTGTATGCCTCAATATACACAGCAATGTTTGCTTTTTGCCTTTCAGCTTGGTGATAGGCCTAGTGGATGTAATGAATGACAGAACTGTTGATGAGGTAAAGATCACAGCTTATTTCTATATGTGGCTGGTGGTGTGTGCCTACTCATTTGTGCTGCTCTCTGCTACTATGGTGTTTCTTTGTACTTAAAGCTTCCTTGCACACTTGCACTGTGGTATTTTCACAAAAAGATAATATCAAAGTAGCCATTACAGTATTTTTTATGACCAGGATGGTAACCCCAGAGAGCCCTGATGCTACACTGAGCCAGCAGTGGGATATCTTGTTGATACCTTGTGTTCTGTATGTACCCAATGTTTTGTACAAAGCTGCAGATAAAGTTTGGTGAAGCAGCCTGTTTGCTGAGGGATGAAGTTATCTGACCTTACTGTGGCTCATCCTGCAACACAGCACTCTACAAACGGTGCCAGGGTGCCTGTCTTGTGCTGCTGCTGGTTGGAAATATCCACATACTTTGCCTGTTTATGGGCATCTTATTTTAATTTTCTTCTGCCTTATATCTAAGTAGATGGGCATGCTACAATCTAAGTGTCAAAAATGCAAGCTAAGGTGCTGAGAATAACAGTCATGTTGTCTATTGTGTGTAAGTCTGCAACACATAAATAAAAGTACTCTGCCTCTCACTTCTCAAGCTGTTCTTTGTTATCTCCATGTAGTGGTTTCCCTTAAGTAAGACGACAAGCGGACACTTGCATTTAAAACTGGAGTGGCTTTCACTAGTAAACGACCAAGAAAAGCTGCATGAGGTGAGTGTATTTACTTAAAGGATTCAGGTACTCTGATCTCTGTCCAGTAATCAACAAAGGAGTGTGTAAAATTAGAAACCCCAGGCAACCTCACAGGAGTTTATTTTTGTCTGGCAAAGTTTTGATGTGATTCCCTCCCTGCCACTCCTGCAGAGGAAGGGCATTTGCTTGCCCCAGGTTTATTGGTAATTCAGAAGTAACTCAAATCTGGCAGCTCTTTTGGCTTGAATTAGCAAAACTTCGTTTGACTCACTGCAGAGTGGCTTCTCAGCGGTTCTCTTCTTTCACTTTTTTTCTCCTCCTTCTTCATCTAGGATTTGTGTAGGACCCTGGATCCTTGAAATAATCTGTACTAGTCATAGGCAAATACCCAGCACTGGTGCTTGGTAGGGCCATGTTTCCAAATGGTGAGTTGTTTGTCCAGCAGAACTGCTTGGATAAAGCCCATCTCCCAAAGAGGCTGTTTCTTCATAACCAAGCAACACCATTTGAGTTCTGCTGAAGTGAACAAAATTGTTCCCAGGCTTTGTTCTGTTGACCCTGGATTCATTTTGATATATGTGGTTGAACATGTTTTTAGGTGTCTTGCTGCACTGGGGAACCCAACCAGTTCTGCATTGACAAACATTAAGGGCAATGAATTGAAAAGAGTTACACATCTTCTTACTGGTCTGCTTAGAACTGTCATGCTGTGTTGCCTTGGGCTCCTCTGAATTGCAAGTTTTAGAAGAAAGCTAGAGAGCTGCTTAGCCTTCAGAAGCTGCCCTTGGAATTTTGCTGTATTTTGCATTGTCCTTGGTGTGTGATCATAACACTTTGTGTTTTGGTTTGGTTTATCTTTCTCTGCCTTTACAGGATAAGAAGGGCCTGTCTACAGCAATTCTGATTGTCTACTTGGAGAGTGCCTTCAACCTTCCCGTAAGTACAAACCTCACACAGCAGCCTTCACTCCTAACCTCCTTTTTTTAAAGACAACAAATTAATTGTTTTAAATGCTTTTTCACTAATTCAGAAAAACCACTTTGAGTATTCAAATGGTGAATGTGGAGCAAAGAAGATCAAAAATAACAAGTACCTCAAGGTAAAATTTACATTCTTCTCCCTGCTTGCAAAGCAATGTTCTGGATTATGTGGTATCATAGGAACTAAAACTGGGAGTGGTTAAAAAGAAATAATCTCTCCCCTGTCAGAATCTAAGTGAGCAGGCACTCAAAATAGTGATTGAAAGCCCACCCCAGTGACAGTCTAGGAGGCCAAAGTGGGAATGCAACATGGAAATGTTTAGTTGCATGTGTGGTTGTCTTTCTTATGCAAAAGAGAGCCTCCAGACATCAGACTAATATCCTAAGTCATAATATCCTTGCTGCTGCTCTTTCTTCCCTTGCTGAGCTGTTCCAGCTTGACATTGAGCTGGGAGGAATATGCTCATTTGTGGTAACTTTCCTGTCCACTGGAGACCTGACCACCAGATTCCTCCGCCCTTGGCTTTAGAGAGTTTTAGAGGCCTCTCTGTCATTTATACCTTCTCTCTTATAGCTTCTGTTTACTTTTTCCCCCTAATACTGCATTTTGCTACTGTGATGTAAATGGCAGGTGTAGAGGAGAGTGTCTTTCTTCCTTCTTTCTTGAACAGGCTACTCACAAGTACAACTCTGAGTTATGGAGAAAGATTCCCATTCTCTCCATGTAGCTCCTCTCCTAAATAGCATCTTTACAATTTAGATGAGTTACCAGCATTGTGATACACATCAAATTCAATAATCCTTAATTCTGGACCTCACTGTGTGCACTTTGTATGTAGTGTTGTGCCAAGACCAGATCCTCAACCTCAGCTTCTACAGCATTAGTGCAAAGATGTGCAAGAGGTTCAGTATTGTTGCTTCCAGACAAAGATTTTCATTTGATGCCAAAGACTTGTCTCCAGATGCTTTGGAGCAAGTCCTGAGCCTTGGAAACCAATTCTGAGAGTCTTGGTTCAGTCAGGAAAAATCAAGATTTCCCAGTGAGTCTTCAGGTCTCTTCTCTGTTTCCTCCCAGTTTCTGACAAATTTTTAACTGCTCACCTGTTGAAACCCAAATATATAAAACTTTGGCTTACATGTGTACTCTTGATGGTGGAAGGTAAGACTGTGCTGTCTTATGGCTGGAGGCTTTCCTGTGTGCTACACTCCTGAGATGCCTCATACCCAGAAGATACTGTCAGCTTTCCAGCAACTTAGTTCAAGTAAGAGTAGTGGTTTGATACTGCTTCCTGCAAAGTATAAATTTCTTAATGTTTTTTTCTGCCTTCTTTCTCCCTTGTATTAAATAACAGAAGATGGAACGAGAACCTTCCTCCTTTGTCCTGCTCACAGTTGGGAACAAGACTCAGAAGAGTAAGGTGAGGCTGTTAATTCTGCTTTCATTAGACACTTTCTATCTTGTGGATGACTGTCTCCAAGTATCCCCTAGGAAGGGAAGGACTTCTTGTGAAGCTGATGTGAAGAGCTGTAGTGACAGCTGCAAAGCCTGAGAGTGGAACCACTGTGTCACTGAGTTGTGGTGGTGGAGAGCAGCTGATCAGCTGCTGTACACACGTGTTGTTCCATGCCAGGAGTTCATGTTGGCTCAGACACTCTAGTTCTAAAAATCTCCAATCCGGCTCATGGTTTCTCAGAGCAGGGTGTCATTTGCATCAAGCTGGCCATTATTCCTTCCTTAGAGTCTTTCCTGGCTCCTGTTTTACAGTTTCAGTTTTACTGTTTTGATTTGTGTTTTGTTTTGTTTTTAAACCTGGACAAGATGGATCTGTGTCTCCTCCACTTCACTTTCAAGTTCATTTTTCATTATTTAAAAATTACTTTTGCCTCATGAATATGAGCAATAGCTGACCTCTGCCCTCCCAGTGGCTGTCTTGTTCACTGTCCTGCAGCTGGATGTGCATGAGCCCTTTGTTCTTTTGGATTCCCAGCAAATAGAAATTAATCCTGTTGGCTACACATGAGCATACAGGACTGGCACCTAGTTTCCTTTGTTCCTTCCACCTGCTCTGCCCAGAAATTGGGTTCTGCTTGTATTTTTACCTTCTGTGGCTTTCCCTTTCCCTACCATATCACCTTTCTCTAATAAGATAGGTCAGGCATCCGGGCTTTCCCTGCTCCTTTCCACTTGCTGCCAGCACTCATGGCCTGGCAGGGACAGCTGGTTTACAGGTGAGCCACAGTCCCTGTGGGTGCTTTCCATGCTCTTTCATCTTTGAAGTAGATGGTGCTGAAGCTGTGCCCTCCTACTCTTCCCACAAGTTCTACACCCCTGAAACTGCCCCTCCAGCTTTCCTGCACTTCCCTGTCAGCTCACTGCAGCTCTGGGCGCTGGCTCAGAGTGCTGCAGGCTGGAAGCAGCATTCTGGCTCTCCCTGGGTGGGAGGGAGGGAGCGGTGCCTTACTGCAGGTGAGACAGGCTGCTGGTCCAGGCAGTGCTGGTGGGGCCAACTGCAGCTCACCAGACTTGTTCTTAGGCATTTCCACGCCCCAAAGAATTAGTTCTGGTTTTGCCAGGGACTTTGCTTCCATATGCTTCTGGCCTGGAATTTCCACTCTCTATACAGCTGGGATGTACCACCACTCAGAGTCACCATGGCCCTCTCTGGTGATCAATGCCATGGATTCTTTGCTTCTCAGAGGCTAAGCTAATGTATATTCTTGTTGCAGACCTGCAATTTCAGCAAAGATCCCACATGGGGCCAGGCTTTCACCTTCTTTGTCCATAGTGCTCATTCCCAGTCACTCCACATGACTATGAGTGAAAAGCCTTTCCTTTGAAGAGAAACTTCTGCACATCTGTAGGAAGAAACTTCTTCTATGGAGCTCAGTGCTGGTTGTTTCTGTGTGGGGTTGTCACATACTGGGTTCCGCCTTCAAAAGGTGGAAGAAACACCTGTTGCACAGACAATTCTGTATTATGTGGTGGTAGTATCTCCCTTTTTTGGTACCTACCTTTGTTCTAGCATCACGTAATGTGCAGTATCTTAGTTGAAAATGTGGGATGTTTCTGGCTGCAAAGTGCAAAGGACGTTTCATACAGGTCTGTGTGTAGTAAAGACATCAATATTTTGCTGTCAGAAATTGCAGCCTTCATAATTCTCCACCAGAGTCTTACGTCTTCACCTCTGTGTTCTGGCTCATTAAGCAGCCCTTTCTCTCATTAGTAGCATTGTAGCCACAGCCAGTTCTGTGGCTGGTCACTGGATATAGAAAGGAATTGAACTTGGAAGGTGTATTGAGGTCAAACAAACTGTTACCTAAAACTTGTGTAGATTTACTCTAGTTGCCATCTCAGCTGCTTAGGACATTGTCCCCAAAGTAAGCAAGGAAAATCAAGTAAATCTCAGGGCATGATTTTTCTGCTAAAGGAATTCTTTCTCTGCATGGTTAGAGATGGATTTTTTACTCCAAATGTACTAAATTGTTACATTCCTGAAATAATGACATCACCCATTTGGATATAACCATACTGAAGCAAATAAGCTAATTTTGGTTTCTGTCTGAAATACCTGAAATTCCCAGTGGTATGCTTCCCACTTGCCAGCTAATAAAAACTTTTGTTTTCTTCCATCCCCCAGATAAAAGACAAGGAGCGGGATAGTGCCCTGGGAACTTCAGTGGTATGTCTCTCCCACTTACTAAAGGACCCAAACATGACTCTGGATCAGAGATTCCAGCTGGACCATTCCAGTTCAGACAGCTTCATTAAGATGAAACTTGTATTGCGGGTAAGTTATTCTTTCCCATAGTCACTTGGCTTCCCCTGCAGAAGCATCCAGTTGTAACCAGGCAAAAAGAGATGAAAGATGGGCATGGAGAAAGACAGCTTTGCTTCACAGTTAAGTAGAAAGTAGAAGTGTGACAAGGTATTTAAGTGAAATTAGGAGTGTATGGTGGAGTTGAGAGGTATCCCTGAGGCTTCCTAAGACTTTGTGCAGTGCCATGGCTAAAAATTTTCTCATGAAAATAGAATTGGACTGAGAAAATCTAGGCTGGGGAAATCAGCACTGATGCTTAGGAGTTGTTTCCTCACTGTGCTCTGGTTCAATGCTTAGACACCACTGAGTACAAACACAGTAGGACGAGAGGAGAGAACACCACTGTGAATCCCTAGCTCCTTTCATCTCTACTGGCAGAGTCCTGCTGTTACAGTTTTGTGGTGACATTTCCTCCTGGGTGGTAATGCTGACATTCACCCCATTGCTAAGGGAGCAGCACTCACTGTCTTCCCGTGTGATTTTTAGGCACTGAATGTTGAAGAACCTGATCCACAAAGAATCAAGGCTGGGGTCACTGCCTCGAAACCAGGTCCTGTGCATGTCACAGAGAAGGCTGGAAACCAGCAGAAGCTTTCCTCTCCACCACAAGTCTCAAAAGTACCTCCCATGAGCAAAGACTCTGAAGCACTTGAATCTCTGCCAAAGAAGGACAGTGGAGAAGAGCTGGACACTAAAGACAGTTCAGCAGTCCCTGTACCAAGTGAAACTGTGTCTGCCCATGATGAAGCAGTGTGCAAGCAAAATCCAGAGCATGGCCCACCATCAGCATTGCCCAGCGGAGCAGCAGCCATGGCCACACTGCCTGTCCTGCAGGAAATGAGGGTGGCACCCAGTGTCACTTCGCTGGGGTCCCTGCCTTCTTCCTGCTTTGAATTAAGTAGCAGCAACCTGGACATTCATAAGTAGGTGTTCTTCCAGCTGGATTGCTCTTCTCTTGGGAAAGTTTAGGTGTTACTGTTGCAGAGAGTTGAATTCAAGGCTGCTAAGTCAGTTTGCGGTGTTGGGTCTCAAGTCACCTTACAAAGAATTGACCCCTAAGTATTCCAGTCAACAGCAAAGTAAATTACAGGGCACTGTCAGAGCAGGTGTAAAGGGAAGGCATTCACTCTCTGGCTCTCCTAAAAGTGCTGCATGTGTTGGCTTTATATTGTTGAAGAGCTTCTCAACACTCATTTAGCAACAGGATATTGGAAGCCTGAACGTCCCACTTCTGTAATAACTTAAACACTTGATAGGCACCTCTGGCTGCTTAAAGCTCTGAATGTGTTTATGCAACACTTTTTAAGACTGATAATGCTGTGAACAAAGTTTTTGTGGATAGGTGTGCTTGTGTGTGTGTCCTTCTCACACACAGTGCTCAGTGTGAGGCTGCTCTGTCAGGCAGGATGGAGAGAGAAGGATTTGTCTCTCCTGGGGCACAGAATGGAACTTGTGGAATCTTAAGGAACAGAAGTTACAAAGATCTACCTCACTTAAGAAAGCATCAGCGTACTTACAAACCTGAATATCAAACTCAGCTGCAGCTGCAATTTGGTGAATTGGTGACTTGCAAATTCTTTAGCTCTGACCAGGGCTTAATTTATAAACTACTTTTAAACTATTTTTAAGCAACGTTTTGGATTTTAAGGCACTTTAATAACATGGAAAAAGGTCCCATTTTGCATATACAGACATTCCTGAGGGAATGTGTAGCAATAACCTGTACTTTGCTGCTCCATCTACAGTGGGCCATGTAGGGCTTTTTTGGCAGTTTATGTTGTGGGACTGAAATCAGGTACCTGTGGAGAAGGCAGGGATGGGGCTTCTGTGGAGCCTCTGTGGTCCAACTGCTTCCTAGACAGCAAACCTTAGAATGCCAGGAAGAAGGATGGTGCTCTGAAAGCTGGTTTTTAGTCCGCTTGTGGGCTGTTGAAAGGCTGTATTTGAAAGCCTTGACTGTGCAATATCTTGCAGTGGGACTGAGGTGCCTCTGGGGGAGATCCAGCTGACAGTGCGTTACGCTTCCATTCGGCAGAGCCTCGTCGTGCTGGTCAATGGCTGCAGGTAAGGCTTGTGCTGGCTCACAGAGGGAAGAGCTCTCTGAGCTGAGTCAGTCATCCAGCAAAGCTGGAACAGAACTTTGAACACAGCTCCTGTGCAGCAGGAGATGCCTGAGCACTGGTTGGCTTCCAGCTGTGCAGCCTCTCTGTGCCCAGCTCTGGTTAATGCCAGCAGCCAGTCAGGGAGAGAGCCCAGTGAGTTGTGCTCACTGCAGTAGAGATAACTTCAACTGTTATACACCCAAAATTTCCTCTGAACAGCACTGACAACTGGTGTGTTCTTGGGGTGTTAGCATAGGCATCGTGACAGGGATTGATACCTATGACTGAAGCTGTAATTGTTAATTTAGGAACCTCAGTAAGTGGTCACACCCTTGTAAGTAAAAATTTTAACTAAACAACTTTAAAGTTTATTTGCTTATATTCAAACTCTAAGAAGAATGTTTTTGGCATGTGAAGGGTTGGTTTGATTCCAAGAGAGCCAAGGTATTAAAATGGGAGGACCTGCCTTGCTTGTCTGTATTTCTTTTAACAGAAACTTGGTACCCTCTTCCAACCGAGGAGTCGATCCATATGTTCGTATATACCTGCTTCCAGACAGAAGATGGACAAGCAGGAAGAAGACTTCTGTTAAGAAAAAAACTCTGAACCCCCAATATGATGAGAAGTAAGAAAATGTAAATTGTGATTATGGTTGAAATAGTTATGATCCCTTGTGTAATGACAGGGCTTCCTAAGGTGTGCTGCTGTAGCTCCTAAGGATTCTCTTGAGAACATTTGCAGGTTTTCTGAAACAAATGGCACTTGGACTGTGATTTAGCCCCAGGTACTTGGGGCTGGCCTTGCTGTGCCTGTGGTGTTGCAAGTCCCTCAGAAGAAGGGTACACCTTCTTCCCTGCCCCTTCCCTGCCCCCAGGCTGCATTTCCTTTGCAAACTGACATTTGTCCTACTGTGTTTAGCTCCCTTTCACAGCAGAGGCAATCTGCTCATTCAGGTACCTCCCAGAGCCTACTGCTCTGTTCACACTGCTCTGCCTGATGCTTATTCTGACATCTTTCCAAAGGTCCAAGGCAGAAGGACAGAGCCTTTTGAGACTGGACCACTCTTTGGGCACACAGGTAGATGCTGTCATGAAGGCCTGGTGGGAGCAGGGTAAAATGCTCCCACCTCTTTGCTGACAATGTCACAGCTCTGCCACTGAAATGGAATCTGGCATAAACCCAAATTCAGTAACACTTAGAAGTAGAGCTCTTTTGAGAGGTGGTTTTAATCCCATAGATAGAGGATGATACACATGAAAATATGTGAATATTGGGTCATTCTGGGTAGCTTATATTTTTCCTGTGTTGTGTCCTTTCTGTGTAAATCAGAAATGGAGAAAAGATTTAAAAGCATTCATCCTTAACACTCAAAACACCTAAGCTGAAGATTCTGCTTATGTCTATTCTTAAGTAGCTCCACTGATTTAGTTCCATCCTAGTAGCTGGGAACAGCATCTCCTTTTCCTCATCCTCAATACTGACATATCCTGTACATCCTCAATTCAGGACAATGCTTAGCTCCAAAACACCTGTTTTGCAGCTCTGACTTAAGGAAAAGCTATTCAGGTGGAAAGAACTGGGGTCATTTAGCATGGACAAAACTCAGTTGACATTAGCCATGTGTGCCAGAGGCTTGAGTCAGAGCCATTAAGACTTTAATTGCCACAGGTTTCAGCCTTTGTCCATTCCTGGTGTGGTGCAAGGCTGCTCTGTGAACTTGGGGGGTTGGCTCATGACTGTTTCCTCTTGAGTAATGAACATTGCATGGAAAACATGCTGATCTTTCATGGAGGAGGGAAAATGATGTTAAATGGCATTTCATCATGGATGCACGTTTTCTTCCTTCCCCCTGGTACGGTGGACAGTCTGAACACAGTGTTGTCATCTTTCATGAGGCTTGGAAGAGGTTTCCTGCAATGTGAATAAAACCACACTCTAGAATTGCCTTTTCTGTGTGTTCCTGTTAAAGTCCTGGCCATTGATGCTGTACTCTGTCACTATATTCTGCCCACTGGTGCTCACAGGATTTTAGTTTTTGCCTTAAGTATCTTCTTTTTAAATTTTATTTCAAGGTTTGAATTTTTCGAATCTTTGGAAAATGTCAAGAAAAGGACATTGGACATTGCAGTGAAAAACAGCAGGCCATTCATTTCACAGGAGAGGAAGGAACTGGGGAAAGTAAGTTTAAAGAATCTCCATTACAGATATAACAGAGCTGAACACTCTGGGCTATTCCTGAAATCCTGCAATGTGGCTTCAGTAGCAAATTCTCAATAATAGGACTGACAATCTGGAAACAAATTTTTTCTGTCAGATTTTCATCCAAAATGAGGCTGTATCCATGTGGGAGCTGCATAGTCTCATTTCAGAAGGGTGCTCTTGAAGTAATCCCTGGTTCCTGGGCCCTGGTGCTGCCTGTGTGGGGAATAGCTCCAAGAGCACAAATTCAGAGCTGAGAAAGGCGTGGGACTAAACCCCACAATTTGCCGACAGTGCTTTGAGCTTTCTGTGAACAACTTTGATTTTGTGAAAAGCAAACTGCAATTGCTTCTTTGGTGACAGATAAATTTCCAAGTGGTGCTATAGGAAACTGAGCTGGTCCATGCCTGCACCATCCTGGGAATGTTGGAAGCTCCGTTCTTCCTCAAGCCTGAGCTGCAGCCCCACATCTAGAAAGTGGGTCTGACTTGGGAGGAGTTGCAGGTTAGCTAATCAATTAATATGCTGAATAACCTACAAGCAAATAAAATTTGCTTTTTAAAGGTGCGCATTGACTTGTCCCAGGAGGATTTAATAAAAGGTTTTGCACAATGGTAAGTACTCATCTCCATACTTCCAAACCCTACCCACTGCTTTGCTGGGAGCTTGCATGACTGCTGTGGGAGTGAGTGCTGGTAACTGGGCTGTGTTTGGGTGAGCAAGAAGAATATTTGACCTGCAAAGGCAGGACTAACTTGAGCTAATCTGGTAGTTCTATCTAAATTGTGTGTTAATCCATTGGCTGTGCAGTGCCTGCCCTGTGAGACAGCTTTAATGAGATGCCTGTGTCAATTATAGTCTTCAGCATATTTCAAGTTGCCATAAAAGCCACAGGGGCACATAAGCAAAATAATTTTGTTTATTAAAGTAACCTTGCAACAAATTTTAACTTGAATAAAGATCTTAACTAAATGCTCTGATCAGCAATATATATGTATGATAAAACTTTAATTACAAAGCATTTATAGAAACTATTATAATAAGCCACTTACAGTTTTGCCTGTATGTTCATTGTGGTTCTGAGGTTTGTATGTTTTCCTGGTCTGAGGCAGAACAGAGAACCAGGCTTGGGTGTTTTTTTCACTTCTGTGTCTTTAGTTAATGGCAGGAGTTCTTCCTTCTTTCTCCTTCAGTGGAGCCCAAGGAATGTAGTGTGGGTAGTCCAGGAGATTGCCATCTGCACAGGCAGTGAGCCAATATTCCAATAGGAAAACCACATTTCCCTGGCCAGCTTGTGTGTGTGTCTCAGGGCAATTATGGGAAGAGGAGAAAAGGATGCACCCAAAGTTCCTGGTGAAGAGCTGAAGTTTGGGGCCATCGCTGGAGCCTCCTTTCTGTGCTGCCTGTGAAACATAAGCAACAAAGCAGCCCTAGTTCTCTCTACTGTACCAGTTAAAACTTTCCTGAAAGTTTTCAACTACTGTAATTACTTATTGTGTCTGTATTCCAGGTATGAGCTGACAAGGAGCAGACGCAAGAAATTCTGATTTCTTCTCATGTACATAAGTTACCAATTTTTCAACTTTATACAAATGTATGTACATCTTGTAATTAACATGTTTTGCACAGTCATTGCAAATTTGAAGCAGGCTCCAGCTCAGGACACGCAAATTTAATGATCCTATTTGGGGATTAGTTCTCACTGAAGTTAAACATATTTTCCCCCACATAGGGAATAATTTGTCCTTAAAGTCCTTTACTTTTGCTATTTCCGGCAAATCCCCCCTCAAAGGACCTCTAAGTGTGAAACCTCTCTTAAAGAAGGGTTGTACCTGGGGAGATTTTAGACTGTCAGCCAAATGTCATTACTTTGCTTGGCAGTCTGATAGCCCTAGGAGCTTGTTCATGTTATTTTAACATGGAAGTCGTGTACTTTTAAAAGAATACATTTTTAAACAGTATTCTCAGCTGCTGGACTACAGAACCAGTTAAAAGAGAAAACTCTTTAACAGCTATTTTCTTTTGAGAAATGAAGAAGTTGGTAGTCCACTGTTCAGAAAGTACCTTAAGCAGACTTTGGCTGCAGGTATGTAAATAATGAGCTCCTAAAAGCAGGGAGATGAATTTACCTAGATGTCATTAAGGTTTTAATTTGTGACGCCTTAACTGGTTTTGTCCTTTGTTACAGTACATTTCAAAATCTTGTAAACCCAGATTCTGTCTGAGGAACAGCAAAGTTTTGTAAACTATGCTTTAATAATATTTTTTGGAAGCTTGGTGTACTTGATTCTGTACAATAAACTTCTAATTGTCTTGCATAAGTGATTTGATCTATTCCTTTCTAAAACTGACTTTTGAACTAAAACAATGGTAACTTCAAACCATCACCTGAAGCAAATTTCAAGTATTTTTGGCCTACAATTAATTACAATAATCCAGTTTGCCTCAGTCCATAATCAGAGAGAATACTTACTGTGTAACAATGTGTTCCCATCCCACATCTGGAAATGTGAACATTTGAAAAGAGGCTCCCCAGAAAACAAGACTGTGAATTTGTGTAAGTGTGATAGCTGTGGCAGTAACGGCATCTTTACTTCATACTTACTGTTTCAGCAACATTAAAAATGGTCAGTGGTTAGAGTTTGCCTGGTGGTGTGCTGGGCTCAGTTTCCTGGACTGATACAGAGTATTTTGGTTCTCTCTCTGGGATTGAGTGGACCAGCCGATAGCAGTTAAAGTTTTTCTTAAATTTACCAAGAATAAAAAAAAAACTTTAAAAATGCAGCAACTTTTATTTATGTTTAAAAATCTGGAATTGTTTCTTAGGGTAACAGTGCTTGGAGGTAGCTGCAATGTTATGTGCACCAGGTGCATTCAGAAGCAAGAGAAATCTTGCTCAGGAAGAGCAGAGTTACCCATAACCAGCTCCCCATTTCAGGTTTTGCACTGCAGGTAAAATATCATCCACATTACTGATCTCTGCAACAGAATGGAAAACAAAAGGGTAAGGCTTATGAACCCAGAATACCTTTGAGTTCAATCAAAATTCTAACTTAAACAGCTGGTGAATTAAATAAACTTCTCAGACCTTGTAATGCTTTTGGAAAAAGATCAATTTGGCTTATAAGTAATATGCTTAAGTAAATGCACCCCCATGTTCAATGAAAATAAAGTGTTTTGGTCACTTCCTGAGGAAAGACAGAAAGGAGAGTGAGGCAAAAGGCAGCACCTTTGCTCACATCCTCCTCCTGCTTTACAACAGCAGGAGTAAACAAAACACTTGGTAACTGTTTAGAGTTCTGTGAGGAAGTGTTGGCATGAAGGTAATTACTGTTGCAAATATTACTCACCTAGAAGACGCAGCAAATCTTGAATGAGAGCTTGAAAGGGTGGAAAGAAGCACTCATGTTCTTCAAGCTTATTGATGATACTGGAATGGAAAGTGAGACTATTAGGTAAGACATGCAAGGACATGGCAAGTTCATCCCCTTGGCCATTTTGTTCTATGCCATAACTTTGTGAAAATACTGCTACTACTTAGTATACAAAACCATGGACACCAGTGTTTTGTTCTCCAGTTCCGAACCCTGCAGCCAATCATGAGGATCTCTGATTTCACTACTGATGCTGTATATACATCCTTCCTTTCCCCCTCACATGGCAGCAAGTACTCTGGGGCCTGGAACATCTGTCTGTGTGTACTAAACATACTCCCTGGGCATGGCTGGTATAGCTGCCTTGGAGGTGGAGCAAGAAATGTTTTAAAAGCAGGTGTTCCAGCTAAAACAGAAATGAGTGCAGGAAGGCTGAGCATGTGTCAATGTGCTGGCTGCTCCCTTTTTAGTGTGTCTGTGAAGCACATGCAGAATGCAAGCTCTTAGAGACTGCTACCACCTAGATGTGGCTGTCATCTGTTGAACATATAACTGGATTTATCCAGTTTCTAAAGTATTTGTAGGCAGCTTGAGGCAAACCCTGCCTTAGCAACTAAAACTCTTCAGTATTACATCTGAGACTTGCATCACTTTCTCCTCCCACCCAGGTGCAGGATTTTGTCTCCTGATGAAAGACATATCCCATTAAGGCTTGTTTGATCACATTATCCATGCAAACCAGAGGGTGTTTCAGAACCTTCTGGCCTCAATTTTTCCCTCTGTCAGCTTTATCCTTTTGACAGGATTCAAGATTTGTTTCAAGCAGGACAGCAGTTACTAACACCTGTGCTGTCACAGCTCACTGACTTCATAAGAGATGATGAAAGTTTCTTTCAGCATCAGTTTTTGCCAGTTCTCAATTACTGCATTTGACGTTTGAAGAATGGTAAGCATTAGAACAGCCTCACATACCTGTGAATGTCTCGGGTGCCCAGAAGCTGCTGTACCTGCTCAGTCACGTTCTTATTAATGATGTCACACAGTTTCCCAACAGTATCCACTACCACAGTGGGTGGAGCTGAACTGTCTGTGGAAAAACAAACACCTCATGATTCTTGTAACAGTAATAACAGGGAACTATTTCAGTTGAATTCTTGCAGGTGCACAGATTTTATTTATTTGTTTTCATAGATTTAGGCCTACACATTCCATCATTCACAGAAAACAGAGTGCCCATGGTCAGAAATAAACAAACATTAGCTAGGAATGGGGATTCTCTCACTAATCCTTCAGTGGCTAAAAAAATTTTGGCAGAGCTGTGTATTCACAGCAGAAAGGGTAAAGTGCACCCTTACAATGTCAGTGGAAATCAGCCAACTGAGATTACATATATAGAAAAGGAGTTATTTAGGTTCTTGTTACACAGCAGACACACTATAGTGGCTAGGCCAATAAGGAACCTGCTTAAGAAACATTTTGTTAGCACCCAGAACTTGTTTTGGTATATTGAATTTTAACCTGTCTGTAGTGCTGTGACTGAAGGTAGCAGCTTCCTTCTCCTTTTCTCCCTCAATTTCAGAACTAGGCTTGGACAAGGCATTGTCTGAGCTGCAGTTATTAAGGGGAGGCAAGGTTTCCTCCTCTCCCATGCCGGCTGCAGGCAGGAACACTGCTTCCATCTTTGAATGAGGCCCAGCAGCCTTGCTGTGGGGCTGGACATCCTACAGCCCAGCCCAGCCTTTTAACCTAGGAGCAGCAGCAGCTGCTGTTCCACAGAAGTTCCCACCAGAATGGAAATAACCAACTACACCTCTGAGTACTGACAATTTTTGACATTCAACAACTTCTTTTGGTTTTTAAATTTAGTAGCATAGGATTGAACATTGTGAGGATTATGCTTGAATGAATTACTGAGTAGAAATCTATATCCAAGGCTGAGCTATTTTTTTGTTTAAACTTGTTATCTTTCAAAAGGAGAATGAACAACAATTATGAAGTCAGCTCACTGAAAAAAAAAAGCTTTGTGGAAAAAAGAAAAATTCTATTTCCCCTGTTATTCCCTTCTGCCTCCCTGATATTCCTCAGCAACTGCTAAAGGATTACAAATAATAGGGATTTGCTATTTCAACAGTAAATTGACAGGAATGTATTTTTATCTTCTCAGTGAAGGAAAATCCTAGTTAATTCATTTTTCAATAGCTCAACATTATTTTCTATGAAGCTTTTCATCTGTTTCCTTTCTTTGGAATGGTGTGAACAAGCAGCAGGTGGTAAGTCTTTACCCAGTTCCAGGAGCTCATGGAGGTTCCTCATGGCATTGGTCATCTCCCCCAGCTTTGTGTAAACCTCATTCATCCGTGGATAAACACCATTCAGAGAATTCACATCAAACAACTTCTGGAAGTGAGAGACTATGGCAGACAGGGTTTGCAAGGACTGTGTCTGGCTGTTCTGGAGCAAGCAGGAAGAACTCATCAATGGTACTGCTTAACAAGGCAATGGTGCTTTCAGCTGTGAAACTATCTTAAAACCAGTCTGAAAAACAGGTGTAACTTCCCTTTTGAAATATCAGTGTTTCAAATATTCTTAAATCTGAAGACATAGTTTTAATAGTTTTCAGGCATAAACATACACCAACTCAAAAGTACTCTTTTGAAAGCTTCCGTTGTTGCTGAGAGAAGCATTTATGTATTCTCAGCCATGAGAGATAGAACAGGATGATTCCCAAGACTACAGGGCAGTGCAAATTAACTGCTGATCAAGTGCCTTTGATTAAAGAAGTCTTCCATTATGTTAAAACAATCTTTGACTATTGAATGTCTTCAAACAGGTATTTCTTAAATGCTGCAAGGCTTCCAAATGCACTAATCTAATCACTGTGTGAAGAATGCACTTAAGAATTCCACAGTAACTTGTGATTATAAACCTCTGGCAAAAATTACCTTTTCCTTATGCTCTAATTCTTCCAAAATTGCATCTACTATCAACTGGAGGTCTTCAACTCGTATGGATTCTCTGTTATCCTGTGGATCTTTAGTGTTCCAAGGCAGCAATTCCAGAGACAGTTTTCTCAAGGACCTATGCAAATCCTTTTAAAAGAAGGGAGGAGAGTCAACCTATTTTAGAAACTTCTTACAGCTGTTATTATAGAAACAGGTGTTTTTCATATGCAGTAACATTCCAGCACTGGAGAGGTTAAGGTTTTAATTTTCATAAATCTAAGGACAGTGTCTTGCTGACATTCTTTGATTTGAAAATAACAGAGCAAAAAAACCCATTATATTTGCTATGTATTACAGTTTCGGAAATAGGAACTATTGGTCATAAAGAGGTTGGCTTTAAACTATTTAAACTAAACTAAACTAAACTATTTAAACTTTAAACTAAAACTATTTCACTTATATTTGGATCAAAAAGTCACTGTTCTCTTCTGGTCAGACAACAGGAAGGAAGAGAATGCACCATCATTAATGTGTGAAGTCCAGATTCTAAAGCTTAAGTTTCTTCTCAGGGACTTGGTTAATAAAATGAAATAAAAGATTTACACAGAGAAGTATCTCTGGTACATATTCCACATGGACAGCAGATTATTTGTAAAATTTAACATGAAGTCAGACAATAACAAAAGCTGCACACAAAAGCCCCCACAACTACACCTAAAGAGGGATGGAGCAGTGGAGAGCAGTTGAAAGAAGACCAAGAAACAGAGTACAACAACATGTTGTTACCTTCAGGGCTATGAGCTGATCTGCCCACATTCCTATAGTGAGTGGAAGGTGCTCAAATCCACATCCCTGTCCATTCTCTTTAATGTAATTTTGCACTGGCCCTTTGCTGGGCCTGAATATTAATGGAGGAGCTCTTGGGCTTCGCAAAATTGAATCAATTCGGGACAAAACCTTCAACAAGAAATGAAAAATGTTATTGCTCAAAGAGGTATGATGTTTTGTAATAAAATCCCTCTCTGTCACAGTAATGACTGCCTAAAATTAAGTCATAAATAGGTCCAATATTACTATTGACAAATTTTATACATGCATTCAACATGCAATAGACTCAAAGATTTCAACATATACTAGCTAGAAGATATGTAAAAGTAATGCAAGTATATACTTCTCTTTGAGGGACAGTTAACATTTATCCACTCAAGGCATTGTAACTTCCACAGTTTACAGTTTGCTAAGTTTTATTATATTTAGGCTTTTTAATTAAAAGAAAAATAAAAACCACTATCACCCAGTATCTTGGACAAAACCCCTGTCCTGAACAGACTTCAGCTAAATCATATTTACCAGCCTAGTGTTTGCTGCCTTGCTGTGTTTTCAGGTAGCTTACACTGAGACATAACAAGAACCAGCCTACAATGACTGCCAAATCCAGAACATGACTCATCTTGCATAGAGGATTTGATAGGCATTCTTAGCCTCAGACCAGCACACTCCAGTTGACACAGCTAAACAGAAGCAGTATAATATTTCATTGTAACACTACTAGAAACATGCAGAACAGATACAGTTTGAGTACCTGCAAGTATTGCTGGCAAGCCACCTGCAGCTGATCCACTCCTGCAACTGTCCCAGAGTCTTTCTTTTCTTCTCTTTTTACTCCGGTCCTGCTCCCTGAAAATCTGCACAAAAATACACACAGTGGGTCACACAAGCAGCCCTGGCAGGAGGTGCTACCTTCTCTGATGGAAGAACCAGGTGTGTAGCACTTATACTCACACCTACAAAGTAAATATCTATGTTAAGATGCTGGCCAATAGAATCCCATCAGACCCAAGCAGCACGGACTGACAACACAATACCTAATGCAAATATCATTAATTTATAAAGTCTCTAGGCTGAGGCTATGCCAGACTGCTTGCTGATTTAGAAGAGACACCACTAGTTTTTCTGCTGCCAAAGTTCTACTATGGCAGAAGACTTAAAATCCAAAATTTTACTCTAAAGGTTCAAATTTCAAGCTCAGTCATTATCCACTCCTGCTGGAACAGCTCTCCTGGCTTATTGTACAAAGCTCACTTCTACTCTTCACCTAAATGATACCTACCTAGACCATTTAAACACACACAATGTGTATATTTACTTTAAAGTTTAAATGATGTCTTTTTTGGGCTGTAAAATATTTAGCATTCAGTATGCACATGGACAAATGACTAAGTGAAATTACAAAACCACTTTGTTATTACTGGATCTTTTGTGTCTTCCATGTATTTTCTTAGCAATATTTCAGAAAAGAAACAGTCAATTTCTAAGAATAATATGGACATAACTTCAGTAGCTGCAACATTTTGCCAACTCACACTTTCACATTCACAATCCATAATGAAACCAGTAGCTTCCTTTACAGCTTATGGAAACAGCAAAAACTACAGATGGCCCTGTACATATTGCCAGCGAAAGAACTCAAATCAAATCCAGAAAGACAAAATGAAATAAAAACTCTCACACTGCTGTGCCCCCATTTGGAAACTCTGCCATTATTTCAGAATTACCGAGGGCTTTAGAGGTCCAGCAGCACTTGCTGTCCATAACCAGGCTCCAAAGAATGCTGATAAGGCACATGCTCCATAAGCTACTCTCTGCATTATGGGTTGCAGAGTAACTTTGCCTTCAGTAGTCCAGAGGATTCATGAATGTCTCTGAAAGAATATACTTACTGGGTAGTTTTATTTAAAGCTTTCTGTAGTTTCTTCACTTGGTGCTTGTAAAATTTTAATTCCTGTGCAGCTGGCCTGCTATAAAGAAAAAGTACCATGTTATATGTCCTGCATTAGAAGGTATCTATTAAATTCATCCAAGCAAAAAAGGAAGAAAGCTTTGGCAGTGGCAAAACATCATACTGGAAATGAAATTCTGCTACATTTCTATATGATAACAGCAATAAAGAGCAAACTAATAACTAGCAGCTGTTATTAAAAATGTAGGGAGAAGAGTGTGGCTGTTGCTGCCATATCTCATTTCTTTGATCACAGACTCCACACTTCATTTTTACAATTGCTGGAGCTTTGTAAAGCAAAGTCTACTGAAATGCCCTTACAAAGGATGATACTTATCCTTTCTCACCTTACTTCCAAATCTTTCTTGAGATTTGTATTTTCAAGCAAAAGCTGTTCCTTCTTGGCTTTTGTTTCAGCAAGTTGCTTCTGGAAAGACTGCAACATAGACTGGGTTATTTCTTTTACTGCACTCATTTCATAATGAACAAGCTTCAACACTTTAAAGCATGCACATATTAAGAAGGGTTCTCAATTGTCTGGATAGTAAAACAGCATGGATGAGGAATCTGATGATTGAGACCAAGAGCCAGTGCTCCACCCAGATGGAGCACTGTAACTAAGGAGGTCTATGTAGCCCTCAGCAGACTCACAACATTTTGCTGAATCTTTGCACAAGGACAGGGAACTCTGCCCACAGAGGTTACAAGCTCAGAAGATGTGACAAGAACAAGAGACAGAAATCAAACACATTTATATTTCTATGTGGCTCTTGAAGGGTCACCACTGAGAGATCTGCACTTGCTTATTCTTGGCAGTTCCATACCATGAGCAGTGCTTTGTAATTAGGAGTAGCATCTAGATTTAAGAACTCTTCCTTGTTTTCCACTTCTCTCTGCACCTCGTCTTCATCTTTTTTATATTTCCTATTGGGAAAAATAAATTGGTTCAGCTTATTGCAGTTCCATTAGCTCAAAAATTTAAGTTGGTTTAGTTAGCAGTTATGTATGATAACAATGTCTCCATAAACTACAAAGTAAATAGAAGAGAAATCCTGCCCTAAGATCCATGCTCCAATTTCTGGGAAAGCTGTTTCATATGCTAATGCAGTG
This sequence comes from Anthoscopus minutus, assembly GCA_013399455.1. Classification (NCBI taxonomy): domain Eukaryota; kingdom Metazoa; phylum Chordata; class Aves; order Passeriformes; family Paridae; genus Anthoscopus; species Anthoscopus minutus. The sequence goes on along the minus strand of VWYI01023767.1, from coordinate 260,151 downwards.
CACTTGTCCACAAGAGAAACTCCTGTACAAGGAAATCCCATTTCAGTTTTCTCAATAGTAATCTCAAGCGATAGAAATGTCTCAGTATCTCTTGGTTGCTTTGTGCCTTGCAGGCACTGGGATAGAGCTGAAAACTTTTGGGAGATCAATCAGCTGAGCACAGCTAATGCAGTAATTCTGCCTATGAACCGTGGCAAAAGGGAAAGGAGGAAAGGAGGAAAGCAGGAAAGGAAGACAGATTTATAGTTCAAGTATCTGACTACCCCAAACCTCCTAACTGTCCTGGTCTCCTAACCAAGAAGCTGCTTATTAGCCTGACAGCCAGTTATCCTCTGGAAAAATCAGTATTTCCATGACCATTATAACCCTTTGCTCTTTCTTACTGGAGCTCAGAATATTTACAGCTATAAGATTTAAGAACAGTAAGGGCTAAGAAAACTTTGAACAGTAGAACCACAAGGCATTCAATGAGACCTACCTCAGCTCCTTTTTAATCTGACTAATCTGAGATTCATAATAATCAATTAGACAAAGGTACCTGAAGAAAGGAAAAATGTTAATTTTGGATTTCATATATTCTCACAAAACTCATACTGTGATCAACCCAGAGGAACAGATCAGCTCACACAGCTACAGTGCACTTTGGAAGTGGCTACTCCAAACAGTAGAGTTTCTCTCATACCAGACAAACACGGTCACTCTTTGCCAAGATGGAAAAGTAGACACATTGAATCTGTACTAGTTTAGAATTAGCAAAATATTCAAGAGGAGAAAAAGTTAAATCTGCCCACCTGCCTCTTCATCTTATGCCTGTGATTACCCAGAAAGTTTAACAGAGAGGTACAGTCAAAATAAAATGTCTTGAGCACTCTGAGATTGTCTGGTTTGGAGAGACAGATGAGAGAGGACAGGGAACCAAATTCTGTGATCCTTCCTCTCATACAGTGAGGGCTGAAGGAAAAGGCTGAGCACACACAATCCCTCTTAAAAGCTACCAGGTAGACACTGCTGGCCAGCTCTAGAAAGTCAGGTAATATCAGCACAATAAAGCAATGGCTACCTGAGGCCCAGAAAGTGGCAAATGTCTGATTGTAGCAGAGCTATGGGAACCCTACTAGCAAGAGACACAGCTTTGTGATACTTTGGGAACTTACCCAAAAGTACTTGGAAGCTCACAGCAAGCCTGCAATCAGCAGTTGCAAACATCACCTCCCAAAATGGGAAAGACTCTTTTTTGGGGGCTGAGGATGGTGTTTGTTGTGGGGTTTGTTTATTTTTAACTTACATTTTCAAAGGTTAGAATCCCAGTATGAGATCATCCTAGCCAACACTGCAGCTACAGAGCAGAGTGAATCATTTCCTTCCCTTTGCTGACATCTAGTGTGGGCTGTGGGTGGCAACTTCTAAATTTCTGTCATGGATTTATCGGGCTTACCATTTCACAAAAGAAAAATATCACTGCACTGAGGTACCTTCTCAAGAATTCATATTTTGTCTTGTACTCCCTAAAGTCTCCAGATTAGTTTTTTTTCCACGTATAAGTATCAAGCATTACTTTAAAATCTCTTTCTTCATTTAATGTTACAGGTGGTTCAGCAGTAGAAGACAATCACTTACCGCTGATCCAGGAGAGACTTAGGAGCTCTTTTGCAAAACTGACAAAACCTTTTGCTTTGAGTAGCAACTCGCTGCTGCTCCTCCCTCCCAACTCTGCTCAGCTCATTCTGCAAGTGTGCGATAATCTCTTCCTGTTCTTGCAGCTTTTCCTGCTGCTGTTGGTATTTTACCTGTGAACAGGCAATGGGAGCATTACTGAATTGTTCTGACCCAGAAGCTGACAGTACTGGACAAGCCCAGGTACACATTTGGTCCCAAGGAAGATGAGCACTTGGGTTTTAGCCATGCTGAAGAGACAGTGGAAGAGGGATATGGGTATTTTTCTAAATTACTTCTAGAAAATTCTGCATAGTTGGAAAAAATGTAGCTATAAACACATACTAGCCCTATGACCCAAGACTCATGTTTATTTAGATCAATGTAAGTATTTTTAGGCCTTTCATAAGTCAAGAGTTTGAATCCTCAGGCAGCACTATCTGAATTACCCGTGAAGCCTGTTGCTCTTTTTGAAGTTCCTTGACTTGGTTCTGTTGCTGGCATGCTTTAGCTATTGTTTCATCTTCCAGTTGACAAATTTTGGCCTTAATGTTTTTCACCACATTTTCCAAATCATTAGCCCGTTCTTCTTGCCGAGATGCCCGACCTTGTTCAAGTCGTACCACATCTCTGAAAAAAGAAATAAATCCTTGATTTTAAGTTAAACTCATTTCACTATACCCAGCGCAAGCAGCACACGCCTGACATTATGTGAGGACCTTTGATAACATCCTGTGGCAGCAGGTATGGGAAATACACTGATATGAGAAGATGCAGCAGATGAAATAATGGAAAAGCCTGAAAAGAACTGGGACAACATTGCTGCATATTGAAAAATAACCTCAGGAAAAAGGTTTTAGGCCACTGGTGAGATAAGATCTCCACCAGGCTGGAGATGAACACTGATAATACTTCTACTCTGCAGGTAAATTCCTTCCACTGTGTCTTACCTAAGACATCGATTTGCCTCCATAAGTCCCTGCATCACTTTCTGCTGTCGCTCAGTGTCTTCCACCAGCGTTTTTAATGCAAGTCTGACTCCTTGAGAAGACTGACGGTCTAGGACAACCATATCTGGAGATACAAAACATAAGCAAAGTCACAATGAAAGAGTTTTAACAGCCAAAGATCGCCTGCCTGTTGCCACTTGAAAGTGACAGCTTTGGAGATGCCTTATGAACTTAGGGTTACTATTTCCAAATACAAAACAAAGGCCAAAATTACATTTCCTTACCTGATGTATCTCTGCAGTTTTGGGAGGCAGCAAGCCTCACAGGTTTCAACCCATGACGCATTAATACCTTGTTTAGGTTCTCCCACTCTGCCTTCTCCTGGTGCATTGGGAGAAAGGGAAAAAAAGGCAGCAACCTGAGTTCTTCACATCAGCTGTGCTGCAGAAAGTATCGAATGCCCACAAATTAAAGCAAACCCACCCCAAATCTCCAAGCGGCCACTAGAAGATCCGCAAAGCACATTGAGGAAAAGCGTACTTAACAACACAAAGCAACATGATCAGTTTTCCTGATCCCTATTTGAAAGCAAAATCCGCGCAATGAGTTCTATTGGCCTCTTTAGGAAACGCAAGCCACCGGCCCGACCAAACCACCCGCTCCAACGCACCCGGGGCGCAGCGGCCCCGCCGCGAGCGGAGCCCTCAGGGAGGCGGCGGCGGCTCTGGGGGCTCAAGGACTGTTCCATGGCGGTTTTGCCCCGCTCCAACCACCCAGCAGCGACACGCGGGGCCAGCAGAGTACCTCAGCCATGGCGAGGGCCGCAGGGCAGGAGAGGATCCGCTCCTCAGGCCGCGGAGCCGTTCGGGGGTGGGGAGCGCGGGGCGGCGCCGCGCGGGCGCCGCCATTTTGCGGCGCGGGAGGTGAGGGGAGGAGACCGGGCGGAGGTAGGAGCGGGGTCACGGCGGGAGCTGCGGTTGGGGTTAATAGAAACAAAAAATAAAAACAGGGAAGAATGGAAAAAAGCTCCTTGCTGGCGGTAACGGTGGGGGCAGGTCTGCCGTCCTAGAAGCTCATGGGACTCCTGGTACGCTGCCCCGCGATGAGAGCTGCCGGGATTAGGTGGATGGTCTGGGAGCCGTAATCCCAACCTAGTTTTCAGAACGAGCCCTTCCGTGTGTAAAGGAGTGAATATCGCCTTGCTGACCTGGTCAGGGAATAGAGGCGGTGGGTGCAACACTGCTGTGTGCCCTGGTTGGGAGCAGCGGGGGCCGGCCGGAGGCGCCGCGCCCGCTCCCCGCTGGGGCAGCGCACGGCTTTGCCTTGGGACGCGGTGGGATCGGCTGGCCTTGAGCCAACACCCCTGGCCTAGAGTCTGTGTTCGGGTTTGGTGTAAAATAAATGCGTACTGCTTCATTACCATGATTTGAGGGGAAAAAAAAAAAAAGTGTGTTCTAGGATGCTTCCTAACCTTTTCAGCATTGATCCTAAATGATGCCTAAAATGCACGCCGCTGGATTGGGGCCTGCCCGGGGTGATGAAGGCTCTGGGCTGTCTGGGACATCTCTTCTGGCATCTCCTGCGTGCCCGAGGCCGCTCCTTGTGCTGGTCCCTGCGCGGGTCTGTGTCGAGCCTGCTCCGTGGAGCAGAGCAGGGAAATATTCCCTGCCTGACTCCCATCCTGTGCCTGGGGATGCTGCCCTGGCAGGAACCAGAAACTTCAGGAACGGCCAAAACAATCTCCTCGGCATTTATCAGCACGTGTTTATCTGTTCATTGATAGGCACAGACAAGGCAGATGATGATGAAATTAATGAGTGAAAGTGATGCATTAAAAACCAGTGGTTGTAAAACACCGTTGTGGTCTCAAATCCTCTTAAGAAATTAGTTCCTTGTGGTTCATACAGATTTTTGTGACAGGTCAAATTTACTAATGTGCTTGTTGAAAGCTGCTACAGTGGTTTAGAAAAGGGAGGTGGTGAAATTACTGCCTGTGCTATTTCCCAGTCCCAAATTCATTAAGGTCTAGGACTGAGGTGGGCAGCTCTGGATTGGATTTCTGTCACGTTGTTCATTTATAAGCTTTTTCTCACAAATCAGGCAGCCCGTTTTTCTATCTAGTAACTGACAAAGTTATGAGTTAATAAAGTTAGGACAAACTGCACTTACTCGGTTTTATAAAATACAATATTTTTGAAAGTACACTTGCCTTTCTGTCTTAGAGAAAAATGGTATTTTAAGTGTTTTTATTTCTTCATATAACACTGCATGTTAGTTAATGATGCTTTTAAAAATGTCCTTTATCTTAGCTGGAGAAAATGATGAAACTTTAGACCTCAGCACTTCTCTGCTACTATTCTGCTTTTCTATTTTTTCTTGCTGCTAATTGGATTAAAAGCTCTTTTGGCTTCTATGGCATCCGGTGAGGAGATTACTGTCTGTGACGATGAAGTAAGGTAAAAAATCAGAACTGTGATATGAACAGATTTGGAAAGATATCCACAATGGTCACTTATGACTGTATCTAAACCTTAAAAATTACTTAAATAAAAGGATATCTTGCGAGATCCTTTCCTTTGTCTGTTTGTGCAGAGTTGCATATCTGAATGATGTAGGTAGTGTTTATGAGATTACACACAAATCTGTTAACATAGCAAATAGCTAAACTGGTCATACTATTTTTTCAAGTCTAAAAAGCTGAACCACTTTCTTTGAGACCAGTCAAATAATATATTTTAATGCTTACCAAGAAATAGCAGAACTGTCCAGGAGTATCTTAAAACTAAACATAATTTTGTTACCTATTGTCACCTGAAATGGAATTTCTAGAGGTTAGATGGGTAGCTGTGTCTTTGTACTGTTTGTCAAAGTGAGTCTGTTTATATTTATAATCACATTTTAAAATACTATATATTATTATACATTATTATCTATTTTATATATTTATAAACATCTTTATATATGTTTATATTTCGTGATGTTTTGTCATATTTTAATGTCTGAAAAACATTAAAATACAAGCAGTTCTGGAGCTCATTCTTTCAAGTCTCATTTTTTATTTGCAAAAAATTACTTGCCCAGTAGCAGTAAAGCTTTGAACTGCAGACATTAGGACCTGACCTTTCAATGACAATTAATTTACTTTGTTGGTTTCTCCTTAGGTCTCGGTACAGCCACCTAGAGAAGATGACAGATTTGGTGGCTGTTTGGGAAGTAGCTTTAAGTGATGGTGTTCATAAGATTGAGTTTGAACATGGGACCACTTCAGGAAAGCGTGTTGTCTATGTTGATGGAAAGGTGAAAATGCTATGTGCTCAAAATTCACTGTGATACAGATTAAATAAGTGCACTTCCATGCAATACACATCACAACAAACAAAAGACTAATAAATGCAAGTGAGGTACATTCAGTTAATTATTTAATTCCATAAAATGCATCATTGTTTTTTTCAGTTCCAGTTAATGTGTGAGTATTCATGAAATGCTTTGCTGTCCTTGGGCAGAGGCACTCCGTGCATACAAAGCACTGTGTATGCGTTAATTCCCAAATACTAGTTCAGTACTGAGCTATCTCCTGAGTTCCAGTTAAATTTTTTAATATTAAAACATACACTCGGGTTTTTCAATTAATACCCCCTGTCTTTGTTTTTTTTCTACAGGAAGAAATAAGAAGAGAATGGATGTTTAAATTAGTGGGTAAAGAAACATTCACTGTTGGAGCTACTAAAACTAAAGCTGCTATTAACATTGATGCAGTCAGTGGCTTTGCATATGAATATACTTTGGAAATCAATGGAAAGAGTCTCAAGCAGTATATAGAGAACAGGTTAAAAACAACCAATACTTGGATATTGAGCTTGGGGGGCACAGACTATAGAATTGTTCTAGGTAAGTAAACATTGAGTGACTACATCTTGCTGCCCTTGAAAAAACTTGTGTGCAAGAACTGATAATTAAGAGAAAGCACAATTCAGTGCGTAGATCTGATGCAGTATAAAATCCTGGGGGATGTGGAAGTTTGGAATGAGATGCCAAAGACAGTTTGGAAAATAATGCTCTTGTTATACACATGTGAGCCTGCAGCAGCATGGTCTAGATTTGGGGGAAAAAAAAAAGTTGGGAGGCATTACTGCTGCTGCATCCATTGAGCTTCCCTAGTAAGGCAGTTCTCCAGGTAAAGCTTATAACAGAAGTTTTACCTGCATTCTGATCAAACTTCATGTGGGTCTAAGTTTGTTTAGGAGGTAACCAGGCTTTCCTTCCAAAAATCATCAGCCATGGTCAAGAAGTGTTTATGTTATTCCACATTTTTGATAGATTGATGAGAATCCTTTTTTCTGCATCACTTCTTATCTACAAACTTAAACTAAAACCTTCCAATTATGTTCTTTCACTTTCTTAATAGCAAGGCTATTTGCTTCTCTTCTGCTCCCCCTTTCTCAGTTACATTACAAGGAGGTGGGAGGAAGGGATCCCTTGAGGAATTTTTTTCATGGTATCTAGTGGGAAAACTTCCACTGGGACATTGCTGCATGGTTTGAGCTGGAGACAGATCTCAGACTATGATTTTTTCTTAAACCTCAGGACAGAATGAACAGCCCTAAGATGAAGGGAAGCAATGAAGAAAGACAGTTTTAGTGCCAGAAACAGATAAGTCTCTTCACAGAATTTTAATTTCCCTATGCTTACTGGAAAGGCAAGCAGGATTCAGCTCTCTGCTGATGTCATGTGAATGACAGTGCCAGTAAAAGGGAATTCTAGAGCAAAGTAATTGAAGGAGGATGTGCTGGGAGAAGTAAAAGTATCCTATTTCAAATGCAAAATAAAATCTTAAGATTGATGTTTAAAGTGGTACTTGCTACTTTCAAAATACTAAGAATACAAACAATTTGATGGAAGTTAAATAATGCTGCTTTTGAATTAAATTGACCTGGAAAAAGAGTTAGAGCTTTATTGAATAAACAGCACTCAAATAATTGGCAGAAATTACTTTACTTTTCTGTCTTAATTTTTTCACTTTAGGACTGTCAGAGTATCTCTGCCACTATTCAGAAAAACACAATATTAATAGCCAGGGCTAGAAAGGGGTAAAAATGTATCTTAAAAGTAAAAGTTGATGACAGAGCTTTCTCTCTCTCCAATGTGAGAACAAACTGTGTAGCTGAGGTACTACGGCTAATTAGGAACTTCTTTTGGGAATTGAAAATAAAATTCAACAGATTTTTAAGATCCCTAGATCCTTGTTTGTAGGGAGAAAAAATTACCTTGTTCTTTCTACCTTGTTTTCATTTTCCTTCACAGAAAAAGACACTATGGATGTGTGGTGCAACGGTGAAAAAATGGAAACAGCGGTATGTGATCCTTTCCAAAGGCTCTTCCCAGGCTATGGATACATAACCAAAGCTTAGCAGAGTAAGCCCCAGAGGGCCACATTATCTCCCATTACCAAAGAGGCCAAGGCAGCCAGGACACTCCTGGTCTGTTCCAAATAATCTTCACTGAATTTTATAATGAGCAGTATTTCAATTCAGTTGCCAAACATCTGCTCGTTTAAGGATAAATGATGCTTTTACTTCCCCTTTTTAGACAAACAAAAAAAATTAGAGTCAGTTGTGCAGAGTTTTTAGGGAGGAAAATCTCTGGGGATTGGAAGGATTTGAGTTTGATGTAGACTGTAAAGCTACTGCATCCAAACCTGCTTGCACTAGTTGTCACTGAAACATGTCACATGTAGTCTGTTATGACTCATGCTTTTTTTCATCTAGAGATCTTAATATTTAGGGCTTAAAAGCCTCTTTGGAACAAGTAAAATCTTTTATCTTGATAGTATCTGCATTAATTTTTCAAGCAGGCTGGCAGCTAGGTGGTTTAATCTGTTTGGTGTCTGTCTGCTTATGATGGCTTTCAATATGCACACCAGGTAGGCTTACCCATCCTTGAAGGATGTGATTTCTCACCAGGAGGGTGTCAAAGTTGCTCCTGCTGCCACAAGGAAGCCCCTGGATGAGTACAAATTGTAAAATCAAAGTTCTGCTATATGCGAGAGTAGGATGAAAAGATTTACCAAATGTTTGCTTGGTGATCAGTGAAAGAAACCTCCTCTCTCAGTAAATGACATGATAAAAACATGCCAAAAACACAGCCATGCCTGACAAAATCTCTAACAGGAATTTATAGAACTGCAGCAGGAGATGAGTTGTACTCAATTCGGGGATCTGCTGTAGAAGGCATCCTAAATTTTTCACCTTTCACTGCCACTTGAGCAAAGGTGTGTGTGACACCTACTGGCTGTGCAGCACAACTTGGCAGGATGCTGCATTTTCTGTTTTTCTTTACTGACATGAATCAGTAATATTGATTCACAAACTCCAACTTTACCATTTCTGATTGTGTGAAATTTTCATCGTTATCTGATATGCAGAAATCTTTAACTGGGCACCTTGACAGAGCCCTCCCTGCCTGTGATTAGCAGCCTTGTTCAGCTTCCAGGCAGTGTTTGTCACAGGAACCCAAAGCTGCTGTAACTGTGGGAACTGCAAGTGATCTTGACATTGATGGACTCGAGCTTTTCATTTATTAAAACATCACCTGTCTGTTTTTATTCTCCTCTCCTTTCTCCCAGGGTGAATTTGTGGAAGATGGGACTGAAACTCACTTCACTGTTGCTGATCACAGCTGTTGCATTAAGGCTGTCAGTAGTGGGAAACGAAAGGAAGGAATTATTCATACCCTGATTGTGGACAACAGAGAAATCCCAGAGGCTGTGGAATAGCCTCTGGTTAACTGATTATGGTAGGACTAAGATCAGGAATTTTCAATTACTGTGGTAATTATTTTAATATGTACTACTTGGTACATCTAGTTTGTGCTGGGTTTATTTTCTAGTTTCTGTACCCAAAATTATTCTTTTTGAGGACCAGATGAAAATAATTATGTACAATCTCTTATATTACCAGTTTTTTAAAAAAAGCTATATATATATCTAGAATATATAGCATATCACTACATGTGGAGAACACTGGTGAAATAGAAATTATACATCAGGAAAACATCATGCTATAATAAAATGAAAGGTAAATATTCAGTAACACTGAATCCTTAACTAGAGGTGTATGTGGAGGGAAGAAAAAGCCTATACTGGGCACAGGAGCAAGATGTTGAAAGCTTTGTCTGAAATTATTTTTTCTATTAAGCTGACTACAGATCTTTTCACATGCAGTTAAGGGGAGTTACATAGTTACCAATACTTGTGTTACAGTATTAATACTAAGTTATGAAAATTGTTCTCTATTCCCACTAGGGGCAAGATGTTACATTGTACCAAAATAGCATTCCTTTAGATGTTGTGAAAACTGATGCTGTAGTTCAGAAACTCTTTACTGGGTTTTTTCAAAAAAAGAGGAAAAAAAATTCCTGCCATGAAACCCCTCTAAAAATGGTATCTCTTGAAGCATGCTGACATAAGAACTTACCTTTGTTCAATGCTAATGGATCTTAAATCTACAGCTATGTGTTTTCATGGCAGTAATGTGTGAATCAAGAAATATGAGGAAGGGGACAGAAATGGAAACCAAATGGTTACTTTAATGGAATAGTTAAAATAGGAATAGATAAATCCTGTTTTCAGAATAGCAGCATAATTTCTAAAAGCAGTCTTTGGATTTCTTGAGAACAACTTGTGTTAGACTACAAAACTAACCTTTGCAACAGCAAGCACAGTTAATCTTAAAATAATTCTTTAAAAACCCAAAATAGTAATATATTAATGTAAAAGGGTTTTTTTTAATTGTTAAAAACAATTTCCACTTGTAATCTCAGAATTCAGAATTAAACTTTTATAACTTAATTTCTTTTGGACTTCTGAGTGGTTCCTAGCACAACTACTAGCTCAGAAGTTGCAGGTGCAGTACAGCCATCCTGGGAATTCAATAACAATTTGAAAAGTTTTATTAAATGCTAATTTCATCTGTGTTTTAGAGATCAGACTGCTCCCCATCAGAAGTTTCCATGTACCCAAGTGCTGGACTGAATCCCCTTTTACACTGGAATTACTGTAACAGCTCTTAGGCTTTTCCATGTGTCTGCTTCAGGTCACTGCAGAATTAATGTGGGGATACCTGGCTACAAGGCTGACAATGTAATCTTTAAAAGATGTTGGTAAAAGCAGATTAATTGAAAAATAATTTCAAGCTGTAGCTTGAACCAGTTCTGCTATTTTGTAGCCTTTCAAAAAGATTGAATATTGCTGATAAATCTGAAGCTCATGTACCATACAAATCACATTCTTAAGACTATAGAAAAACACAAGTTAACATAGTTAACATAGTGACATTCATACTTTTTATTTTGAATATGTGTATCTACAATGCTTGAAGTAACTAATAAAAACTGTACAGCAACCACTCTAAGAAATCATGAAGTACTGCCTCATGTTTGTCATATGTGTATGTAATAGCACGTCCCTAAGCAGAAAACAGCACTCGTCTGCTACATTCTCCTATCTTTAGTTAAAAGAAAACTTAAAACTCAAAAGGCACAACAAAGATTTCTTGTGTTTCACTGAAATATGATGCAGTATCTCAGATTAAGAAAATGCAGTGGAAGAATGACAGCCTACACAACCATGAAGTCTATAGCCATAAGCTGAGATCACTTTAAGGAATAAAGTAAATGACCAGGTATGTTAAATGTTACAGTGTATTTTTGGATGCTTTTCCTTCTGGTTACATTCAAAGGTAATTTTGTCCTAAATTCCTTGAGGTATTAACTTACTCCATTTTCATGAATATTTCAACTTTCCAGGAAGCACTCTGACCATAGCACACTACTAAGCAGAGCATCCTCTTTAATCTAAGAACTAGATTAGCACTAGATTTTGTTCTCAGAGGGTCTTCACCATAGCTACATTCCCACTGCCTTATTCCCACTGAGGATCCTGCTTGTTTCCCCCAGGCACTACATACCTCTCAGTCAGTGGGGAACAAGTCAGCAAATACTGTGGAAGGGCTGCAAAACCATTGAAAATGACAAAGATCTCAGGATTGTTCAAACTATCTACTAAACTGTCATATAATGTAAAGGCATTCCTCACCACTGCTGGTGGCATAATATAAGATGGCTGGCCTGTAGTGTACAAGCCAGTCACTACATCAGCCTCAAACACATACATTTTAGAATCTGTTCCCCATGTATCTTTACCCTTGGTCAGGTACCTCGGGTTCCTTGTAAAATAGATGCCAGCTCCATATTTTTGTTCTGGAAAGAGAAATAAAAAATTTCAGAAGACAAAGCATTTAGCAGTTGGTTCTTTCAGGGTGGTAGTTCCAAGAGACTGCTGCTTGATTCAGGGTTACAAGTGATGTGACTGCTCAATGCATGCCATCCTTTTGGAAGTTCATTTGCATGGAGTGGCTCTGATGCTAGCATTGACCTCCCCCTAAAACCACGAGCAATGACAGCTGATGGCCATTCCAATTAACTGCTACTCCAGTGATAACTGTTCAGATTTATCTGTTATCAAATGATTGAATCATCAAAGTTAAAAGGATTTATATAAAATAAATATGACTCACACTTCTGTAATCATCAATCAGAGTACGAAGGACTCTGATAAACAATTGCAGCAAGATCTTAATAATGCAAACTACAAAAAAAAGCTTTGAGATTTATATGAAAAATGTCACATAAGGTGCTGTTACAACACCAAATTGAAAAGTCCAAAGAGACTAGACCATCCTCTTATTGCTTTTAAAGTGTGGAAATGTGCCATGTACATTGCATAAAAAAAGAAAAGCAAATCTCCACTTTTTGAACAGTTAATTGCTTGAAATCCCATTCTACAATTGACATGCAAAATATCACATGCTTCACCTACTGCAAGATAAAGCAGTAAATGCTTATTCTTTCCCTTTCTGAAAGCATATGTCTGCTACACTGTCTGCTACAATATTTCGTGGACCCACAGCTTTCCTCCAAGTGTACTTTACTCCGAATGGCAGCCAAAGCAATGAGATTATCTGCTGTCTCTGACCACACCTGACCTGAGCAGGGGCCTGGGCCAGATGACCCTCAGAAGCTCCTTCCAACCTCAGTGTTCTGTGATGCCCTTGAACATGTAGAGCACCAACTTGCTGAATGCCTGTTTGCAGCAGCTATATAAGGACACTAGCTTTCTTTACAGTGATGCAACAAAATAAAACTTGACATGGAATTATGTGTATACTAATAATCCAGTGTTTCTGTTAGGCTTGAATTCAGGTTTATCTTCCTAAAGCCTTCCTGGCTGTAAAGTATCAAGAAGGGAAACCTTACGGTATATTATAAACTATAACTTATAAAGTAAGTACATACAAATCTAAATACAAGAAACAGTTCTTGTTTGGGAATGCTATTTTTTCTAATTTTAACCTGAGTTTAGATGCCAAAGCAAGTTATTACCTTTTGGTGGAGAATACATCCTGTGAAATCCAGTTTGGCAAACTGAGCAACAGAACTCAGCAGGAACATCCTGGTACAACTTGTGAGTTGTTTTGGAGCTGCCATCTACTTTTTTTTTCATTTGTTGGAATGCAGCAGATAGAAGTGGATTATGTATCTTTTCAATCTGTAACATAAATAACAGCGTAGCATAAGCAGATGGAGACAATTACAAAATCCATAAGTGCTTTTATTCAGGCTATGCTCTTCAATGCAAGGATTTTGCTTTAGCCTGTATGTATTGACCACACAGTGGTCTGAAAGTACCTGAAGCATGCAACTGATCCAGAGAAAAGAACCATACCACTATCCCATGACTCTCATTGAAATCACTGGGAATATTTCCTGGTGTACTGACTTTCAGTACTTGAGTTGTGCTAAAGAGATTGAGTCCACCTCCTGTTCAGTAAAGGAGTGATACCCAAGTATGATTCCAGCTTTAACACATAAGCAGATCAGAACCCTGGCAAATTCAGGCGCTAATTTTTGGTGTCAAGCTCACAAAAAGAAACAGACACTGATTTAGAGTCCTGGAACATTGTACTTAATTTACCCTACCAATCTCATATTTCTCTAGAGTCCTATAAAGGAGCATTTAAAGCATGAAGTACAAGGGAAAACATACAGTACAAAAAAAAAGACTTCTCAGAATTTAATCACTTTTTGAGTGATTACCTGCATTATGTTTAAAATACTTCTCATTAGGATAAAGACTGGATCTGTTTTAAGGATGAGGTTGATTTTTTCTTAATTTTTAAAAGCAATGCATTGAAATAGTTCATCTGAATTTTTTAAGCTTACATGAAATATGTTAGTTCAAATATGTGAGCTGAGATTCAGTTTTTCCATGAATATTCTCTTTACCCTGAGAACACGAAGTCCAGCTTTTTCAAACTCTTTCTGTCTGTCTTTAAACTCCTGGAGGTGACATTCTACCCGTGAAATCTGGATGCAGTCAGCAGTACTTATCTTGTGAAAGTCTCCTGAAAGCTGGCCTGCTTCTGGTTGGCCTGGATATGAATAAGGGAGTAAAATTTTCATGTATTGTAATGTCTGAAGCAAAGGCAAGAGAGGCAGATCCACTACTTTAGTTGGTGGTTTAGTTAAGAACAAAGAATTTTAAGCATTCTCTAAAGTTACATCAGAGGCTAATATTGAGAGGGACTAGTATATATATACATAAAAATGTATATAAATGTATTCTATTTTTCTGCATTTACTATAAAGAAACCAGGTAGAGAAGAAATCAAACAAAAGCAGCTTATGCTCTCTTTTACACCTCTCCACATCTGAGCTTTCATATAAAGCTATCTATATTGAATGATTATCCAAACATGAACTAAAATTGATCACTCAGTAGCTTTCTGTAATGTCACTAGTTGTATCAATGGTTCATGATAGCCACAGACTCTGCAGAACAAGTCCACTGCTGAGCCCTGCAACAGTGGTCCAGCTGTAGCCTTAGGTCCAGCAAGAGCTAGGCAAAGGTTTGTGTTAATTAAGTGCAAAGTTTGTAAATCTCTAGTGGCCAGGCTTTAAAGTCAAGAGCTCCCTGGAGGGAGCTCCACTACAGCTGGATATACATCGTGGCCAGGCCTTGTATAAACTGTTCCCTACTGGGATACTGCCACGTGAGTGACCACAGCTAACAAATGGTCTTCCAGGGGCTCACATGATAAAAGTACAGGGACATCAGTAATTAAAGCAATACTCTGTGTGTGTGAACTGAATGTATGCCTGTCCACTCTCAGCAATACAGAATTATACATTGCTTCATACTTGTACTTGTTTAGGCACTTATTTACTTAATTAGTGTTTAAGCACTATTTACTTTACATACACATTGAGTAGAGCAGTTTCTCTTGTTCAGCTACAGTCTTCTCTTGCATACGAAGCAGTAATTCTTCAGTTGCGAGCACTGCATCAATCAGAACATCAGGAGGGCCCTGAAATTTCAGTCTCGCTTGTCCATCTCTCACTTCTTCTGACACACATACACTGGAAGGCTGCTCTCGAGAGAGGTCTGCAAACTCCTCTTTACCAAGGCAAAAAATGTAGTTGTTTTCAATAACAGCATGGCGACCTTCCTGAATTTGCATTACATTTTGGAGCCATGATTCTGCTGCTTCCAGTGCTGTGGGTGTGCTCCCTCTAAGCTCTATCATGGGTTCACTGCTTGCAGTCTCTTTTGCAGTCTGACTGCCTGACTCTGTACCTGGAAGATATATTTTTTTTAATACAAGTGCATTGGAAGAGTAAAGAGCTTTCAAGGGCTGACACAAATTCCTACTTGTAATCCCAGCTGTGCAGTGCAAGGAACACACTACTCTTCTTCTATGCTCAAAAAAGAGATTTGCTACAAGGAGGTAAGGTTTCCAGGATACACACACACACATATGAAGAATTTATCTGCCTTTCACTAAATAACTTCCAACAAGTTAGGCAGTGACAGTGGGTTTTAAGTCTTAAAAGGGACTGTGCAGCTCCATTCCTATAAATGTAAAAATACAAAGTGGTCATAGGTTTTTGCTTTGTCCTCTCCCCAAGACATATATGTAAATACTAAGTTCCCAATTTTAAAGGAATGTGATTACAGATTTTCAAATTGGGGGTAATAATTTACTGGAAATGCCCCTTCTGTTCAAAAGATTACTTTGATTACTCATTACTTACTCAAAGGATCACTTCTGTTTTCCAGTTTGTATTTTGCTGAATGAAATTTTCTCTGGACAACCTTGAAAGATAAAAGTTTAGAAGCAGTTTGCAATCTCTTATCAAATATGCAATTAATTTCTTCAAAACTCTGTTAGACCAGCAATTTACACCCCCACCCAATTGTGGAATTGTTGGCATTTGTCAGCTTTTCCCAAAATATTATTCCTGACAGTATCAAACACATGCCTTTTCTTCTGCATCTCCTAAGGTAACACACCTTACACACTGAATGGCACCTTTACCAACTCCTTGTGGTTGTGGTAAATCTCATGCAATTCCATAAGATAAAGGTGTTCATTACTTGCACTTTAATACTATTGCATCCTTACTCAGTTTTAAAATCCAGACTATTCTCCTGCCTGTCTACTTGAAATTCTTCTATTATGTTAGCTTATTTAATCTGTTGATACTGTTATGCATTAGGAGCTCCATACAAAAAACCAAAACTGACTGAAAATATTTCCTGAGGATGAATGTTTGTTCCTTAATGAGTTAAGAGTAAACTCTTTCCTATAAATTCACTGACAGTTAAAGTCAGTGAGAATTTTAAATTTCTCTCCTCTTTTTATCAGACTACAGGCTGAATACTTCTAGTTTAGTAAAGAGAAAATAAGTATTTGCAAAGACTGAGTATTATTGAGTTATAAGTTTCATAAAGGGACCTGATGCTCACAATTGCTGTTAGTACAAAACAGACTATCTTAATTTTTAGTCATCTATGGAAGTATTTTTACAGTTTTGTGTTTTCCTTATGGATAGTTAACAACAGATTTGTTACCTCATGGGCATGAAGGTCATCTGGGCAAATAACAAGCTGCACTTCTCCCTTCTTTGTAGGATGTGCCCTGGCAAAATTTAAAATTGCTTCAATCATGGTCTCTGCTGCTATGTCAACAGGCAGCACTGGTGACCAATTTACTGGAAAAGAAACTGAGAGAGATGAGTCGTTCTGAAAGTGACCCAGGCATCTTTTCACTGCATCCTTCAATTCCTGCAGGAAAAACAAAGTCTTTCAGTCCTCACATCACTCAACATGAACATCTATTAAAATCCAAAGTAACCAATCATTACCTCACACTGTAACACCGGATGCTGGCATCGCAATGCCACATGCAGTACAAATGTAGAGGGCAGTTCATGCCTTTTGGTTACTATGGGCTCCTTAAAACGTGTTGGATTTCTAAGATGCTGCTGAAGTTCCTTCTGAAAAGTTGGACCCTCTTTTTCCAGCAATTGTCTTGAAGATTGAGAGGAAGGTTCACCCCTTGCATTCAAGGGGTTAACAATAGCTGTATTCTGCAAGGACAGAGTGAAAATTTCAGTGTACTTCAACCTGACTATTTGCAAGCTTTGGTGTTACTAGAGAGATTCCTTCTAAGCACAATTCCTGTACAAAGGCCTGACTGCCACAGATCAGCTGCTTGAATTTTCCTACTACTTACTACTACAGCACTGGAATACATCAAAGTAGGCATCTTGCAGTGGCAGTTCAGAAACCAAGGTGTTCCAGTCATCAAGAGTGTATTGAACAGATTATCCTCACTGCCTAAGTGACCCATGTGCCAATTACCAGCTGTCATCCCAGCCTTAGGGTAGCAAGGACACATCACCAAACTAGCAGTGTTGGTACACATAAAGAAACTGCAAAGCTATGATTGTTTCAAATACCCAGTGGAAAAAGCAGATTCCCATAGTTGGTGCCCTGTATTTCAAATATGGAAAACACAAAAAACTCGTTTACAGAATGCTGATAACAGCAGTCATTGTTCTAACCTTAATTGTTGAATATTATCTAAAGACACAAGAACATTCTTTACTCACGGTCTTGAGGACATGTGCATCTTTCAGTGCTGTAGACTTGGTTAAAACAATTCCCTGCAAGGTCAACTCTGTGATCCTTTATTCTTACACCAAAAAAAACAAACTTCCTTTTCAATTCTAATACTTCATTAAAATAAAAATTGATTTCTTTTTTAAGATAGAATATTTGCTAAAAGTAAATGCCATTCCTGTGATGTACCTTGCAGTCTAAGAGCTCTGTTGAATTCCTGTGACTGAGGTCATATATTTTGCATCAGATTTTCTAGCTAAAAAGTTAATCAATTTAAGTAATACCCTTTGTAAAGGTAAGGTGCACATCATGTGTTTAAGTTATTTTCTGCTGTTTCAGTGTTTGCTGAATCATTACAGTAATGGCGTTATGAGAATATAAATTATAGGAAAAGAAGAAAGGCAGAAAATAAGGCAATACTTCTGTGGAACACATGATAAAATATGAATTCTTACATATTAAGAAGATGAACCTTAACATGGAGATGTATTATTAAATCATTCAATCTTTAGCTGCTTCCTATTATAACAATGTATATACAAAAATGAAATAAAAACACCCTGTAGTTCAATATCCATTTGGACAAAAAACAACTCCATGCTACTATGATTTAATCACCATATGTAAATTCTCATCAAACTGAGAAGAAAACTATTTAGTGGACTGATACAAAATGTGTTCTGAAGTCTTGGGCTCCAAATTCTGCAAAGACTTAGAGGCAACACCATATTCCACAAATTTCAGGACAGACTTACCGTCAGATTTTCAGGGTATTTTTTTACGATGCGCAAGTGAATGCTTCCATGTTTGAGGTCAGTTGGAAACTGGCTTGGTGAAGCTGACAAAGTGCCTTCAAGTGAATTGGTGTCACCCAGAAACTTTTCACAGGCCTTCTTTATTTCTGCAACTGTAGACTGATCAATGTTCACCAGGCGGATTTCCCTGAGACAGCTCAGTGGACTTGCCTCAACAAATTCCTTTACAGCCATTACAATCACTTGAGAACACAAATCAACTGGGAAGGCATAGACACCTGAACTCACTGCTGGGATAGCTACAGACTTTAAACCTCTTTCTGGATCACTAACATAATGCAGAACATTTGAAATTGCATTGCTCAGTAGGTAACAACATTTTTCCTTTTCATGAGGATTCCACCTTGGACCAACTGCATGAATAATTTCCTTACAAGGAAGCTTCCCTCCACCTGTCACTGCTATGTTGCCAACTTTGACTTTTCCATTCATTTTAATATAAAGACTGCTTTGCTCTTTTATTTCTGGCCCTCCAGTTTTTACAAGGGCAAGAGCAAGACCTGCTCCATGTTCAAGACACTCATTGGCTGCATTCACCACAGCATCAACCTTGTGTCTTGTGAGATCATCCTTAAAAACACAAATGTCAATGCCTGACTTTACTTTTTTCCTGTATACTTCAACAGTACATTTTGTTGCTTTTTTGAAGGCCAACGTACAAGCAAACTTTCTGGAAATGAGATTATTTAGACAGTTGTCTCTTCTCTTAAGAGCTTCATAGGCATCTTTACTGATGGGGATCATCAAATTGACCTCATCCATTACCATGCTTGACCCTAGAATACAGAATATAAAGTGAAATAGAAGGTATTACTATCAAAACATTTATTTTTTATCTAGAATTGTGGTTTATAGCTCTCAATTTTATCCTACTGTCATTGCTAAACAATAATTTTTTACACACTCTAATCTTTTCTCTCTCTTTTCAGAAGTTTAGAAAACCCAGGAAGGTTAATTTAACTGTGCCACAGAGATCTATACTGAGTATTAATTCTGTGACTCTCATTTGGTCTGCACTTAAAGCCCACAAGCAAGTTCCTTCTTTGTATGGAACTTTGTATGAACTCAGAAAGGCTTTTTAAACCACTTATTTTAAGGAACAGTTTTTACATTATTACTACGGCTATATAGCCCTCTCCTGGCAGATGTCAGCAGCACTATAATGCAGGAGTTATGTTAATTAGTTTAAATAAATTTGTGTGAGTTTAATCGAACTTTTCTTTGGGGTATGCTCCCTGCTTGTAAAAAGTCTGGCGTTTTGCACTTATAAAATATACATGCTGACTCATCAAAACACGTCTGAGCTCCTGCTTTTAAATAGAAATGCAAGGAAGCCCTGTTGAAGCAATTAATAACAATGTCGATTCATAACCGTGTCTATTTCACCTTAATTATGAATTTCAGGTTGTTTTCGGCTTTTGTTTTCCAGTTTGCTGGCTGTAGCTGGCACTTTTCAGCTTACACACAAGTACATACTTCGCAGACGGCTAAATGAGAGGCTTACCTAAAGTGGGCTTCCCTCTGAAAAAACCCGAAACATAACTCTATTGTAATAAAAAGAGAAAAAAAGGAAAAGAGAAAGTAAATGTTACAAGCAACAAAGTACGTAGGCTGCCTTCTTACAGGAGAGATTCTGTTGCAAATCACACCGGCAGCACCAGCTTTTCAAACATCTGTACGAAGTTTTCTAGTTTTTAAAACGCTGCTCGGTGCTGCGGAGCTCTGCGGGTGAAGTTACCCGCAGATTCCTCTGGCTCCGGCTAACTCGCAGGAGCCAGAGGCCGGGAACAGCCATTCCCAAGCGCCAGGCCAGAGGACGGGACTGCTCTGCTACCCTCAACCCCGCCGGGAGTTCCCGCCGCACCCAGAGCCCCTGAGACAGCCGCCGCCCCGGGCCCCCTGCGCCCCAGCCCCGCTCCGCTCCGCTACCTGGACGCCCCCCATGAACCGGCTCGGGGCGGATCCTCAGCGCTCGGAGCTGGAGCCGGAACCGCGGGCGGAGCGGGAAGCGAAAGCGAAAGCGGGCGGCGGAGCGGGAAGCGAAAGCGAAAGCGGGCGGCGGAGCGGGATCATGGCGGCGGCGCCGATGCTGGTGCGGCTCAAGCCGGAGCCCGGCGCCGGGGAAAAGGCGATCCTCAAGCTCCAGGCATACTTCCAGTCGGGAAAGCGGTCGGGGGGCGGCGAGTGCAACGTGTGGATGG
The DNA here is from genome assembly GCA_013399455.1 of Anthoscopus minutus. Taxonomy (NCBI): domain Eukaryota; kingdom Metazoa; phylum Chordata; class Aves; order Passeriformes; family Paridae; genus Anthoscopus; species Anthoscopus minutus. The sequence goes on along the minus strand of VWYI01023767.1, from coordinate 239,510 downwards.
GCCCCAAGGCCGGCACCTACTGGGTGCAGTTCTCTAAGGATCAAGGTACAGGACGGGGGCAGGAACGGCTGTGAGGGGTCTGGAAATGGCCGCCGAGGCACCACTTAAAGAGTCCCTGGGTAAGGCGGCTCTGGGGCCGCTGGTAGCGGTTTTCGGGTAACTTTTTTTGCTTTATCTGCCTTTGTCCAAATTCTCATTAATGCATATAAATACTGCAAAAGTGTGCCAGACTTTTCAGTGGTAGCCAGCGACAGGACAAGGAGCAGAGGGCATAAAATAAAACACATGAGTTTCACCTTAACATAAGGAAGAATTTCTTTACATTGAGGGTGGCAGAGCAGTGGAACAGGCTACATAGGAAGGCAGTGGAGTCTCCGTCTCTGGAGACATTACAGGTGATCCTGCCTCGGCACTGGCATTGGGCGGGATGATCCCCAGAGGTTCCTTCCAGCCATAACAGTTCTGTGTTTCTGTCATTCTAAAATTACAACAGATAGGAAGAATGTGGAATCCCGCACAAAACACGTCTTGGAATTGGGTGCAAAATGCCTGGAGATAGTCATCCTGCCGGGAAAAGAGGACCCAGGCAAGAGCCGGCTTACAGCGCAGGCCTCTGCCAGCTACAGCAACGTCGCTGCTGGCCCTTCCCTGCCCCAGCGGGACAGCCGTGGCTATGGGGCCACAACAAAGGAAGGTCTTACCAAAAAGGTACATCAGGAAGAGCATGTCACAACCTGCCCTGCTTGTAGTTCCATGAGTCCTTTATGTTGCACTTCAATATTTTGCGCCAAAAAAATGTTAGCTATGTGATCTTAGTCAATAAAATGGGGTCTAGGAGTAACATTTGAGAGCTAGACCAGAGCCTATAAACATTCTACGCATGTTTATAGGCAGCATGTTTTCCAGCCTGACCTCTGGCAGGTTTCAGGGGGTGGTATGCACCAAGGACTGCTCCCAAAAGGTAGAAGAATTTTATGAGATTTGGATCTTTCCACCTACACGGACCTCTAACACTCTTTCAAAATGGTTTGCACCTTGAGGCAACCCTAATTATCTCTCTCCCTTCTCCAGACTTTAGCATTAAAAAAGTCTGCTGTGATGTGTTGTAGCACTGCAAACATGATTTCAGACACTTTGAAGTAAAAGTTACACAGAAGAGATCAGCTGTGTTTCGGGACATGGGATAAGGCTACACGGTGTGAATGTGGCTCTACCGAGACACTGGTATCTGGCTCAGAGGGTTTTACACTGTTTTGCATGGAAACATAGATGTAGGTTTTGACGTATAGCATGTGCTAACTTAGTGTTTACCTGGCATCTATACTGCAAATTTCCCAGTCCTTCTGTCTGTGTAAAGTAGAGAAGTGAACATGTTTTTATTATTTTTCGGAATCCCGTTTTCTTCCCTAACTGTTGGAGTTACTAAAGCATGACTTCTGGGAAAGTTTTAAAGAAAGATAATAAATGCAAACTAGAAGGTCTAATATTTATAAGAACAATGAAATATAACTTAGAGGTCATATTAAAACATGTGTCTATGCAACCTGGCTCAAAGGGGATAGATAGATTCTTTCAGGGGTCCTTGGCAGAATAATGATGGCAGTAAAATATAGTTACAATGAAAGCATTTTGCATTTTTAAAAGGGTTTTATAGTTAGTGTAGCACAGAGTTCCTGATCAGAATACCACAGGATTTCTACAAGCAGAATCAGTGTAGGAGTTTCCTAAGTAGTATAGCACTGTGTTTGATAGTATAGCTTAGCTTAAGGTTTCTAGTCACCTAGACCATCTGCAGACCCTGTCAAATCTTAGTACTTGTGTTGCTGTAGTTACAGAACAACCACAGTCTAGACCTGAAAACATAAAAGCATACGGGTCATCCAGCCAGTCCTCAAAGGAAGCAGAGGGCAGTGGAGGTCTCCCTGGCTACCAAGGAGTCCCATGGGTTTCACTGACCAGCCACAGCTGTGGTCTGAATTCCCAGTTAGGACTTGTAACTGGTTGATCTTGTAGGCAGTGCCATTAAGACCTGCCTGCTCTATGATGGGATCAACAGCATCTGGTTGGCAGCGTACCAGGGACCTTCAAGGCCAGTAAGGAAGGCATCAGGATAACTTTTTTTAATTTTTCCCTATCATCCCTTAAACCTTGAGGGATGATAGGGAAAGAAAAAATCTGTTTGCTTTGTCTACTTGGTGCACAGGACTTTTGGGGCCTGGTAATGGTGGGAAAAGAGCCTAACATACAATGAGCTCAGCTGCAGAGATTGCCTGTCTTTAGTTACTGTTGTTATATATAGATATATGGCAACATGTAGTTAGTTATATGTTGTCAGAAGTTGGGAGCAGAGAGTGCTGGTCACAGTCTCAGCCTAAGTAGCAGAGTTACTGGCTTTCCTCCTGCAATGCTGGTGACATTAGACATTTCATTTTTGCTGCTGATGTAGAAGCAGTTTCTGTTACTTGGCTGTTTGTAGTGTTAATGTACATGACATAATCAGAAATACTGTGTGCAAACTTATTTGTAGTAATCTGGCACTACTGGGATGGATAGAGCTTCTCCTTGCTGAAAATACAGAAGTAGCAAGCAGAGAACCTTAGAGAAAACTAATGTTGCTGTATTCTTGTCTATTCTTTAGATATTTCTTACAGTATCTGCTACTTTGAATACCAGTATGTTCACTGAAGACCAAAGGGAGAAAATTACCATTATGTGTCCAAACTTAAAGAGAGAAGGAAACCCTGGCATAGATGGCTCTGAGAAACTGACAGGAGATTTTACAGATATTGAAAAAGCTTATCACTACTTTAAGGATATCCTTGCAGGCAAAGACTCAAACCATGATTTTTCACATTCTGAATATAAGAATGGTGTGAAAGATGAGATTGTCCCAAATGCTAAAGAAATGGATGAGTTTACAGTTGTGACAGCTCTCTATGAGTATTTTAATCATACCTGCAAAGAAGAAATCAAAGAACTGCACAAAAAGTTTGGAGCACATATAAGAGTTAAAGGCCATGATGAGGATAACACATTAATATGTATATCTTCTGATGAAAATCCTTCATTATTACAAGCAGCTAGTAATTTTTTTATCAAAACTTTTCAAGAAACTACAAAAGATCTGGCACAGGAAAAAGTTCCCATAACAAACAGTTACACATTAGAAGAGACAATAATGAAATTAAATGAAAGGTTTAGAAATCTTCTTGCTAAAGAGGAAGGGAATCAGTTGCTACTCCGTGGTCCAGGGAGTGTGATTTTAGCTGCCCAAAAATTCCTAGCAGAGGAAAGTAAGAACAGCCAAGCTGAAAAAAATTTGAAAATATCATCTGAATGGTACAAATACAGGAATGGAATTGAAGTTGACGCTTCTGTGTTTAAATTGTTGGAAACTATATTAAGCAAAGAAATTGAAAACATAAATGGCAAATTTGATACACTGGTAGAAATAAAAGAGTATTCATATGGCCAGAAGGTTGTAATATTTAGGCCTAAACCCAAAACTACTGATATGTCATCACATGCTACTGAAAGTTTCATCAATGCATTTCAGAGTGCCTCTGCAATGTTAAGAGAAAAAATCATCTGCATGGAGCTTTCAGGAGATCGGAAGAAAACTTTAAATATTCTACTTAATGCTAAGGAATTTGAAGATTTTAATGTAAAACTTAAGAAGAATGAAGATAAGTTAATCATAAGTGGTTTACCAGACCATCTTTATGCTGCTGAAATGTACATGAACACTGAAATGTGCGTTAACACTGAAGACTCAACACAAACTAAAAACAGGGCACCATTGTCCTCTGACCTCAGCTCTCAAGAAGCTACAGGAGCATCTGTGAAGTCCAGTGTTAGGCAAAAGAACAATCTTTCCTCTGAAGGACAGACTCAGGGAAAGACAGAGGAGAAAGAAGAAGATGAGTGTCCAATTTGCAGGGACAGAATTAAAAATAAAGAAACACTAGAAAAGTGCAAACATGCATTTTGCAAAATTTGTATTGACTTAGCCATGACTTACAAACAAGCTTGTCCTGTTTGTAATACTATCTGTGGAGTCCTGATAGGAAACCAGCCAGAGGGAACTATGTCAACTCAGACAATCAGGTTCTCTCTTCCCGGTTATCCCAATTGTTACACTATTCAAATTGACTATGCTATGGAGGGTGGCATTCAAACTGTGAGTATACTTAAATATTTCTTAAAGATATTTTGCCCACAACAAAACCAAAACCAATATTGAATATAAAATTAACTATTTCCCCATTATTTTAATGCATGTTCAGACAGGACATTGTTTTGTACAAATCTGCAAGTGTTTAATTCAATATTTTTGGGTGTGATTAAGTAAATACAGTAGGAGTGAAATGGTCAGATGGTCAGCCTCTGTTTAATATGCACTAGGACAGAGGTACCTGTCTTTAATTTTACATTGGGAATAACTGAACTGAAATCTATGCATATCAGCAAAGTTTTGCAAGTATAATGAGCATTTCTGGGGCATTCTCTTTGCTGTGGACCCTAATGGACAAAAATAAATAGTGGGCTGACTTGGTGAGAGCTTTCCAGGTGAGAAATCTCCCTATGTTATGTGCTTGGATTCGTGACTAGGACTGAAATGGAGTAAATTAAAAAGTCATGGGTGCAGCGCCATAGATTTGGGAGAGAAAAGAGGGAAAAACATTTTAACAGTGAATGCATGAGTGATGGCAAAAAACTGTGAATGAAATTTGTATGAAAGAAAGTATCTAAAGAGAAAAAACCTCAGAATTAGTTATCAGTCATGCTATGTTCTTCTGAATGATTTATGATATACAATGTGGTTTTGTTTTGTTTTTCTACAAAACAGAGCAGCCATCCAAACCCAGGGCAGCATTACAGGCCAGTTCACCGAAGAGCATATTTACCTGACAATGAGGAAGGGCGAGAAATTCTGCAGCTCCTCAGAAGGGCCTTTAACCAAAAATTGATTTTCACAGTGGGGCAGTCACATACAACTGGTGAACAAAATGTTATCACATGGAATGATATTCACCACAAAACTGCCATGACAGGAGGACCTACCCAGTAAGTAGTCTTCTCTTCGTGCAATACTGTTGTTACTCAGGTGTGTCAGGAAGGCTGCTTTACTTTTAGAGCTTTCAGATTTTGTCACTAACAGAGTGATCGTGGAATGCCCTCTGGATGCAGATGTTAATGACCTTCCCCTGTTTGGACAGTTAAAGCAAGGATGAGCTTAGTGTTCTGCTGCCCCTCAGGCTACTCATTCACCAGTGAGCTTGTAAGGCACTTAGTAACTGTTTTGATTAGAACATACAGGACAAGCTGTTGATGACACCTAAGGCTGGACTCCTGATCTATTCCTGTACTATTACCTGCTGTTCTGCACCAGGAGGTGCTGGTCCATTATGATCCTGGTAAAGATGGCACATGGACTTCGTAAAACATGGTTTGAACTTCTGCTTAACAGAGCTAACAGCAGGAAGTGAGGCTGTAGTGTACAGATACGGTCATGTCCTTTTAGATGCTAGGAACCATGACTTGTGCAGTACTTAGTGGCACAGGATACAGTGCCAGCCCCATCCATAAAATAGAGTACCCCATTTTGGCCATTCAAGCTGTCTGAGGAGTTTCTGAGTAGATGACAGCCCTATCCAGTATTTCTTGAGGACTTGCTGCACTTAAATGAAAGGAGCAATCACGACTACTGATTGTGAGCTGCCTGCAGCAGAGACAAGAAGGAGTCTTGGACCAGTCCTTCCAAGACTGTTGCAGCCTCTAAGGTGCAGGTAGTGTCCTGCAAGCTCTAAAGGCTTGTGTCTAGATCCCCCTGACTGAGCTAGGGTCATTAAAAGAGCAAAAAGTATCAGTTTTACTTTACCCTCCAGTCTGTGCAAATTCTCTCTCTTGTTTATCACTTGCTTCATACGCAGTTCTGGTGTTGCACTTCTTCAAGTCCAGAGGTGCCGTTATGTTTCTGATTTGAATGCTCACTTGGATATGCTTCAGGCTTGTTAAAAAGATGCATACCCAAACACATTTTGAAGTGAGACACCAGGCAGCTTTGAAAATCAAGTTCTTAGTGTCAATGTGGACAACAAATTGTAGCAGCTCCTTAAGTTTGTAGCTTCGTGCTGTCTGTATTACTTCTGTGACTGGCAATATGGGTCTGTTTTCTCTCTAGGGCAAGAATTGCATAAAATTTGTAAAGGGATTTCTAAAAATACTTTGATGAGATGGTCCTGTAGAATTGTCAACTGCTTCATTGCAGAAATAGTCCAAACAATTCTTCTCTTCTTCTAGGTTTGGTTACCCGGATTCTTCTTACCTGCAGCGTGTTCGATCAGAATTGAAAGCAAAAGGAATAGAATAAAGAAATCTATCAACTCTTAAGTGTAATAACTGAACATAAAGCAGTTAATGTACTATTCAAGTTCTGTGGGAAGCTGCTTTGTTTAACTGCCGGACTTAAATCATTTGTATTTCACAGTTAGCTAAGAAAAGCAATCTTTTCTCATCAATGAATATATGTTCTTTTCACAAATAATTTACTTCCCTATATATGTAGCCTTTACAGAATTTGGTTCTTTTGAGTGTAGTATCAGTACTGTTTACACTTTGTGTATCTTGCTTTACCAGCAAATCTGATCTGCACTTTTCCCCAGAACTCTCCAGTCTGATTTCCAAAACCCTTAGATCCACTACTGGCTTTTATTGGATGAAACGTTTCTCTTAGCTTTGCATTATGTCTGACAGCATGGCTAGCATCATGTAACTCATCTAATCAAAATTTTTTAATGCAGATGTTAATGACCTTCAGGCTATGAACTTAGCTGTGATAAGGCTATGGACTTTCGCTTCCTTTCAACGTAGAAATGGCCTTAGTGATTTGGGTTTTGCATGTGAAATTAGCCATGGGTCATGTACAAGTGGGTACACAGATTACACTGTATTTTTAGCTCTAAAGAAGTGCTGAATGCCAAGAGCTGCATTGGAGCAAATGGGAAGTAACTGTGTCTTTGGCAATATCTGATAGTGGGCTGCTGGTTCTGTGCCTGCCATTGTGCTTAAATACAACTTTTAAATCAGTTTTTCAGCTATAAAACTATTCTTTCAATTGCATCCAATATAAGTTTAAATTGTATCATAAAGCTGCTCCGCAGTGCCTAAATAACCTGATAATTACCTGTGTGGTGGTGTGTCACACACAGAGACATCATTTTTCATGAGTTGAGCCATTTCTCTAAGGCTATTGAGCACTAATAAAGAAAATATAAAAATACCACGTGTGTTTCTGCATTCTTCTGTACAGGTTTTTCCTCCTTTTTGCAATACATATAGCTGTATAATTTTTTTTTTAATTTAGGAGCTTCCCTGCAACACTATGTTTTGGACTCCATGCCCACTTTTTAAAACTTATTATATTATATTATAATAGATATATATATAAGATATAATATATATATATTATAATAATTAAAATTATTATTATTTTAAGATTCCCACATTGTGAATAGGCAGTACAACTTTGCCACCTTGGCTTTCAGGTTTAGTTGTAGTGGGCACTGTTTGGTTTCCACGTCGGTTGAGATGTCCTTTTAGCCCTGTTTTGTGTTACTGTATTTGTTTTAATATTTTACATTATTCCATGTCCCCCTTCCCTTTTCCATGCAGTAAAATGCCAATACTCCACTTGTTTCTAAGTGACTGAACTTTTCTGCAGATGGAAACAAGCTGTCACTGTGCTTTAACCCCAGCCATCAGCTACAGACCACACAGCCACTCACTCACCCCCCAACCCCACCAGGCAGCAAATTGGGAAAGCCATGTGTGTTGAAATAAGAACAGTTTATTAATTAAAACAAAATGAAATATACTAATAACTGTAATGAGAATGAGAGAGATGAAAGATTGAAACCCACGAGAAACAAGTGATTCACAGTACGGCCGTTCAGCAGCCGCTGAGCAATGCCCAGCCCGTCACTGACAGCAATTGTTCCCCTCAGCTGACTGCCCCCTGAGCAGGAGGCTTTATGGGGTGCCCTATTCCTCTGGCCACTTTGGGTCACCTGTGCTGGCTATAACTGAGCAGGAGGCTTTATGGGGTGGACTATTCCTCTGGCCACTTCGGGTCACCTGTCCTGGCCATACTCCTTCCCAGCTTCCTGTGCATCTGCTTGCTCGCAGAGCATGGGAAACTGAAAAGTCCTTGGGGTAAACACTCCTTAGTGTGGGTGGTGACTTCCTGATGCTTGTATCCCCAGTTCTGTTTATGCTGTATGTTAAATTCTGCACCTTTGAGACTGGTTCTGAGAGCAAACAGGGGGAAGAAGAAGCACACAGTTTGTTTTCAGAAATGGCACTCACTCCTCCGCACGCTTCCCCAGACTGTGCTGTCTGCAGTAGGGACACACAGCAGCACGACAGAGCTCTCCTTTGCTGTTAGTTTTTAGCTAGCTGAGGCAGACAAGTTTCCTGAACTGTATTTTTTCCTTTTCTTTGATCTTTCACAGCTGCTCCAGTCTAAAAACCCACACAAACCCCGGGAGCTCAGGCCTGTGGCCCACTGGGACCCGGGCCTCAGCACTTTCCAGCACTGGGGGGACTGGTGGGAGACTGAGCGAGCCGAGCTGCACCCCACGGCAAGGACTTCCCAGATTTGCCACCTCTTCGAACAATGAGAGGTCTCATTGTTTAATATTATTCATTTTTTAATGCCTGTGAATACTTTGCTTGTTAAATAAACAGTTTTTTCTACTTTTCTCCAAGGAAATCTTTTCCCGAACCTGTTGGGGGAGGGGCCGCTTGAATTTGCTTCCTGGAGAGACCCCATTTGGAGGTTTTCTCCCAAATTTGCCCTAAACCAGGACACTTAGCAACAACTAAACCATCAGTGTGTTGTCAACATTGTTCTCACAGTAAATCCACAACACAGCCCCATACCAGCTACTAAGAAGAAAATTAAGTCTATCCCAGACCAAGACAGATATGAGGATCAAATCTCAGCCACTTTTGGTCTCTCACGTTCTGTCCTCATAAGCCAGTTCACTGATGTCAGACCCTTATCAGGTAACTCACCAGCTCCCATTTTGTCTTTGCCAAAGTTTGCAGTCTGAATTGTGCAGCAGAGTCCTAGTGACTCATGGAAAGCTCCCGAAGCCTTTATCTTTCAACCAGCTGTACAGACCTTTGTTTTCTAGGTTAGGATTAAATGTACTCAGTTTACAGTCACAGTCAGGAATTTTTTTAGGGTTACAGCGAAGGAGGAGAGCATGTACCTGGGCTAGTTGTGAGGAGGACAGTGCATTAGGAAATAACAAATAAATCAGTCACCCACCAAGAAACAAAGGCAGCCCCATGGGTCACTCAACAGAGCATCTGATGATGCCAAGGCTTAGCTGAATGCTTATAATTTTTAATGACATTTGGTTATTTATCCATTTCTGTAATGAACATTCAGTGAAGTTAGAATGAAAAACTCCACCTGCTATTTTAGTGTCCTATACTTGGCCACGACGGTAAATACACAGCACAAGATAGCTGAAAACTAACCTTTGCAAGGGAAAGTCCTGAGCACTCGGTTGAAAACTTCTCAGCTAGCTGACAAGTTGGTCTAAAGTATTAAACACCCATTGCAACCTTCCTTGTGGAAGCATCTCTGGCAAAGAACGATGAAAATGGTAATTTTACTTTGTATCATGGCTTCATTTGAAAGGGTAAGGCAGGGTGAGCGAGTATTAGCCAGTTCTTAGCCATTATAAGTTCAGAGGCTGAAAACACTGTGACACTTGGTCCTTGGACGACTCGGTGGAGGCATAAGGGACTGTGCAGCCCGGCCGCGCTCGGGGGGCGGCGAGAAGCTTCTCCTGCCCCGTGAGGAGGCGCAGCGAGGCCCGGGGCCCCCGGCCGTCCCGACGGGCCCGGGGGAGGAGGGCTGCTCCTGGCACTGGGCGGAGCCCCGGGAACCTCGGGTTTCGCCTCCGGGAAGAGAAACCGAAAGCGATAGCGCGGGGGGCAGAGGGGACGTCGGGCGGACATGGAAGGGCGGCGCCCGTGCGCCTTCCCGCTGCTGGTGCGAGGGGACTGGGGCCCCGCCGAGCCCCCGCCCGCCCTCAGGAAGAAGCTGCTCTGCTACTTCCAGAGCCAGAAGCGCTCGGGCGGCGGCGAGTGCGAGCTGCGGGCCGGGGCCGGCATCGAGACCGGGCATATCCTCGTCTGCTTTGCGTGCCCCGAGGGTGAGCGGCCGGGCTGGGGCGGGGGGTGCTGACAGCGATGCCCGCTGCTCAGACGGGCGGGGGGCGGCCGCTTCCCCCTGACCGGTGCCTGTTCTGTCGGCAGTGAGGGAGCGGGTGCTGTCCCGGCCGGTCCACGAGCTCGTGTGGGGGTCCGGAAAGCGGCTGTCGCTGCAGGTCACCGCGCTGCCCGCGGACGGCGGCTCCGCGCAGGTGAGGCGGGCGTGGGTGAGGTGGGCGCGGGTCCGGGCGGGCGGAGGAGAACCGCGGGTGATCGCTCTCCTCTCATTCCCTCGCAGGAGACGGGACCGGCCGGCGGGACCGAGGCGCCAGGTAGCAGCTGCGGCAGGAGCGGCGGGGGGCTCCGGGGCTGGCGGGGCTCTGGCCCGGGGAGCCCTGCGGAGGAGCGGGGATGGGGGAAGTAGGCGAAGCCGCCTGTTCGCCCGGGCCGGGCGAACCGCGCCTTAGGGCTTTGTTTCTCTTCTCTAGCGCTCCCTTTCACTTCCCGAATGCCAAACACGATGTAATTCCTAAAGTACAGCCCCCGAGCCACATCCCAGGCACCGGACAGTCCGACCGCGGTGTCACGGCCAATACACACACACACACACACACACACACACAACTAACTAATGCATACACATACACTGCGCAATCAATACATATGTGGCTAATACACACACAGTAGAGTCAATACACACTCATCGCTAGTACACAGCTAATCAGTATGTGACTGTCATTACACACAGAAGTTATCCATATACACACACGGCTTACTGAGCTCTGCTTTCAAAGTACCTGCTTATGCATATTGAAGTGCTTGCGGAGGTGAGGGATGAGGGCACAGGCTGGAAAAACAGTTTGGTCAATCTTACCCTTTAATCTTTCATTTTCTAATGTAGCTGCATTTCATCTTACTCTAACCTAGGAAGTTTAGCACTCATGCTGAGTCAAATGCATCCAGATACAGGCTCTTCCAGAGTTCTTAGTTTTCAAAAGCACTTCCCTCCCAAGGGTGGATGTCCTCAGCACTTCTCATGTTCAGTGCAGCTTTTTGTGTGAAGAAAGTGCTGTAGTGCATGGCAAGACCTGCTCATGGTGGTGCATGCAGCTTGACTGTGTGCTGACATTATACCCAAGGCTTCTTGAGCTCAGAGTGTTTCTGTAACCAATTCAACATATAGTGTAAAAAGAGGAATATGTGGAAATCTGTGATTCTGACAGTGTCAAATGAAACTTAATTCTAGTGCCCGGCAACTGAGAAACCATTGTCATTTATCTCTAGTTAATGAACGCCAGGTGTCTCTTCCAATCTGCCAGAATAAGAGAACTCCTGCATGTACTCAGCAGGAGAAGACAGGTAAGTGTGTCACACTTATCCAGTGGTGGTCATTGTACTCTTGCTCCTTTGGTTTTCTGGACCTTTCTGCTGCAGCAATGCCCTGATCACCCTTGTGGCTTGTGTTGTTTGTGTAATGTAGTGTAGGAATTGTGATCCCAGGCTAAAACAAATAAATGTATTTTTACCTTTCTGTGAGTCCCTTTAGAACCCTCATTTCCCTGGCTGCCTCAGGCAGGTCGGTTCCTTAGGGGATAGCAGTGGATGCTCGCCTTTGTTCTGGCTAAGGCTGTCCCTACCCAGACCTTCCCAGCTGCTGCCAGTTTTGATGGGGCAATTCTGTGCTGGAGCATCAGGAGCTGTGTACCTCAGGTACACCTGAGCAGCCATAGCAGCCAGCAGGTATAGACTCCAGGTGGCCCACAGTTCCAGTGTCTGGAACTGTGAATGGGCAGCACTGGTTCCCCTCATTGTGTGTTTGTGGAGAAGCTTTTGTATATTTTACTTCTGCTGTCCTTGCCTGGTGATGAACTGAAGCATTTCCTCCGTATGTGTTGATATGACACCTCCTGCTAGTGATACACTTGTTTCAGGTTCTTACCCTGTTCTTTTCCCTGACCTTAAGTGTGATCTGAACAAAAAGTGGCGTGAAAGCTTGGATGATGGGAAGCTTGTTTTTTTCTTAACTTTTGCCTAAGGCATTAGGGTGCGATCTTTTATTTCAGAATCATGTGAGAAATTTGAAGCAGACAAAGCAACCTCTGTGAATTCTGCTGTAGCAGTAACCACTGCCTTTGGGGAGGAAATAGAAGATGATATTTTGGAAATGTACTTTGAAAATAAAAGGAAGTCTGGTGGGGGGACCATTGAGTCCTATGTCAAAAAGGATCAGCAAGTGATCATCACCTTTCAGGATGAACAAGGTATGTTATGGGTGTCACACTGCTTATGTTCCCTTTTAAAAATAGGCCTTTGCTGGTGCAGGATCTCTCTGTGGGCGTTGCTCCAAGCAGAAATGGTGTATTATTGCTATTGTTTAAGATTCTACTCTGCTGTGACATCTCTGTTTTTCTGTGGGACTAGATGCCCAAGAAGTTCTGCAAAGAAAGCATCAATTGAATAAAGTTGATCTGGTTGTAAAGCCGTGGCAAGTGGAGACTTCCCAGGAGTCATGCCAAGTGGAGAACTCTGAAGGATCCCTGCTTCCCACTGCCGTTGTGCTGGAAAATGTGCAGGAGACAACCAAAGATAGCATGTTAATTTTGCTGGTAGAGAATGTCAGTGGCTTGTCAGAGGATGATGGTGACTTCAGTGTGGAAATGATACCTGAGTTGCATGCTGCTGTAGTTACTTTTTCTGGAAATACTGGTAAGAAGGAGTCAGAGTTGAAGCTCTTTGTTACAAGCTACATGTTTGCATGCGGGTGTGTGAGTGAGATTAAGCTGGAAGTATTTTCTTTCATATTTTTAAGGTTTGATATGAAATGATGTCCTTTTAAAGGAGAATTTACTCTACTAAACTTTATTCTATAACCTCTGTCTCTGAGGTATATAGCCCAGTGCAAGTCAGAAAGAGAGCCAGCTCTGGTTTGGATAGTAAACACAACAGGTAGGACTAAAACCAAACTGTAACTTAAAACAAGTGATGAAGGATGTACTTGGTCTGAGAATAGGTAGGTGGTAAACGCTGTCCTTGCCAAAAGCTGTGCTTCAGAGAAAGTGTAGGTTTTTCTGCCTTAGAAATGATTTGTCTCTCAAGTCATGCTCCAGTCCTAAATTTTTGGTGTAGCCTTTAGGAAATAAATAGATCTTTAAGAAACGTAATTGTTTTTCTGAAAAGTGATTGACTGTCTTTTACTGTGAGGATAATGGGGGAAATAGCCAAAATGAGAATGAATTTATCATAAAATTGAGAGAATTTGAACCGTTAACTTGTGTCTTATTAGTTGTGTACAAATTCATAGCCCAAAAATAACCTGATCTTGTTTTCTGCTCAAGTTAAAGAAACCCACTTATATTGAGTAGGAAAACTGGGGGCAAATTCTCGCTGTGGTCATTGTAGTAAACAGTTGTGATCAACCATGAGGGCAATACTAAGTGACAGATACTGAATATGTGGAAAGAAGTAGCTTGGTGGGCAGCTCTGAGCTGATTTTGTAATTCAGTGCTTTGAACAGTACACACAGTGATAGTCTGCTAACATCATGGTAAAAAAACTCCAAGTCTGATCTTTTCCTTTTTTTTTTCTCCTTTCTAGATGCAGAGGAATTTGCTAAAAAGCTTAATCAAAACCACAGAGCAAGGAAACAAAACATTACTGCATGGTGCCTTGAGCAAACAAAAAGTATTCGGGCTGAAAATATACCACCCAACACCCCCAGTCACTATATAACCGTGTACTTTGAAAATGAGAAGTATGGAGGTGCGCGAACGGTGGATGTTCAACAGCTGCCTGATGAAGATGCAGCTATCATTACATTTGGTGATCAAAAAGGTAATGCAGAAATGCAGAGCCCTTATTTCTTTGAGAAACTCTCATTTAAAGACTAAAACGTGGATTTTCTAGAGAAATGCCTCTTTTTTTTCCTTGTAAAACAGCAGATCTGGTGCTTTGCCCGTAGGTCTCATGCTAACTTGGAGTGCAAGCTTCAGTTTTGGACCAGCTAGGCATAAGGCATAGAATTTTATCATTTTCTAGACTGTCTATTTCACCCAGTCCTTGATCCTTAGAGAGTTCAGGTTTCAGTTTGAGTTCCGTGGAGAGTGCACATTCCTGTGGGCACAGGGGACTTCCCCCAGCTGCCAGCTGCCCATGGCAACACGTCCTGTCTGGCTCATCTCAGGACAATTTCTTGAGTAGCTTTTTGGCTGGAGAGCAGGTGCTGTGGGTTGTCCAGCCAGTGGCAGAACAATGAGTTACTGTGAAAAGTGTAGGACAAGGGAGAAGCTGGAGGCATTGCAATGAAGGGGAGTTGAAGGAAGGAGATGGAGGAAAACAGAGGAGCTGTGGTTTGAATTGCAGAGTAATAGCCCAAACAGCAATGGAGCTGGGCACTTCAAGTATGGCATATAAGAGAAGTGGGGGCAGAGATTATGCACACCTCCTCCCAGAGGTGGATGCTGTTGTCTTTGACTGTCTCTCTTCAACTTAGTTTCTGGCATTTAAAATAAATAATTCTTCAAAAATTTGGAATGATTTCTATCTGGGAAGGGGAGGAAATTAATCTAAAAATGTTCTTAAAAATAACTAACATTATTATATAGGAAATAGAGTTTTAAAATCCCCAAACAATAAAAAAAAATTTAAGTGCTGACATTAATAACTCAGGGGGTTGTTTGTTTGTTTTAGATGTAACAAATATTCTGGCAAAGAAGCATTCACTCAACGAAACACCAATCTTTGTCTATCCTTACTACACCTCACTGGAAACAGCTCTGTATGGAAAGGAAGGGCCACAGATAAAGAAGCCAGATTCAATTACATTTCCTCTGGATCCCTATATCTGGAATTATTTGCAAGGAAATAGTAGGTTAATTGAGTCAATAGATCATGAAATGGCAAAGTGTAATTGTGTGCCAACATGGCCTGATGCCCTCTGTGAAGATCCAAAAGTTACTTTGCATCCTTCAGCTATTTTTTCTGAGCGGAAGAGATCAGTATCTCGATTGGTCAAGGCATGGAAAGAAAACGTTTCCACAGCATTTTCACGTAGTATATCAAAATATGAAGCAATTCAATGTCAAGTAGGCACAGAGGTGTGGGAAGCAATTAAGAACAGCTTTCCCCACGATGAAGTTTTGGTGATCCCACATATTTCCAAGGATTTATATGTTCTAGTAGGGGAAAAAGAAGTTGTGAAAAATGGTGAGCAAGAGCTGAAACTTCTGATCAAAAAGGCCACCAGAGAAATAGAAAGAGAAAAGCAGAGAACTGAACTGAAAGTCAAAACAGTGAGTCCAGGGGAATATGGAATTTTACAGATTACTGGTCTTGAACAAAAATTTCGTACAGAGTTCCCAGACCTGCAAATAACTTACGATTATTTGCAGAAGAGCATTAACCTATCTGGAGTGCCTGAGGAGGTTTATAAAGTAAAAGGAGAAATACTTGATCATGTACACAAAATGGCAAAGAAAACAATCAATATCCACCCTTACATTTTTCAGTTTTTAGAGCATATTGATAATGAAAGCCTGTCACAGAGCCTGCTCATATCAAAACAGATTAGTGCTTTTTATGAGCTTGGTGCTGGAGGGATCATCCTGAAAGGGAGTACTCCTGAAGATCTCTTGAAGGCAGAGGAAGAAATAAGGAAAGAACTGGACCACAAAAGTATTACTTTGGAGGATGAGTCAGTCGTCCAGAAGGAGGAATGGCAAATGCTAGCCAAGGAATACTGCTCTAATGGAGCTGTAGCAGTCACTCAGGCAGAGACTCGGATCATGATTGCTGGTATTTCTGAAGCAGTAGCAAAAGCCTTTGAGGAGCTTTCCAACTTTATAGATGAAAACACAGAGGTGCAAAAGGTCATTAAAGGAAAGCCGATGGCACTCATAAAGTTTTTTGAGAAAGAGAAGGTTGATGATTGGGCTGCCTTACAAAAAAAATGTGTAAAATTTGACTTTAGCACACAGAAAAACAGTGAAGTTATATCCTTGAGTGGGCCAAAGAAAAAAGTGCTGGAGGGAGTCATCTTAGTTGAGCAAATTCTGTCCAGCCTGCATTTTAAGCGTGTGGTAATTGACTTGCCAGGAGCCAAGGCATATATAAAAGAACAAGAACAGCTTCTGGTCCCCCTTATAAAACAAATGTTCAAGTGTTTGGTCCTACTGGAAGAGCAGCCAGAAGAGCAGCTGGAAGAACAGAAAGAACACAGTAACAGAGGCAAGCCCAATATGCAGGTTACTGTGGGTGAAACTGTAATAGCACTTTATAAAGCTGACTTGTGCACTCATGTTGTTGATGTTGTGGTGAATGCATCCAATGAAGACCTAAAACACATCGGTGGCCTTGCTGACGCGCTGTCCAGAGCAGCTGGCCCAGCACTGCAAGAGGAGTGTGATGAGCTGGTGAGGAAGCTCGGGAACTTGGAGCCCGGCTGCGCAGTGATCACACGCGCCGGGAAACTGCCCTGCAAGAACGTCATTCATGCTGTTGGGCCCAGGTGGAACAAGGAGAAAGCAGAAATGTCTGTGAACTTGTTGAGGAAGACAGTGAAAAAGTGTTTACAAGTAGCTGAGATACACAAGCATCGTTCCATAGCTCTGCCTGCTATAAGTGGAGGGATTTTTGGCTTCCCACTAGAGCTGTGTACTTATTCAATAGTATCCTCCATCAAGGAGACTTTGGAAGAATCCAGGGGGAACAGCAGCTTGAAGGAGGTTCATCTTGTGGGTTTTACACAGGAAAACATTCAGGCTTTCAGCAAGGCATTTAGAGAAGTGTTTTCAGATTCTTCACTTTCCTACCAGTCGCTGGGTCATGTCATAGTTCCTCAACCTAGGCAGAGGAAAACTCAGCATATTAAGAACTTCCCATTCATAACAACTGAGGAAGGCCTTAACATCGTGCTGCAAACAGGAAGCATTGAAGATGCTACAGTAAGTGTTCTAAAGTATCTCCTATTAAAATATCAAAGGGGTACTTTTGTGTCATTTTTTTTTATACTAGCAAACACGAAACCAGTGTCATTGGTGAACACTGGCATGAAACGTGCAGTTGGTATTGCACTTCTATGGAGAACTAGTGTCATTAATTGATTTCTCCTGCACTGAATTTCTGTTAGCTGGCTAACAGATAGATACTTTACTGGAACCACTAATACTGGAAGCAACTCTGTCCAAGACCCTGTAATGGCTTGCAAAACCTCTGAGGAGTGGATGCCTCCCACAGCTTGTGCATGCAGCTCCTCTAGTTGGCCAGGGCAGAATATATGTTAAAATGCATATAGGGGCCCTTCCTGAGGAGCTAAATACAGGGTTTGAAACAATGTTTGGTGCCCTTTGTATTTCTCTCATTCATAAGTTACTATTTTTCTCACTTCTTTCTCCTTAGATTATCCCCAGTCTTGTTTGTCTTCAGCATCTGCTTGTCCCCCTAAACCAGCCATGCATGGGAGGCCCTGCCTACCTCAGTGAACTCAGATTTTGGTCTGCAAGCCTCTCTTTGAGAACAAACTTGCGCAAATGTTTTTCAAATGAAGGTAGAATGAATAAACGAGGAATGCACAATTGTTACATTTCTCCCATTAGGCTGAAATGAATGTCATTGTTAACTCAGTTTTGTGTTTCTTTGGGCATGCTCATAATATTAGAATTGAGCATAATTTCTGGTTTATTCCAAAACTTTGTTCACTCTGGTTGATGTCCCAAAAATATACCTTGTAAACCATCAGGCAGGCTGTATTTGATTATCCAATGCAACATTTGATTTTGATACTTACAAGCTAGAGTTTTTGCTTGTGTGTTTTTCAGACATCCATTGTTGTTGTCAGTGTTGGCAAAGATCTCCAGCTTGACAAAGGGCCACTTGGTAAAGCTTTGCTAAGCAGGGCAGGGCCAATGCTTCAGACAGGCTTGAAAAAAGAAGGTGGAGGAAGAACACCTGAGGAAGGATCTGTGTTGAAAACTAAAGGTTACAGTCTGGCTTGCAGTGTTGTGCTTCATGCTGTGGTACCTATGTGGTCCCAGAAAAACACACCTTCAAAGGTAAAAGGATTTTTATTTGCCTAATTTTTTTCTGGGGTTTACAGTATGTTTTATGCCACTTTTCCTTTGAAATGGGGGATAGTGTCATAGAAGATGAGAGAGATTGACTTGTTCTTTTTTAACTGTGGGCTGATCTCTTGTTGACTAATAAATTCCTTGTGAATTCCTTGTGTATGAAATTGTACTTTAATACCAAGATAGCTGAAAGGGAAAGTGTTACATTACACATACTGGGAAAAAATTACCTCCAGTAACTGAAAAGATAATTGTGCTTTACAGGTCTTGGGTGACATAATCACAAAATGCCTGGAGATTGCTGAAGAACTGTCTTTGAAATCAATCACTTTTCCAGCAATTGGGACAGGGAATTTAGCATTCCCAAGCTCCGTTGTTGCTAAATTATTGTTTGACAAAGTATTTGAATTCAGTAGTAAAAACAGAGTAAATTCTCTTGAAGAAGTTCACTTTCTGTTGCACACAAAAGACACAGCTAATATTCAGGTGAGTTGCTGTGGTTTCCTCTATTATATTATGGTATATCTGAGTCTGTCTCATGATACTTGGCTATCTGATGATCTTCAAAGAATCCACAAGATGCTTGTTCTTATACTAAAGAAAAGGTTTGCTGACAGTCTCTCATCTATGCTGAAAGTTCTCTTTTTGATGCTACCTCCCATGGTCACCCACATATCAAGTACAGTCCTGCTCCCTTCCTGTCCTTTTCTTTTTCCTGGGAATGATACATACAAAAGTGTAACTACTCTTTATCTCATGAACTCACCTAATTCTTCAGAGTGTAGGTCAGACAAGTTTGCTGTAACTCCTGCTTCAGTGCCTGCACCCTTGGAAAAAAGGTGTGCTCTTAATGGAGTGCTGGTGTCTTTTTAGGAGGAATCATTGTGCTAGGATTGCTGTGCTGGTAAACTTCTCCTGTAGAATCATATAAGTATTTTCCATCCCCCTCTCTTCAGTGTCCCATTAGCATGAATTTTCTATATCCACACTCAAGTTTCTACTTTCACACTGAAAGAGAGCAGCCACACTGTGAATTATGTCCAGAAAAGTGTTGCTACATCTGTTGCCTTCTGTACTTTGTGCTAGAGCTAATACATTTTGTAAAGCTAAACTTGAAGGCTACTGCGTCAAAGCCTGAGCTATTGTGCATAGGGAAGGGTGGCATTACCTGTAAGAGCTGAGCTAGTGTGAGTTAGTCTCTCACTGTAAGGATGCCTTCTGCTCCTGTCCCTGTGGAATGGTAACTAGGGCTTTGATTCAGTTATTTGTGATTCTGTGTGTTGCTCACACTGAATAGCCTTGCTCTCTGAGAGCAGCATCTGTCAGGACCTGCCATCAGCATTGTGGCAGATGATGTGAAGCATTTTGCATTTAGCTCTTTCTAAATGTTTTTACCTGTGCTTTTCAAACTTTATTTCTAATGGGTGAAGACTTCTACAGGGGTTGATTGTAATTTCATCTCTAGGAATTTTTTGATGAACTTGAAAACAGGTCTGGAACTGTTAAAGTGCAGAAGCCTTTTCCAAATGACGCTAGCCAAAGCACAGGTAAGGTTTATTCACAGAACCTGTGTGCCTACTGATTTTTTTTTTTTCATGTATTCCAGGGAATGCATTCATTATGGATATTTAGGTACTTGCTTGGTGAGCATGTCATTCCCAAAGTGTGAGTGGCTGCTGTAAAAGACAGTATTTTCAGGCCGAGTGTCTGTTATATCTGAAGTAGTGTTAGAGATGCTAACAAGAAAAGTGTTCCTGTGATTCCTTATCCCTGCAAATTGGAACAGCAGAAGCTATAAGGTGTTGAGGGCATTATTGCTGCAGCAGTAGATTAAACTGTGAACAAGTCAGTGTCTCCCTCTGTCCTGGGAAGGCAGGTGAGGTCCTGGTTATGTGTGTTAAAGTGGTCTCCTTGAAATACTCTTAAATTTTTTACATGTTCAGATGAATTAATTTCAGTTCAAACTGAAATGTCTTTGGTATTATCCATCTTAATGGAACTGCAGCCTGTAGAAAAATGAGTTACATGTTGAAAACTTAATTGACTTCACAAATTAACACACGGGTAAAAAGTTCCACCTTTTCAAGAAATAGAGAACTTGCCTGGAAACTCTGAGAGACGCAGCAGCAAGAGAGTGAAACTTGGAAAGTTTGCTGCTCTCTTACATTGGAGTTTTGCAGTGGTAAAATGTCACTAAGTAGTGTCTGCATACCAGATATGCAGCAAAATACATTTTCCCTGCCATCCTGCCATGATAGAAATGATGGGAATGAGTGCAGGCTGAGTACAGACTCCTGTGAGAAGGAATGATTTTCAGATAGCATGGCTGGCAATCCTTTTCACAGAGTGAGTCTGTAGCCAAACTGTGGTCTCTGTAGGCATTGTACCCAAGAAAAAGTTCCTTATCTTTTACATCATCACTCCCTTCTGCTTAGGGTCTGTATTTCTTTCCCTGCAGGTGTTTCTGCTGTTTCTTCAACCTCAGCACACAATGTGCTTGAAATGATAATTGGCTCCATCGTGTTCCAGGTGGAAGAAGGTGATATTACCAAGGAGGGGGGAGATGCCATCGTAAACATAACAAACCTAGCCTTCAACCTCAAAACAGGTATTTTTATTGATATTAAGTGTGAAAAAAGTATCTGTGCTTGGAAGGGCTGGGAAAGAAGAGGAGCAAGTATTTTTCTTCAATGCTTTAAAGCCTTTAATTTGTTTCACAGTTTAGTTTCTGTTTTGCTTCTTAGGGTACAAAAATTTAATTAGAAAGTGTCTGAAACTTTTACTTGTTAATCTATGTTACAGGAATGTTTAAGACTCCCTTGCAGAAACTAATATATATATATATATGTAAAATATTTTTATAAAACACATCTCAGACTAAAGGAGGAGACAAGCCTCAATGAGGTTTTGACCTTAGTGAAACTTGTTAGATATTCAAAACATCAATTTGAATTGATAAGCGTATAAGGCTAAAATTTTGGTTACGGTATTTTTAATTTATAATCTGTAATTTTATCAGAATTGAGATGTTTTAGATGTGATGAGGCATACAGGATAACATTCTGCGTCAGATGGGACTTTAACAGCAGCAATAGTGGATTCACTAGTGTTGCTCTTTTCATTTAAGGTGTCTCCAGAGCAATTCTGAGTTGTGCTGGAAAAGCAGTTGAAGATGAATGTGGTATACTAGGTATGGTACAACATTTCTGACCTTTCCAAAGGTGTTGATGCGTGGCAGGGAATCTCTTGGTATACTTTCTCAGTACAGACTACTGTAGTTCCACCTGTATTATGCACTGTGTTACAGAAACTAGTTTTTAATCAGTTAGTGTGGTATTTGTAAAACATCTAATGAGGGAAGGAAAAGAAAAATCTTCAGAAGGAGACAGCTTCTAAGCACACATAAAGATCCAAATCTATCAGTTATTGCATCCTCTTATTCCAGTAAAGATTGCCATGATAAAAACATGAGAGTCAACATCAAACAGAGCCATGAGCAAGGGGTGATGCTGGCAAAAATGTTAATAGAGAAACCATCTCTCACTGGAAACAACTCTGTAGCTGCAACTCCTTTTGTTATATCTCAGTGAGAAGATGTTTGCTGTTGTCCTAACTAGTAACTCACTACCACATCCTCTAGCTGACTGCCTTTCAGTTGTGTGAAGCTGGGTTCCTGCCTCAGAAGAGCATTTATTTGTAGGCCAAATACAGCTGTTGGACAGCAGCTATAATGAAAGAGGAGTAAAGATGGATGAGTATGTGGTTTAAAATGCTAGAAAATAAGGGAAGTTGGGAGTAGGCAAGTGTGGAGGTCAGCTTGGAAGACCAACCAAAAGAAGAGAATTATGTGGAAGGAATCCAAGGTAAACAAGCTTCTCTTGCACAGGCCAAGAAGGTAATTTGGGCTAGGTGGCCTGCAGGTAGATTGGCATATTTGTGTGTGTGTGTGTGTGTGTGAAGACAGAGTGCCAGTCTGCATGAAGTTCTCCAAGTTTACTAAGCAAACCTGACAAATAAAGGCACACACTAAATTTATTTGCCAAAGGAGGCAAATATTTTACAAAAATAAACTGAGTTCTTGTGCCTTGGAAGTGAAAACTGAGTGAAGGGGTTGCTCACTTTATGGAAGGAGACACGAAGCTTATCCTGGGGCATATTTGTCACCATTTCTTGTTTCCTAATGAGGACTATATACATCTATATTAGGGATAATTGTTGTTTATTTTCTCCTACTTATGTTTCAGCCCAGCAAACTGACAACAACTATATCATCACCCAGGCAGGAAACCTGCCATGCAAAAAAATAATTCATTTTGTTTACCAAGATGATATCAGGTTCCTGGTTTCCCAGGTGCTCCAGGAGTGTGATCTGCGGCAGTATACCTCTGTCACCTTCCCAGCAATTGGAACAGGTCTGTGTCCCCCTTTTCTGGAAAGGGTTCAGTGCATGTGATTCTGCTGATATCAAGGCTCAAATGATGAGTTTGATTTGTCTGGAGAATTTATTATGTGGTGAAAATATATTTGGAAATACACGGTCTTCAAAAATGTTATTAGAGGCTTATGAAAGCTAGAAAGCTCCACTCCATCTAGTACATAAAGAGCATGAGTTTTCTAAAGCCAGCACTTCCTTGAAAACAGGGATTCAAAGGTATGTCTGTTCTTGCTGAAGAATCTGCAGCCTGGTATGTGTGGGCAGTTCATCAGAGAATAGCCAGGGACCTACTTCTCCATTGCTGAAATCAGTAGATGATGGAACTCAGGCCAGCAGCTGCACAAGTAGGGTTGATAATGGAATACAAACCTGTCGAAAAGCCCAGATTGTTCCTTTTTCTTATCTTGTTATTTTCAGTTAAATTTGCTAGAAATCCCTGGAGTTCAAGAATCCAGAACTGCACCACATGAATGTGGGAACCTCTTGCATGAATAAAACTAGGCTTGCATTTTGAGCAAGGAATGGACTACTGGGCCACTGAGCAGCAGGCTGGTGGCCTATTAGTTACCCAAGCCATATCATCTACATCATAACCTGATTGGTTGCCAGGCCAACAAAAGGAAACTTCCATTTTTCCCTTGCTGGAAAGGTGGTCCCCAACTTTCTTTTCCTGATAAATAGAAGCCTTTCTCAATTGCCAGCCTGATGTTTTTCTCAACCTGTTTGTGATCCAGGTGATGGTGGGTATGTAACAGTTATTAACACTTTTTAGAGCAAACTATCTGCAACTTTTTTCAGGAGAGGCACGCCGCAATCCAGCTGAGGTAGCTGACAACATGATAGATGGAGTAACTGACTTTGCAAAAAGGAATTCTGCTACATCTGTGAAAACTGTTAAAGTTGTCATCTTTCAGCCACATCTGATGAGTGTGTTCCAAGCAAGCATGCAGAAAAGAGAGAAGTCTACTGCAGCACGAATCAAATCATTGGTTTCCAAGGCATATCACATGGGTAGATGTAAGTAGATGTCACTTAAATACAGGTTATAGATCAATCTGTTTAGCACCAGCTAATAAAGAGTAATAGTAATGACAATATTTCTGTATTTCAATGTAGCACTCTGGAGCTCTGAGAAACCTTCCCCAAAGATAAAAAACAAAGTGGTTTTGGAAAAGAAAATTGACCTGGCTGTTGTGCAGATTTGTGGTGAAAATAAAAAAGAAGTGGAAGAAGCTGAAAAGTGGCTGAGAAGTGTAATTTCAAGAGAACAATCTCAAACAGAAATTGTAGATGAATCTATCTCTCATTTTGGTGAAGAAGAGAGTGAAGAACTGGATGACCTAGAAAAGAAATTTAAAATTGTTATTGATTTGAAGAGAATCTCTATTGAAATTTCAGGGGTTACAAAAGATGTCTGTCTGGCTTCTTTAGCTGTTCATGAAATGATCCGCAGGGTAAAAGCTGCTAGAGAGAACCAGGCAAAACTTTTACAGAATTCAATTGAATGGAAATATTTTGAAAAGGATTCTTATGTGCCCTTCAGCAGTCTCACAAATATGGAGTTGGAAAATGCTTACAGGGGAAGGCAGAAAACTATTGAAGTCATCATTGGTGAGCAAATATACACAGTGGATATAAAACATAAGACTGCTGTGGATGCCCAAGGAAGACAGATACCCATTATACGTGTTGACAAATCTGAAGGTAAGTAAAAGCATCTTGACAGACTGATGCTCCCATGTGAGAACCTGGTTGCATCCAGTAAGAGAAAGTAGAAGGGAATTATCAGAATATTTAAAATATATGTTAGGAGCTTTGTGCAGGTGCTTTTCTGGATAACCTAGAAAAGAACCAGATTGGGAAATAAAAGAACCTTGCAGCTATTTAAAATACTTTAAAAAGAGAGTAATGCATTGTGATGTTCTTAACAGGCTTACTAGCAATAATTTTCTTGTAGCAGTTGCTGTTCCACGTCTCGGCTCACCTCTGTTCTTGAGCCCTACCCTCTTCCATTTACTACTGGTCCTTTACAGTACAAGGAGATACCTCTTTCTGAGTCATCCATAAGCAAGATGTATGGACTTCTAGGAGGATTTGTAGCAGGTCATGTTTAATTTTAAGCAGGAGATTTGGGTGAGGATGATTGATCGTGTTTCTTCTGCAGATCAAAAGTCAACAGTGCTCCCTCCAACATGGGACCATATGGAAAATGAGCGACTCAAAATAGTGGAACTAAAACCAGACTCAAGAGAGTATAAAGATGTGCAAGAAAGGTTTCTGCAGACCTGTCAGTCATTCAAAATTGAAAAGGTAAAACCAAGTCATCGTTGAGCATAAATAACTTGATGGCAAGTGATGAAGGATACTGATAACAAAAGAAAAAGAAATTCCAGGATTCTAAAGATGGACAAGTCTTTCTGGCTGTCACTAACTTTATTCAGCTTTAATTAGTTTAATGTGGTAGTTGAGGTATTTGTGGCACCTCTTAAGCAATCACTCTTTCAGCTCCAGGGGAGAGTGCTCTTCCTTGGAATGGTTTTTGCTGTAGCAGAGCACATCTTTTGCCCACATAACCCATGTGTGCTGTGCAGGCCCAGCAGGCATCTATGGCCTGGAAACCTGTGAAAAGCTCCTGTATTGTTTCCCAGGCAGTGTTTGTCTCATAGTTTGGGTTGTGTTCTGCTATCTGCCATGACAAAGTTTGGAAGGATTTGGCTAACTTATTTCATCATCTGGTATATGTGCATTGGAGCTAGAATGGGAATCTTGGAAGCAGGTTGAATGATTGATATGCTAATTTTTTTCATGAAATCAACCTTCTCTCTCTTTCTTTCTTTCTTTCTTTCTTTCTTTCTTTCTTTCTTTCTTTCTTTCTTTCTTTCCTTCTTTCCTTCTTTCCTTCTTTCCTTCTTTCCTTCTTTCTCTCTTTCTTTCCTTCTTTCTCTCTTTCTTTCTTTCTCTCTTTCTCTCTCTTTCTCTCTCTCTTTCTCTCTCTCTCTCTTTCTCTCTCTCTCTTTCTTTCTTTCTTTGTCTTTCTGTCTTTGTGTCTTACTTTCAAACCTTACAGATTGAAAGGGTACAGAACCGATATCTCTGGAAAAGCTACCAAATAAAAAAGTGTGAAATGGATAAAAAAAATGGTAGCAGAAATAATGAGAGGCTTCTGTTTCATGGGACAAGTCAGGAGTCATTAACCTTCATTAACAACCATGGATTTAACCGGAGCTATGCTGGAATGCACGGTAATGTAACTTTCAAAGCAACTCCTCTTTTCCTCTATAGGGCTAGAATTGATTTTCCATGCCATGTATAGCCCTACCTTGTATGCAAAATTATTTATTTTGTTGTTTCTCCCTATTGCAAATAAAAAGCAGAGTTGTCCAGAGATTCACAGGCTCTGAAGGTGGCAGATAAGGAGTTGCTGCTACTGAAACACTCACAAATCTTTGCTTTTCTGACTACAGCTGCAAACTTTGGAAATGGAACATACTTTGCTGTTAATGCCAGTTATTCTGCCCACGACCTCTACTCTAAACCAGATGCAAATGGGAGGAAGTACATGTACTCAGCCCGAGTCCTTGTTGGAGAATATTCTGTGGGGAAAAAAGGATCAATTACTCCAGCACTAAAAAGTGTTAGCAACTCTGTAGATCTGTTTGATAGTTCAACTGATAACATGAGCCAGCCATCCATGTTCATAATTTTTAATGATATTCAAGCTTACCCAGAATACCTTATCACTTTCACTAAATAAGTATTTTTATTGCAACCACAACTGCATGTCTTTCAGCCTTTATGTAGTATGGAAACACCTGTAAAACACACAACAAAAATAATAAGGAATTGTGTCAAATTAAATTGCCTTGATTTAAGCAAACTCAGGCAATTTCTGATCCTCCTGAAGCTTGTTTACACTTGGAGCAGCTGAATGTATTAACACTTGAGCACAATATTGTACTGCAATCCTCTTTTAGATTACATAGTGAGCCTTTGTACTGTATCAGCCTTTCCACACAACCTTAGGGCCTTCATAATTGCTGGTAGCGAATTGGGATAATGCAGCCACAAACCATTGAGTGTTGCATTTCTGATGCCTTCTTATACTCTGTAACAATCTCATAACGACTTAGAGCAGTTTTCAATAAATGAACCAGTTGTACTTAATGGCTTGTGTTTGTCTAAAGCTCTTTGAACATTTAGCATTGGTTTTTAACCAGTGAACTTCAATGAACTTACCATTACAGATATGGATTGACTTGTTTTTAATACAATAACTGCTGCTTTGCAGCACCCCCTACTTTGAAAAGCCCTTGGCTCCTCTTAGTGTGTTGAGTTTGACTTACTTGGCTGTATGATTAAGAAAAAATCTTCCAATGCTTTCTTTACATAGTTAGGTTTCTGTTAAAGTTTTACTGTAGGTTGGTATGTCTACATGAGCACTGTAGGGTTACTGTGGCCAAGTGATACCTTT
This sequence comes from Anthoscopus minutus, assembly GCA_013399455.1. NCBI lineage: Eukaryota > Metazoa > Chordata > Aves > Passeriformes > Paridae > Anthoscopus > Anthoscopus minutus. Next base: position 212,311 of record VWYI01023767.1, on the reverse strand, counting down.
TCTAGGGAAGGTGGTGTGAAATAACATGAATCTGCAAGTCAAGTATCTCAGTAGAGCCATAAATCTCAGGCTGTGCATTTGTACCCATCCCATCACTCTTTCTGTGACAATACTGGAACCACTCCCTTTGGGCTTTTTTGCTTTTTACTGTGTCAGTTTTCTAACCACTGAAAATTGCTGACTGTTGAAATCAAGTGTGTTGAAATCAATTTAACCTAGAGCTGGAAATCAAGGTATTGGTATAGGGGCCAAAAGTCTTAAGTTTTGCTTGTACAGTGAATAAATTTATTAAATCCCCGTAACAAATACTAGTGGTTCATCAGCCTGCCAGGAGCCAGAGGAGATGGCTCCAAGTGCTTCATTGATGCTGATGGGTCACTGGTACCAGTCTGACCATTCTGTCCAGGAGCCAGTACTGCATCAGGTCTCAGCTTCCCCAGCACCACAAGAAGCTGCGGAGGACACCAAGGTGTTTTTTCACCAGCTTTTGCATTACAGGTGCCTAGGGCATCAAGGCTGGAGCAGAGTCCTGTTATCCTGGGCTTTGTGCTGGCCATGAGTGACAGATGCTGCTTTTCCAAATGGGTTTTTTCTAACAGGCAAAGGCCAGAGGCAGGAGCGTACAAAGGGACCAAGAACCACTGAACATCCTGAATTCATCATAGTCCAGCTCCTGGCCCTGAACAGCACATCCCCCAGAATTACACCATGTCCCTGAGAGCATTGCCCAAATGCTTTTTGAATGCTGTCAGGCTTGGTGCAATGACCACTTGCATAGGAAGCCTGTTCTAGTGCACAACCACCCTTTGAGTGAAGAACTTTTTCCAAATATCTAACCTCAATCTCCTCTGACACAACTTATTCCACCCTGATCTTGTTCCTCTGGCTGCAATGATGCAAAATGTGGAATATGTAAAAACTTTCTTAAGGAACCATGTTCTTTGGTGTTTGATCTTTGTACACTTTCAAGTTTAATCAACAAGAAAGAAGATTTCATCCAATAAACACATAGCTAGCAAGTAAGCTCTAACTGATGTCCAGGTGTTAGGAAAACAAATTACTTGTTAGCAGAATTGCCTTGTTAAGGTTTAGGGCTCAACACATTCCAGTGATTTGAGACTTAGGAGGAGGTTAACAAAGCTTGGGAAGAAGGATTTAGCACTGATAGTGGGCAGGAAGAGTGCAGAATGTACAGGCCACAAGGACATATGGCAGAAGCCCCAAGAGAAGGAAGAAACTAATAAAGAAACTAACTCAGCAAGCGTGCTGAATCAACTCTTACTGGGTTCGGGTAATTCCGGTAAGGGGAGTTTGTGACCACCAAGTCATAATCACTGAGTCAAGAAACCCACTGACCCAAAAGAAGAGAAAGATTATGTGATCTAATTGGCACGAGAAGCCAAGAGAATCATTACCCAACAGAAGATAGAATACTAATTAGTAAGAGAACTCAGTAACTTACAGCCAATGAACATTAATGCTATTTTTTGCTAAAATGTGCAGTGAAAATTTTTGTAGTCGCTGTGCTGGCTTTGTGGATTTGCCACCCAGCCCCCCTCTCTGTGCAGAACAGTAGGTGTTATAAATACAGTAGCCAAATTGGAATTATGAAAAAATTTATTTTATAATAATAATGCGCGGAAAGCCACTACCAAAAGAAATGGTGCCAAGCTCGGGATTGGCACAGTGAACAGAGCGTAAGTCTCCCTTTCTCTTGCCTTCCACACTCCACTCTGCTCACAAACACTGGTTTTCCAAAGTGTCGTTTTTATTCTTGTTTAATTCTTGTTACCAGGCTATTCTCCCTGCTGCAGGGGACCAACCTGTGGGATTTTACCTGGTAACTTGGCTCTCTGTTTCCCTTTTTGTTCCGGATCTTGCCTGATCCCCGGGCTAGATGGTTTACCGGTTTCCTGAACTCCTAGGAACGTACCCTTCCCTTTTAGCCCGCCCGTGACCGAACCCAAAATTCCCCGCGTTGTGCAAATAGTGAGTTTTGTACTTTTTTTTCCACTTGCTTCCTCTTTGCCCAGCTCCTTCCCTCACAGGACAGGAGAACTGCGGTCGCAGGGTCCACACTCGCTTCGAGATTGGATTGCGTCTCACACACACACACACACACACGCATTTGGTCACCCCCGTGACTCAACCGCGTGATATTTATGGTTCCTTTTTCTCATGTGGGTTCTTCGTGCACATAGAATTTTATGAGTGAAAAACCTCTACCACGGCACCTAAGAGACCCAAACCTGGGTTCTTCCCTGAGTTCTCTGAGAGCCTTTTAGCTAGCTTTTTCTTCCCCTTTTGATAGTGGCTTTTATCTCTCTCCGCCTGTAAAATCCAGTTGGTTCCTTGGAACCCCCTTGTACCATGAGGCCGCTGAGGCAGTGGGGCGCCTCCTGAATGGAAAGAGGGGGTTCACGGACCCCAAATTTGGATCACGTTGGGGTCACCAAATTATTATAAATACAATAGCCAAATTGGAATTATGAAAAAATCTATTTTATAATAACGCGCGAAAAGCCACTACCAAAAGAAATAATGCCTAGCCTGGGATCGGCACGGTGAACAGAGCATATGTCTCTCTCTCACCTTCAACGCTCCCCTCTGTTCACAAACACTGGTTTTCCAAAGTGTCTTTTTATACAGTTTTTTTGCCCTGAGGCTGTATCAAAGTTATCTCACTTCTTTTGACTTGGAAAACACAATCCCGGTTGTTGTCTCGGTTTCTCGGTCAGGCTGAAGGGATTTTGATAAGAGAAATATTTGATATGATTTACTGGAAGTCAGTATTGAAATTTGGATGTCTGATGTAGAAGACACTTTATACATTGTTACAGAGGTTGCTACAAAAGTTCAATGTTAATTACTTGCCTAGAAAGTCAATATAGAGTTTCAATGTTAATTGCTTGTCAGTGTTAAGTGTTTCAATGTTAGTAAGTTGGTCACTGATCTGTTAGTTAAACCCTCTTACCGTCCGGTATTGCCTCCGCTGCTCCTGTCAAAATGGCGAGAAAGAAGATTACATCGTCTAATAAGCAAATGCAGAACTCCCATAAGACCTTGCGACGACGATTCCTCATGAAAGACCCCTATGTCAATGAGTTATTATATAAATAAAGAACTAACTTAACATGTCAAAATAAGGAAAAGGTATGGGACTACACCAAGGCCACAACCAAGATTTTAATTTGTCACTCTACCTGGAGAGGGCTAAGTGGAGTATAAAAGTTCACAAATTTGGACTCAACAGTGTCTTCCTAGGCGCGGCTGTGAGGACGGAAGCCCCAGCTTTGCCACACAGCAAAGCTGTGTGCATCCTTCTCCTCTGCATCGCAGACGGGAGCAGTGGCGGTGTGTGTGGCCCCTCGGGCCCCCACCCAGAGCTGATTTCACAAATAAAGGCATTAAAAGAAGGTGGTCTCCTGGCCCATTCATTGCATCTGACACTCCTTGATTTTATCATGGTCCTATTTCAGGCGTTGATGGGATCGTTGGTCCTGATCATCTCCTCCAGAAGCCACTCTCCTTTCTTCAAATGCAAATGTGTCTTTTCTTCAGTCTTGGTTTTGGTGTTGAAACTCTTGAAAAGTCTTTTGGTCGGTATAAGCTATTTACCAAATTCCCATGGGTTATAGTTTTTGAATACAAGAAGTTTTATATCATTATACCCAGCACGATGAAACACCCCAACTTTAGCTTATTTGTACGAATTACACATGTATATATTACAGTAGGGGTGGCAGAACTGCTCTTGAGACAACAGCGAGAGGGGCTGCCAGCCCGCGGCAGAGAGGCAAGCAAGGCATTAGATAAGGTGAGGGGGTGCTTTGGATGTTCTAGGGGGAGAGGAGCGCAAGGGCGCAGGGCTCAGGCTGCGCCAGGGGAGCCGAGGAGGCGGCCTGGGGCAGGGCTATCGCGAGAGGCGGCAGCCGAGCCGCCACAGACACGTGCTTGCCGGGAACGCTGGCGCGCAGGAAACCGAAAGCGATAGCGCGGGGGGCAGAGGGGACGTCGGGCGGACATGGAAGGGCGGCGCCCGTGCGCCTTCCCGCTGCTGGTGCGAGGGGACTGGGGCCCCGCCGAGCCCCCGCCCGCCCTCAGGAAGAAGCTGCTCTGCTACTTCCAGAGCCAGAAGCGCTCGGGCGGCGGCGAGTGCGAGCTGCGGGCCGGGGCCGGCACCGGCACCGAGGCCGGGCACATCCTCGTCTGCTTCGCCCGCCCCGAGGGTGAGCGGCCGGGCCGGGGCGGGTTGGGGTGAGGGGACCCGGCCAGGGCGGGGGTCGGGACATGGATTAGTGTGTGAGCTCCCTGCGGAGGTGTTGGGGTCATAACTCACTAGTCTAAACTTTCTGCGTGTTAAAAGAAACGCACTTAGATGTTGCAGTATAGAATGGACGGTATGCAAGCGTAGTGTGATTCTTGCAGATGTCCTGTGCAGGTGCAAAAGTTGGATTCGATGGTGTTTGCGGGTCCCTTTTAACTCAGAATATGATATTTACTTATATATATGTTTAGATTTGGTGCTTAGTACTAGGCTCTTGATTGTGTTTGGCATAAAGGCTGTAAGCGAATTAATATATCCTAGGAGGAATATATACATACATCCTCATCTTGCTGCGCAGTAGTATTCTCCAAATTGCACTCAGAATAATAAATCTTATGTTAATCTAACAGTTAGATTAGTTACACATATATCTAAAATATGACATCTGTAACATGCACATATTTTTATAAACTTGCAGCAAGCTAGAAAGAATTTAGCTGCAGTTGAGTTAAATGTGTGCGTACACATGCACGTATGTGCAGAAAAACAGACATACCGATACGCACACCTATATACAATTTTTCCTTTTTTTGCCTTAACATGCTTCCCAGGTGCTGGCTCTCCCGGCTGGTAAGTTCAGGACATACAGCCCCAAGCCATTTCGGCACTGTCTGGAAGAGGATGTTCAAGGCATGGGGGGCTGGTACTGGGATTCTCCGGGTACCACCATGAAACCCTTGATAGAGCCGAGTTTTGCATCTCTGGTGGTTTTTCGCGGGAGCAATATTCTCTGTTGTCCTTCCGGTTGTTTTTTAAGGAGAAAGCCTTGTGCATACTGCGTCAGTGTTGCGAGTTTAAAGCTCTTTCATTTTGCGGGACAGTGTATCTGTATATCCGTGTTGCGGCCGAGGCGGGAACTGTTCCAGGAGCCGGCAGGGGCGCAGCAGCTCCCTGGGGATGTTCGATCCCAGTTTAGCCGCACGCTGCGGGCACGGAAAGGGCGAGGGCTTTCCGGGTTTTGTCGAGTGCGGGGTCGGGTGAGCAGTGGCGCGGGAATCGTTCTCCTGTCTTGCACACTCTGCTATCAGTATTGGTGTTGTTCCTGCTCGTTTTTCTTACTTTGCTGCCGTTTGTAGTCTATCGTTCTCATCTCGTCGTGTAATCCTTAAAGATTTCGTGCCTTCAATTCTCCGCTCCATCCTGCCACGGCGGGGGGATGGGGAGGGGAGTCGAGGTCTGGCGTGTTTCCGTGGAAACAGAAAATTGGTAAACACCATTCCTGAGCTGCGACAGTGTCGTAATGGTGGGAAAGTGCCACGCAACGTAAAGCTGTGCTTCTATTCAGATTTTCACAGGGCTTTTTTGATTCTATTTAGTCAAGCAACGAGTTCTTGAGAGACAGTCTCATCAGTTGCATTTGGGAGGAGAAGAAAAATTGAGGTTGATTGTCACAGAGCCCGAAACAACACTAGCTACTAAAGAGGAGACATTTGAAGAAAAATCAATTCTCACAAAGGTGAATAAAAATTGCAATCTTAATCAGAGTTTTGAAATCATGATGAGAATGTCTAATCTATCACTGATACTTGGCTTTTATTTTATTTAGGCTTTGGATGCCATGGGCAACCTTCAATCAAAAGGTAAAATCTTCTCCAACACTCTGTGTGCAGGTTCTTCATAAAACAAAAATGTTGGGGCATTTCTCCACACATGGGTTCCAGTTCTTCCAAGCTGTCATCTGATTTTTAGTTATACTGGAGAGCAACTTGGACATCTTCAGATGCTGCTCTCAGTTGCGTCATTGGGTCAGCCTGGCTTTCAGTTTTGGCTTTTTGGTATTTTCTTCATTGGACAGAGTGGAGGAGATGAGTCCTTCAGTAGTTTAGAAATTAGTAACTAGTATCTGAAGAAATGTTGCTTCTTATTTCTTTAGTTTTCTTCCTGTTTATGGTGGTAGGCCTTCAAAGGCAGCTGTCTTCTGGAAATGTTAAGCGTTTGGTATCAGTTTTTGTACCTCAGTGAGCAGGCAGAACCAGCCTGTTGGTCATTCCAATTTGGAGGTTCTCTCACACCTCCGCCCTCATGTGTCTACAAAGCTGGAGATGTGCTTGCCTCAGGCAGACAGGGGACTTCTGACATACTCAGTGGGCATCTCTGTTATATTTTCTTTTTGGAAAGTGTTGTTGCATTCCTGTCAGCCTTTTGTGCACACAGGCCCTCCAGGGCAGTCCTGCTGCACTCATGGCAGGGCACAGTGGTCATCAGGAGTCTTTACATCAAGTCACACAAAGCTACTTGTGGCCTTTGGTGCCTGTGGATGTCCTGAGCTATGTTCAGGCTTGTTTTACTTCCACACGGGCTAAGAAACAGATGCAGCATCTGCAAGGTCTCTCCCAGCCCTTACTGACATCTGAGAAGCCTATTGTCTCCTTGGATTTTAGTTTTGTTTAGTCTCTGACTCAGAGACATGCTACTGACCTTGGACATGTTTACTCAGGTCTGGTTTTGTGCCACCAAAGAAGCTGCCTGCAGCCCTGCAGAGTATTGCAGCTGGGCTGTTTTGGATCTCAGAAAGTTCAGTGGTACCCTGCAGTATTTGTTTAGTTAACAATCTCTTTTCTTGGAAAAGGAAAGGAGAGAAAGGGTAGGAACAATCTGTTTATTCCAGGAAACGTGTACCAACATTTTATGTGGCTTATCTTTCTGCTGCAGATGATACAAAAGCCTTGAAGGAAGCAGAGAGTTCTGCTCCAAACAGTGAACTCCAGGAGGAGGTTGATTCTGCAGAGGCCTCACCTTCTGTAGTATTTGAGAACATAGAGAGATGCAGTCCAAACTGCTTACAGATGCTGTTGGAGGACATCAGTGGCCTGACTGTGGATGTTGGCTTTACTGTTGAACTGATACCTGAAATAAATGTTGCTGTAGCTACCTTTATGAAAAGTATTGGTAAGACAAGATGACACCATTATTAATTTTCATGTATAAGCATGGGTAATAGTTTTCAGAGCTTGAATCCTCTCCCATTACAGATCCGGACTGTTTTTAAAAGTACCTGAATTGCAGTCTCTCAAGAAAAATGTCTTATAAGCAGCTCCATAAAAGTGCCTGTGATCTAAATGTTACACTGAAAAAAGAAAATTGTGGCATCTTTATTAACTGAAATAAGATAAGAATGTTTTGCTGTTCCTATATTATTTTAGATTTGATGAAGAAGGATTAAAAGTGCACTGAGTGTGGGGATTATATAAAATCTCCTTCGGAAAAGACAGTGTACTTATGGGATGGGAACAGAGATGTAGTAGGAGTGAATAGCAGAGAGTAGCGTGGTTGTGTGCTTTTCCCCTTTTTTATTACAATGCAGAGTCATTTGGCACCAGAGACAGTTTTGTTCCAAATACAGGGAGTAGACTGATCATTTCTCTGCCTGAAATGATAGCCAGGGCTGGTAATGACATAGGAAAACACAATTCATACTGCTCTTCTGTTTACAGACATTAAGGAATTTATCGAAAAATGTTCACAACACAAGAGATTCAGAGAATTCGAAATGACTGCCAGACTTCTTGAGTCAACACAGACCATCAAGGCTAAAAACCTACCAGACAGTATTTCCACAGAGTACCTCACAGTGTACTTTGAGAGCACACAGAATGGAGGGGGGCCTGTGGCAGATGTCCAGCTCTTCCCCGAGGAGAACTCGGCCATCATTACTTTCTGTGACCACAAAGGTAACACTCTCCTTTGCCTGACCTAGATACTCACAAGCAGATGACCTGCAAGAAAATGATTGCAAATGTGGGCATTAGGAGAAGTCTGGCTTTCTGTTGCTGAAGTCAGTGTACACTGTCCTGTTCCTAGGAAGTGCTCTAGATCTAGAAATACTGCTACATGTCTAGGGCTTCAGTATATGTTGGGGTTTATTTGTTTGTTTGCTTGCTTTGTTTTTTGTTACCAGAGTTTTATTTTAATACCTTCTTTGTGCATGGGTTTTTCTCACTGGTGTTTTTTCTCCATTTGCCATGTTTTTATTTGCAATATAAAATTAATTATACTTACAGGTAGAGGGACAGAGAGGAATCTGTCAATGACTTCAGCTTCCTCAGTTAACTTTCAGAAACAAAATAAGGTCAAATATTCTAATTTCGAGCTAATTAAATCAAATATCTTCATTATCAGGGAAGAACAGAGCTAAAGAACAATCTTGTTACTATTTCTTGCGTTCCTCAAATTACTGTCCACTTTTTGTGCCAGTGCAACTTCTAGTAAATACCTGTTAGGAGACTCCTGGCTTAGAAAATTTAATTTGAGAAAAAGGTTTATCTGCCAGGTGGTTTTCTCTCATGGTTCTCAGGATTTCCTGAAGAATATTTTGTACATTAAGTTAAAAAGGGAATTTGGATCATTGTAATGGAGTTTCAAGTTCCTGCAAACATTATCATTTCTTTGATTAGTCCATTCCAACAAAAATGGCAAAAAAAAAGTAAAGCTGCATTAGCACTAAGAGTTTTATTTTAAGTTGAGAGTAAGGAGTATTTCACAGCAGTATGTTGATAAGGCCCTCTGCTGTGGTGGAGTTTCCTTGGGAAACAAGCAGGGCGTAGCTGTGCATGGCAATGCAGACATAAGCATATTTACCAAACAAGTTGGAGCCAAGTGTTTTATCTTGTCCCCTACTGAGTAGTTTAGAAATCAGAAAGACATAAAAACAGGTCTTTGAAATGAAAGAGAAAGAAAAGGAAAATCAATGTAATCACTCTAAGAGCAGAAACATTTGCCTGATTTGAAGTTGATATATGTTTGTTTTTACATATGTGCACTGACTTTTAGCTCTAACTACGGTCTTGGAAAAGCAGCATTTACTGGAACAGACACTGATTTCTGTGCATCCATATTACCACTCCCTGGGAACAGACCTCTGTGGAGAAGAAAGACCAGCTGTCAAGATGCCAGACCCAATTGAGGTGCCACTAGACCCGTATGTATGGCAGTTTTTACAGAGGCATGCCAATCTGACCCAAAACATAAACCAGGAAATGGCAGTGTGCCATTCTGAGCTCAAATGGCCCCAAGCAGACTGTGCAAACCCAAAAGTTATGTTGTGCCCATCACCATCTCTCTGCAAGCAGAAAAAGCCAATGATGAAGTTGCTCAAGACATGGCAGCAAGATGCTTCCACTGAGTTCTCACATATCATGGCAAGTTACATAGCTATAAAATGTATAGTCAGTTCATCAGGTTGGGAAGATGTGAAAAAAAAATTATTGAAAGATGTTGGTCTGATCCTAAATGATATTTCTGAGGAGATGGTGGTGATTGCAGGCAACAGAGCAGCAGTGGACAGTGCAGAGAAAGAAGTGAGGGAATGCATGAAGCAAAGTGAAAGGGAAAAACAGAACATAGAAATTTCTGTGTCAGTGATCCCAGGGAGATATGCTGTACTGCACAATGCTGGGTTAGAAGAGAATATTCAGAAGGAATATCCATGCCTAAAGCTGTTTTATGATGACCAAAAAAAGACTGTTCAGTTGTGTGGATTACCTGCAGAAGTATATAAAATCAAAGCTGATTTACTGGAAAAGGTATTGAGTATGCCATGTACATCAGTTACCATTGATCCCCATGTTTTCCACTATCTCCGGTGTATAAATCATAAAAAAATATCAGATATGTTATTCATCAGTGAAAAAATTAATGCTTTTTATGAACTTAAAGATGATACTGTGTTGCTATATGGAAATACTCGTAAAGATCTTCTAGAAGCAGAAAAGCAATTAAAAACAGGTTTAGAATACAAGTGCATCAATGTGGAAGATGGTAAAGTCATTGAAGGGGATCAGTGGAAGAACCTTCTTCTCTCCTTGCTCAAGACATATAATTCTTCTAAGGAAATTGTCATCACTCGGCAGTCTGTTGGAAAGGAAAATAAAATGATTATTGCTGGGTTTTCTAAGGCTGTAACAGAGGTTTATCAGAGACTTAATGCTTTTGTAGATAGAAACACAGTCATTGAAAAAGTAATCCCAGCTAATTCTATCGTGATAGTGCAGTTTGTAGAGAATATGAAGTCAGGTGTTTGTGAAGAATTGAAGAAGAAAGGTGTAACAGTACGTTTTGACACCAAGACACCATGTATTTCCCTGAGGGGACCAAGAGCAGAAGTGCCAGAAGCATTCATCATGTTTGAAAAAATTGTCTTATCCCTTTACTCAAAAAATGTACCAGTTGATAAACCAGGGGCAAAGGAGTTCTTCACTGAGAGGAAGGATTTGTGTATTTTAGAAGCAAAGCAGAAATTTAACTGTTTCATTAGGATTAAGGAGGAAGAAGAAGAGAAGGGTGAAAAAGTTGCTGATAAAGTGAAAAGAAAGTTCTACTGTGAAAAATACCTGCCAGGTGGAATTATGGTAGGAGTGTATAAAGGTAACTTGTGTGATTACCCTGTTGATGTTGTGGTGAATGCATCCAATGAAGACCTAAAACACATTGGTGGCCTTGCTGACGCGCTGTCCAGAGCAGCTGGCCCAGCACTGCAAGAGGAGTGTGATGAGCTGGTGAGGAAGCTCGGGAACTTGGAGCCCGGCTGCGCAGTGATCACACGCGCCGGGAAACTGCCCTGCAAGAACGTCATTCATGCTGTTGGGCCCAGGTGGAATGAGAAGGAATCACAAAGGTGCATGTGTTTGCTAAAAATGACAGTGAAGAAATGTCTACAACTAGCTGAAATATACAATCATTGTTCCATAGCTCTGCCTGCTATAAGTGGAGGGATTTTTGGCTTTCCACCACAGATATGTGCAGATTCAATTGTGTCCTCCATCAAGGAGACCTTGGAAGAATTCATGGAGGACAGCAGCTTGAAGCGGGTCCATCTTGTGAGTAATTCAGAAGAAATTGTTCAGGTTCTGAGTGAGACGGTAAAAAGTGTATTGTCAGCTAAATCATTCTCCCCAAAATGGCTGATGCTGAAAAAATGCCAGAAGGAGAATAGAAAAGGGGATCTGAAGATGGTTACAACAAATGAAGGACTTTGCATCCGAATGGAGAAGAAAAATATTCAGGAAGCTGTGGTAAGTCTTTACTTTTCTGACTCCTCTCTACCTTCATGGTAAGATCTTTCAATTAAAGTGAAAAAGGAAGGACAGTAGGTTTTACAAGCACTTGCTGCATAAGGAAAGTACAGCTAAACAGGGTTGCAAGCTTGCAGAACTTGAGTGTAGGTGGAGATTTGTCACTGCAGCCATTTCTAGAGGGCAGCTGTGAATTTCAGGATATTTTAACTCCCAGCTAGATCTTTATTGTTTTCCAGATCTAATGGTAACATTTGAAAGAGTTTGCTTTATTTTTTTTTCCTAAAGGGGCAATACTAAAGTACTTTGTAAAAAGTAGCTATCTTGGTTGGATATTAGGGGAAATAGATATGTTTTGGGGCTGCTGTTTTCGGTATCCACCAGCATCTTGGGGTTTTTTTGCTGTGTTCCCTTGGCAGGACTTTTAATCTTGGTGTATATTTTTGCTCCAATTCTGGCTGCAGCTATTTTTGTTGTAATCTTGTTGCAGACGGATGTTGTTGTCAACAGTGTTGGCACAGATCTGCAGTTTGGTGTGGGGCCTCTTTGCAAAGCCTTGCTGGAAAGGGCTGGACCAGCTCTCCAAGATGAGTTTAAAATCAAAGTACAAAGTCAGGTTGCTGGTCCTGGGAGTGTGCTCTGCACCAGTGGATGTGCCATGGCCTGCAAATCCATCTTTCATGCTATTCTACCCCAGTGGAATGGAGGACAGAAAGAGAAGGTATATTTTAATTATTAATCCCCCATCCCCCTCAGCTACATATTTATTTGGGATCTGTCCTGAAATTTCAGAGTTTAACTCCATTTTCTTCTGTTGGAGTGACCTTAAATATGCCTTGATGCACTCAGAGCTACTCGTCATACCAGGTTTTTGGAACTTATAATAAATGATGCCTTTAGAAAAAAAAAGTACCTTTGCTGTGTTTTACAGGTCCTAGAAGATGTAATCAATTTCTGCTTGAAGAAAACTGAAGAACTTGGACTGAAATCAATCGCTTTCCCAGCTATTGGGACTGGAGGATTTGGATTTCCTAAAACCATTGTTTCTAAGTTAATGTTTGATGTGGTATTCAAGTTCAGTAATAGTCACACTCTGAAGAATCTCCAGGAAGTTCATTTTTTCTTGAATCCACAAGATATTGATAACATTCAGGTAGTTCTTCTCAGGACAAAGCTGTCTTTGTAACCTACTGCTCTAGTTACACTTCAATAATCTGTTTAACTTATACTGCTTTCTAAGGGGATAATTTAGCATTTTCTTACTGCTGTGGACTAGTGACTGTGAGATGTCTTTCCAGTGTCCCTGAAATACAAGCTTGCAGCAAGCAGAAGCTGCAGACAGAATTGGCCTTGCTGTTGGTACTGTAAATGCTTGCAGATGCTCCCTCATCTTTTGACAGAGCAGTTCTAGCAGTGCAGAGCTATCCCTTACCATACTGTCCACACTGGGTCTTTTGCTGTTATTAACACTTAAATATGACTATAAAATGTGTGAGGAGCCTTAGCAAGAGCTACATGACTGTTAATGTTAATTACAGAAACATTCAGTGTACGTACTGTGAAATACTATCTTGCATACTTTTTTGTCTTCTTAGGCTTTTACCACTGAGCTAGAACTTAGGGCATGTGAAAGTTGCACTGCTGCAGCAGCACAGCCAAGTAAGTTGTGTTGGGATGGGACAGAATGTAAATACTGTTTACAGTAAGTGGTTTTATGTGTATCAGGAAACAGGAAATATTGGGGCACAGGGCTTTTATTTTTCCTCCTAATGGACTTGCATTCTTAAATGTCATTTGGAAAATTCTTAGGGAGGAATTTCTTTTGTTGAGGGCATGCCGAACTTTCAGTGAGGCCAGTCTTATCAAAACAAAGATGGTGTTCTGACAGGAGACACAGTAGTTTGTCCTGCTCAAAGGCTATAAGAACTTGCAATCACTTGGCCAAACGAGCCATAAATAACATGTATTTCTGTAACTTTAATCTCCTACATATATATATATATATATATTTGTATATACAGAATGGATAATTTCCTTTCCATTTATCAATTGACAACAGTGGAACACTATAGCCAAAACATGAGTGTACTACATCAAGGGCAGAGGCTTATTTGTAAGGATATAAAGCTCTTCCTCCTCAGCTGCTGAGTATCAGAGAGATGAGGTTAAGAGTGAGCAGATAAAATATGAGTTAGGTAAGTTCAGACTAGAAGAAAGGAACAGTTTAGTATCCATGAAGGTAAATATGAAATAACTTGCAAAGGGGATGTGATCTGATCTCTGTTACTGGGAACACTTAAGCTGGATGCTCCATTTCTTGTTAGAATTAATTCAAAAAACTGTTACAGAGCTAGTCAGATCAGATAAACCCTGAAGCCATTTTCTGAATTCATATTGCATAAATTTATAGGAATAGAAATGGTTTCAATTTCACAGTGTTTAAACAGGAAAACTACTTTGCCTCCCAGCTTTCAGAAATGGAATAAAGAGAAAAACAGAGACACTCCAACTGATCTAGAGCATATTCCTTAAAAGGATAAGTAGAAGTTTCAATCGATGGAAGAGAATAATACTCCAAACTAAAAAAGAAGTGATTTAATGTGTTTTTCTTTCCCTTGCAGATTTCATTAGGCCTGTTTCTGATAAACTGTTGGGAGTTCATGAAATGAAGATTGGTTCCATCACACTCCAAGTAATTAGTGGAGATATTACCAAGGAAGATACAGAAGTTATTGTAAACATATCAAATCCATCATTTGATGCCAAAACAGGTATTACATTGAATATGTAGTTCCTTAGCAATAAATTTGGGCTAGTTGTTATAAGGGGATACAGGAAAGAATTGTCTACAAGGGAAACTTTTTAAGCATTTTTCAGGTAAGAGATAAAGAATTGTGATTGATCAGGAAATTGATCTTAAACAGGTTTTTTACACGTCCTGAATATTTGATTTCGTTTCCGAACAGAAGGCATCTGACCATATTTGTCATGCTTAAAACCAAAAATGTTTAAATGGAATTTTTAGATTAAGTATAATTCTGAAAAAATGCTCTTACCCTAAAATGTTTCACTGTAAGACATAGCCCTGGTTTAGTAAATTGCCCTGTAAGAGGCAGAGGGTTTTGACAGAGTGAATTATAAGCATGAAAGATACCAAATGATGCAGAGAGTTTGGCAAAGGCTGTATGGGTTTGGTGAGTGAAACAATGAAATAGGAGTTGTTCTTAATGACTTCTAATCAGCAGTGAGGGAAACATTCTCTCTGGTGCAGTGTCATGGACAGTACTTAAGGAAGCCATCAAGGTTTTGAACTTTGAGCTATTTTGCTATACAGGAATTTAGGGTATGTGTAGACTACAGAAGTTGGATAGAGTTTTGAGCAGAGATAGGTAAGGAGACTTAATGAATGTGTGTGCTTTTCTTGTGTGATTTTAGGGGTCTTCAAAGCAATTATGGATGCTGCTGGTTCCCAGGTAGCAGACGAATGTGCTCAATATGGTATGTTAGAGCATACTAGTGTTTTGATAATTCTTTTTTGCTGTTGTCATTTTCTCTGAAAACTTAAAGTTGCTTTATAATTCTCTACTCTGATGACATTTATTTTATATGAATAACACAGCTTTCACTTTTAGGAACTTTGAGAAGTTCCTTTCTTGTTTTGACATATACCTTGAGAATTTTTCTTTTCATAGTTGTTTAGCAACAACTAAAACATCAATGTGTTACACATGTTATTCTCATACTGAATCCAAATAACCCTGTACTAAGAGGAAAATTAACTCTATTCCAGCTGAAATCAGGACAACCCTGGTCCTATGTTCCTCCACAGATTGCATTCTGTCAGACCAGTGGAGCAGTAAAATTCCAGCTCACTGTGATTGGCCTCTACAAGCACAGAAAGGGAAATTTTAGATGCATAACTAATTTTAGATGCTCTGAGTCTGGAAACTGACTTTAAAAATGGAGTTTCCTAGATTTTTTCCCAGCCTTTTATTATGTAGGAACATTTGTACAAACACACGTGTCATTAACTTCAAATCAGGCAAATGTCTCTGTTCTTAGTGTTCTTAGAGTAAGAACAGAGACATTTGTTCTTAGGGTGATTACATAGATTTTCATTTTCTTTCTCTTTCATTTCAAAGACCTGTTTTTATGTCTTTCTGATTTCTAAACTACTCAGTAGGGGACAAGATAAAACACTTGGCTCCAACTTGTTTGGTAAATATGCTTATGTCTGCATTGCCATGCACAGCTACGCCCTGCTTGTTTCCCAAGGAAACTCCACCACAGCAGAGGGCCTTATCAACATACTGCTGTGAAATACTCCTTACTCTCAACTTAAAATAAAACTCTTAATGCCAATGTAGTTTTACTTTTTTTGTTGAAATACAAAGAGCAAAGAAATTATAATGCTTGCAGGAACTTGAAAGTCCATTACAGTGTTCCAAATTCCATTTTAACTTAATGTACAAAATATTCTTCAGGAAATCCTGAGAGCTATGAGAGAAAACCACCTGGCAGATAAAACCTTTTTCTCAAAGTAAATTTATCAGCCTGGTCTCAGTGCTTGCAGAGCATCTTACAGTCATTACCTTCATGATCTGTGAGGTGATCTGGAGCTCTGTGCTCATCAGTCCTTCCATCCTCACAATATGATTCCATTTTGTAAGCAAACATGAGTGCTCTGAGAAATCACAAACATATTTTTAAAAATTCCATACTGTTCTTAGATCAGTTGGTCATAATCTTAATGATATTGTTTTAACCACTCTGTTCTTCTGCAGAGTAAGAATTTGGGCTTTTAAGGAATAAGTGGCATGAGAAAGGTTTTCACATATAAATTAATTGGGCATACTTTTAAATAGAAATGAGATGTATTCAAAGTCATCATAAATTCTTGTACTGAATAGGAAAAAATTTGTAGCAGAAATCTTAGGAAATTAGAAAACACACATTACTTGAATTAATTTCTCAAAGAAACTCTGCAGAGTATTTACAAAGAAAACCAGAATCAAGTAAACCCACAATAAAATAGCTCACAGTGGATTTCTTTCCACTTTTTCCACTTCTCTTGCAGCATCAATATAACAATCAGTATTACCAAAACAGATTGCCACTTTGTAAATATTATGTCTCCTTCTTTATCATCTCTTCCAGCTGGGCAGTTTCAAAATGGCTTTATTACTACACAGGGTGGGAACCTATTGTGCAGTAAAATCATCCATTTGATTACTGATAACCAGGTGAAGAGTCAAGTCTCCCAAGTGCTTCATGAGTGTGAACGAAAGATGTACAAATCTGTTGCCTTCCCAGCTATTGGAACAGGTTTGTGTTTTCTTGGGAAAGCAATGTGTGATGGGGGTAGTTCAGAAACACACTTAATGGGTAACAGTAGACTTGCACAAAAACTGCTCACTGATATGTGCCTTTTATTTTTGTTTAGGTCAAGCAGGACTGAGTTCAGCTAAGGTAGCTGATGAAATGTTGGATGCTATGGTTGAATTTGCAAGACAACAACCAGTACAGCATTTACAGAAAATTAAGATCGTGATCTTCCAGACAAATATGCTCACAGATTTTTATGAAAGCATGAAGAAAAGAGAAGATTCAGATTCATCCATAACAGACTCGTGGTTATCTATGTTTAAATGTAAGTTGGTATATTTTCTCTGTGTGTGGGCAAATAAAACTGAAGTTCTTTTATTTACAACTAATAATTGATGTATTTATCCACAGCCTGTTTTTGGGACAGAAAACAATCCTTTGAGAAGAAAAAACTCATGATTTCGGAGAAGAAAGTTGATTTAGTCACATTTCAAATTTGTGGAGAAAACCAAGAAAAGGTGGATGCAACTGAGTCCTGGATAAAGGATTTAATTTTAAAGGAACAGTTTGAAAACACTATTTCAGATGAGGCAATTGAAAGTTTTGATGAGACGCAAATATCCATTTTGGAAGATCTCCAGAGAGAAAAGCAAGTCACTATTCAGCTTTTAAATAATCTCTCTCCCCCTCAAATTAAAATTTCTGGTATCAGCAGGGATGTCTGTTCCGTTTCTCTAGAAGTTCAAGAAATGGTCCAACAAATTAAGTCTAGTGAAGAAGACCAATGCAAGGCAGAACTTCTTTATAACCTGGTAGAATGGAGGTATCTAGGCAGGAACAACAGCTTTGTTGCTTTTGATAAAAAGACAAATATGCAGCTGGAGCATGCCAAAGTGGCTAAAAAACTATATTTGAATGTCAGAATCAAACAGAAGAACTACAGGGTGGATCTGAATACTCTAAAGGCTACTGATGACCAAGGAGTAACTATAAATCTTCAACGTGTGACAAAGGATGAAGGTAAATGACACTATTGTTAAATAAAAAAACTTGGATAATTATTATTGAATGATGATTTGGATAAATGCAAACTCAGGTATCCCAAAGAAGTAAGGTAGTCCTTAGCTTTTTTCCCTTTTTCTTTTTTTCCCCCTTGGCCAGCAGTTTTGAGTTTCATAATCAGTGGAAAGTATGAGTGAAATTAGAACATCAGTTTTAAGTGTACATATTATCTGCATATATGTGACTGGTGAGCGCAGATTTCATGCTTGACAGAGGAAGTGGTGTATGAAAAATACATACAATTCTTCTGGGGTTTTAAATTAAGCTTGTTTTAGTTAGAGATTGGTATGGAGATAATTAGACAAAATGTAAAGCCTTTGCAGTGTATTTTTTGCCAGTGATGTTTGGAAGAGCAAGAGTACTTGTCAAATGAGGTATTGCAGAAGGTGCTGTCCTCTTGGTCCTCTATGCAGGTGGTTGGTAAGATGTGCCTATGGAGCTGACCTAGATGTCTGTCATAATAATGCAACCTCTGTTTTGCAGATATGCAGTCAATAGAGCTCCCTAAGGAGTGGACAGACATGCAAAATGAACAGGTCAAAGTGGTGAACCTCAAGCCATCACATCATGAATATACAACAGTTGAGAAGATGTTTAAGACAACATGTTCCGACTATAACATAAAGAAGGTGATATCATATGGGGTGGGGATGGGGGAAAATGTCAGTGCTTGAGCAAGAAACATTAATGTAATTCCTAAATATTTGCTTATAAGGTCTCTGCAGTCCAATACACCTTTTGTATGTCAGTCTCCCCAGCACTGTACAGGGTGAATATAAATCAAAGCAAGTTTCCTAGGAGCTGTTCTGCCATTTCTGCCATCTAATGGTGCAAAACCGGTGACTGTCAATCTTCAGCCTGACTCTTTGTTCAGTTAATGTGGTAGTCACTAGTTAATATGGTATTTCCAATTAGGAAATTCTATATTGAACTGGAGAGATGAGCAAATGAATTCAGAATACTAAGAAAAATACAAAGTGATTGCAGACTGACATCAAACTTTGGACTAATTTACTACTTCTCCCCTGTCATTCCAGAGGCTTGCAGGCTTGGCTGTCAGTTTTAACCAGTGTCAATATTTGATCCTGCTTATTTAGAAGTCTGCAACACAATGCACAGAGATTTAATTACCAGGGAGAAGATGGAATTGTTCTGAATCCAGAGATAAACAGTAGAAAATACAAACAAATTAGAAGTGATAATAATATGTTTAAAAATTTTTCTTCCATCATGAGCTTCAGAGAGCATGGTCATGAAAACACACAAAGAGAACAAAATATTTGTGTGCTAGAGAAAAAATCAAGTAATGACATTATGTGTTTTTCTGTTAAAAATGGAAAGCTGTTACAGAAATGCCTTTAAGATTACACTTGGATGCAGAGATACTGCTTCCCCTTAAGCTATATTCACATTGTTTTCATAGGAAGCCGGCATCCATCCTCCCACCAAGTGATTTTTATATAGCAGTTTAAGGGTTGCTAAGCTACACATCAGAGGAAGCAATTTTGACTTGCAAGCTTAGATCTAGAGGAGAAACTTAAACTCAGCCTAATGCTATTGCTATACTCTGTCCTTTAGTGAGAAAATCATCAGTAAAGATGATTAGGAAGTGTAGAAGGCATCTGACATCAATGCCCTTAGCGGTGGTACAGCCTGTTTCTAGACATGACAATGCACAGCTGCCATGACTGCTGGGGACCTGGTATACTAGGCAAGACAAATGTATACCCAAAATTACTGAGCTTGAAACTTTCTTGTCAGCTGCTTTGGTTTATGATTTTTCAGGAGGCCTACATATTCAGTTCCTTTACCCAAACCTTCTGGTAACAGGACGTAGTGAAAATTGCTGTAATTCTTTCAGTTTGATTTCATTTTCATGCTTTCCTGTCATGATAAATATTCATCCCTACCCTACTTATCCCTAGTATAAATATAGTTAATGTTGTAATTTTGCAGATTGAAAGAATACAAAATCGCGTCCTCTGGCAGACATACCAATTAAAAAAAAAATTCATCTGTGAAAAGAACAAAAATCAAAATAATGAGAAGTTGCTATTTCATGGGACAGCTGCATCCTCATTGAGGTTCATTAACTCCTATGGATTTAATCGTGGGTATGCTGGAAAGAATGGTGAGTCATTATCCAAATCAGTTAATTTCCTTAGGCATGTATGAGTGCTATAGGATGTCAGTGTTATAGTGTATCAGCACAACATGAAAACTGAATGAAATTAGAGAAAACAATAATAAATAACTCCCAAGATTAATCTATAGGGACAGAGGAATTGTCCTTTTCAGTTAGTCACTTGTTGCTGGATGCCACCATGTAAAAGGTATCAAAAAGAATTCAGCTACTCTGGAATGAAGCCTTGGCAGCTTTTGAGAATTGTTTTGTATCATTTGCCTAGAGAAAGGAACAAGGAACACCATTCAACATCCTCAACTGAGGTAGCAGCTACTAGCTGATGGTATCTCTCCTCTTAGACAAAGAGAGGTAGCAAAGTAGAAGTGCTCTCCTCCTGTTACCTCCAAAGATTAGGACATCATAAGATGCCACATCCGTACCAATTTTATGCTCACAAAATCTATGACATCCATTAGTTACTTCTTAGCCTTTAATAGTTGTTAGAGATAACTTAAATATTTAGCATAAAGATATTCTGCATTAGTTCAAAGCTTGCTTTGTCCACTTTCTCTAGTACAGTTGTGTGATGTATATTATTTGGCAGCATTCAAAGATGAAGGACGGGATCCAAAGAAGTGGAACGTGGACTGAATTGAGATGCTAGTTGATTTGAGTGATCATGTAATCTCACTTAAAAAGTCCTTAATTTTTGTTCTTAATGTTATCTTCCTTAAGATAGAATTGTACATGCCTAGGGCTGTTTTGATCTTGAGAGAGCTGGGCAACTTAACTCAGATCTAGTTGACACTTCAGTGTGGTCTGGATCCAAAAGTAGAGCTTTCTCTGTTTGGATCCCCTGGAGGCATTTACTCTGAGATTTTCTTGAAGGCCAGCACACACAAAATATCGAGTTGTGCACAGATAGGAATGGCAGCCACCACTTCTTTTTGAAACATGACCAGAGGAGATAGAGTTTTGCTTTCCTACTCTTTGGTAATGTCAGGAGGTTGGATTTACTTGGGAAGCAAGAGCCCTAGATCCCCATGTCTTCTTTCTGCTTGTGGGTATGGATATCCACCTTTTCATCTCAGCTGTGATTAATGATTGGGAAGGCATACTTGCCTTCTGTCAGGCTGGGTAGCCAAGCAAAAGTATCCAAAGAACAGAGCAGCTGGATAGGAAGGACCTGTCTGGCCTGAACAGCTTTTTACCAATGTCAGGAAAAAGAAATTTGTCTTGAACAAAGACATATGATTTCTCTAACTGCTGGGAAGTGTGACAAGAAAACTATAATTATATAGTAATTTTAAGTCCAAAAGTCTCTGAAGAATTGCAGTTTGATGCATTGCAGGCTAAACCATGCTAAACAGAGGAGTCCTTTTCTCCATAGAAAAGGGAATTCAAAACCTGGGTGTTGAGACTTACCTGGTATCTATGTGGATTCAGATTTTATTCTGATACAAAGGATTAATACTAGAATTTTGTGTTTGAACTCTAACCACATTTATAGCTTCTTCAGAGTTAGGAAAAGAGTTTTAGAGATTCTTAGGAGAGTAAGAACACTAACTATATTTGAAAATATCTTTCCTAACAGCTGCATCCATTGGAAATGGAACCTACTTTGCTGTCAATGCACGTTACTCTGCTCGGAATACTTACTCCATTCCAGATGTGAATGGCAAAAAACACATGTACTTGGCTCGAGTCCTAACTGGGGAGTACTGTGCTGGGAGAGGGGGACTCAAGGCTCCACCACCAAAGAACCCAGCAGACCCTACTGATCTCTACGACAGTGTAGTTGATGATGAGATGAATCCAACAATGTTTGTCATATTTAATGACATTCAGGCATATCCGCAATACCTTATTACTTTCGTATAGTAGAATGATCTTAATAGTCTTAGTGGTTTTTACATGTAAGAATTTACAGGGTGATTTTTTATTCTTTTTACATCTAGGTTTCTTTTTAATGATCTATCTATGTGCTGAAGTATGTCTTAAGATTATCAATAGAAGGACTAACATAAGCAAATACTTTAGAGCATGCTATTTCAGTACTCATTTCAAGTTCAGTTATGCAGAGATGTAGGCAAAGGCTGTGAGAACAGTTCTGACTTCTTCCTATGCAAGGCACAGGGGAGTGGTAGGAGAAGAAGCTGCTCTGCCTTACCTGTGGCCAGCAGTAAGAAGTGTGGGATAGGTCAGAGCATCTATGCATATTCCTGTTTCCAGTAGTCACCATAAAGCACCTTCTTGTGAGGATTTATTGAAAATGTTCTGTCCTGAGGGAATATGAAAGGTCTTCCAATCAAAGCAGCATTATGGTTCTGATAATCTCATTCACCAGCAGAGTTTTCAGTCATCCTTAGGTATCCACTCAGCTTTGTTGGTGCTAAAAGTCTTGGAAGAAAAAGAATTCCAATATGAACATGCACTTTATTTATTGTTTCAGCCCCCTTACCTATGTTACCCTGGCATACTTACTTATTCCTTAGGTATCAGTGACTGCATTCATACCCATTTCTTAGGGGAATTCTCTATAGTCCCCCCCTACTGCTTCCAGCTTCCAAAAAGTCATTGCTTTCAAGACCGTTAAGGGGGACTTTTAACTTTTTTCTTTTCAATACTGAAGCATTAATCCTTCTGTTGAATCCCCAGTTTGTAGAGTCAACTACAGAGGCATAACTCAGTTCACATGCTTGAACAATTTGAAAATTTTTAAAGTTCTCTGAAAAAAGTAAATAATGGCATTTTTACATCTTTGCCAGTGGTTCTTTTAATTACATCATAGTCTTAAAACTGCCAATCAAAAGCCATATAGAGGGATTTAATAAAAGTATTTTCAAAGAGATACAATATATTGCTGAGCAGCAACAGGAACACAACTTAGAAATGTTGCTTCACATTTGAGTATGTTACAGTGATGCAATAAAGACTTTGAAGTCAAAAGTGTTTTCTTGTATTGTCTGAGTGACCTGACTTGTGCATACAATTTCCAGGTGAAATTATTCTGCCTTAGTCGAAAAAAGACAAATAGCTGCCACTATGTCTTAAAACTTCATCATTATGTTCTCATTACCTGCAAAGAGGAAAAGGGTTTACAGTATCTGAAGATTGCAATATAAAAGATTTCTGCTTTTCACAGCAGGTGCCCATGCAGCACTTCAGGTGGATGTCCTGCATAAATTCCCATTTATAGCAAAGCAGAGTTTTACCCACTCTCGCTTTAATAGATTTTGCTCCCTGTGAAAACGTGAGGGTGCTTTTCTTCTTTCTCTGCTTTTTTGGGTCTCTGTGTCATGGAAACAGAACAGACAGCAGGCAGAGCAACTTGGTTTAGCTGAAAGCACCAGGCATCCACTGGCCTCTCCCGCTTCTGTCACCAAGCAGCTTGGAGAGCCAGGACACACCACTTTCTATTTGTGTGGCCCTCTTTATACCTGAACATCTTGGAAAGCAGCACGAGCTGCACGATAAAGCTCTGCAAAATCCCAGATAACTTTTATCACTGGTGGTGGTGATGGTAAAAGTTTCTTCAGTCATTTCCATACTAGAGCCTGGGGGATACTCTGTTGTGCAGTGTTCGTAGACTGAGCTGTAAAAAGGCCGTGTTGTGTATGATAGATAAAATCCTGGGCACAAAAGGAACTGGATGTGCTGTTCGACAGATGGCTGGATGTGAAACAGCCCACGCCCAGATGGCCAAGAAGGCCAGTGACATCCTGACTTGTATCAGCAGTAATGTGGCCACAGGACCAGGACTGTCCCTTGTGCTGGGTACTGGTGAAGCATCTCAAGCCATATGCTTATTTTTGGGCCTGTCACAACAGTAAAGGTGCTTAGGTCCTGTCCAGAGAATGGAGCAAAGCTGGGGGGGCTCAGACTGAAGAAAAGGAGGCTGAGGTGGAGCATATTGCTCTCCAGCACCTTGACAGGAGGTTGTAGCCAGGTGGGGGTCGGCTTCTTCTCCCAGGTTACAAGTGATAGGATAAGAAGAAAGGGCCTCAAGAGTTTAGGTTGAAAATTAGGAAAAATTCCTTCGCAGAAAGGGTGGTCGAGCATTAGAACAGGCTGCCCAGGGAGGCGGTGGAAGCGTTCAAAACCCGTGTGGATGGCTTGGGGATGTGTTTTAGTGGCACGTTTAGCCCTGGCAGTGCTGGGTCAGCGCAGGGCCCCGGCGATGCGGGCGCTCTTGCCCACCCTCGCTGACCCTGTCACTCCGCGCCCCGCCGCCTCCCCTCAGCTCCTGGCTCCGCCCCTCCCGGTGCCGCGTCCAATCAGAAGCGCTCTCTCCCGCCCCGCCTTCTCTGCCCGCCCATTGGCGGCGGCCGCTCCCTCGGCGCTGCCTCTATGGCGACGCGGCGGACGGGCACTCCAAGATGGCCGCCGAGCCGGGCGGCGGGCTCGCCCGGCCCACCCGCTGCTGCCGCCCGGCGCTCACCGCCTTCGCCGCCGGACTTCTGCTGCTACTGCCGATGCCTCCCTCCACCTTCGCCTCCTCCTCCTGTAACCACCGCGTACCCAGCGGCGACCAGGTGCGGTGACCGGGGGTCTTCAGGCGGCTTCAGGAGGGGTTGAGGGGCAGAGGCTCCTTTGTTGGCCGTTCCCTCTGTTGGATCCGTCCCTTCTCGGCTTTCCCGGGCCGGGCTGTGCCGGGTCTGGCCTCGCTGCCCCGGCTGTGGGCCCTAACGATGGCGGGCGGGCGCTGCCGGTGAGGGAAGGGTCGGGAAGGGCTGGAAGGGGCTGTCACCGAGCGGTGCTGCCGGGCGAGAAGGAGCCGAGGGCCCGGGGCCGCGGGGTGCTGTGTCAGTCCGGGTGAACTGCCTCATCCAGCTGCCTCTCCCTGCCAGGTTGTCTATCAAGTTCCTCTGAAGGAAAATCACATCTCGAAGAGAAACGTGGATCAACAGCTAAGAATTAAGATCGTGTATGACAGAAGCGTTGAGGAGTGAGTATAATGTTGCAGCAGATTTTTTTTTTTCTTCCCGTGGCTGAGAATGGAAACCTTGCTAACTAAAGCTCGTTTTGTTTCTTTTTTTAAATATAGTTTGCTGCCTGAGAAAAGACACCTTATAAAGGTATTTTATATTTGCTTCCCCTTTTTGTTTGTATGTAGTTGGTTATATAGAAGAAGTTAAGTTTAGGGCCAGTTTAACTAAAACCTTAAATGGCAACAGTTTAATATTCCTCTAGTCCAGGAAACCAAAGCTTTGCATATAGATTATGCCTCCATAACAAATAACCCCAGAGTTCTGCTGCATATTGTTTGACAGGTGTTTGCTGTATCCCAAGGTGCAAAGGTATCAGTGAGAAATGTGTATTTAGTTTTTAAAAGCCTCTTTGAACCTATACATTCTAATTAACACTGATTTCCTTCCAATTTTCACATTCCAATAACAACATATAGGAATACTGAAACATAGTATTTCCTAAATATGCTGATAAATAATTGAACTTAGACATTCAGGCTTTCCCCCATTCTGCTGTACCATAATATCTAACAAGTTTCATGTAACTTGGTAGTTAATGCCTTTGGGGTGAGTTGTGTCTATACTGCTACTGGATGACTCTGATTTTTGTTCTTTTCAGAACAAACTCTTCCCACAAGCTATATCTTACTTGGAGAAGACATTTCAAGTGCGCAAATCTGCTGGTGCTATATTGCTAAGCAGGTGTGTGAAAGTCTGTTGAAAATCACTTGCTATATTTGATTTTTAACGCTGTGCTGCATAGCCTTTAAAAGAAGATTAAAATGTAAGAAATAACCCTGCTGAATCAGATCAGTGACCCATCTGATCCAGTAGCAGATGCTCTTTTACAAATCTGCCAATCTTCCATGAGCAGCACCAGCATTTGTTGCAGCAGAGATATTCAAAGCTATACATGCTGCCAGTTCTCTTTTATGTGTACTCCCGTTTATGAACCTGGTCCTAATCTCTGTTTGAACCTGTGGAAGCTCCATTAACAGCTGGAAGCATTATGTCTTCCCTGGTAGGGTAATTAACAGTTTTCACTGTGAAAGTTATATCAAGTACCAACATAGTAAGTACTGAACTGTTCTAGAGTTCATCTTTAATAATAAAAGTGTTGACTGTCTCATGTTTCATTGAAGGCAATGTGTGACAAACCAGTATTTAAGGAGGAAAGCTGATCCTCACAGGTACTGCCAAAAAGCCTGTGCAGACCATACAAGGTGTGGGCCAGTTATAGTTCCTGAGAAACACCTCCAGGTAAGCTCAGCTGTCCAAGTGTTTCCTAATCTTTGAAATATTGTAGTAATTAATTCAAAAGTGAATATTGATAATTGTGCATAAGTGACTTGTTTGCTGGAGATCACTAAGTCTGAATGAAAGAATAGAAAAACTTAAATTTGTGAGTGTGAGTTTCTGTAGTTTATGTTAGTGAATCAAAACTCAAAAAACCTGGAACTGGTTACTGTCTTCTGAGTCTGTGTTCTAATGGCCTGTATGGAGAGGATGAGATTTGGAGCTTGCTAAATTGCCACTAGTGACTTTGTTATTCTCCTTGGTCAATGAGTTGGAATTTCACAGAGTTAATAGTTGATTTTTGTAGACCTTGTTTGAAGTGGTTATCCAGTGACTCGGGAGCATGGTGCAAGAAATGCTTTCGACTTGTTTTCTTAATTCAACTACAGTATGTGATCAGTAGATTTCTGGTTTTCTTTCTTTAACTTGGAAATTTCAACTGCATCATTAAAAAGATAGATTACATGAGAAATGCTATTGCTACTCATGTATACTAGCTTTGTGAGCCAAGACTATTTTCTTAATTTGTAGGAAATACAGGGTGCTAATTCTGGGAAGCCTAGTTTTTTTTGGTTTTGTTTTTTTTAAAGCTGCCACCTTCCTTGTGTCTAATAAATCAAAGGAGCTAGTCATTTGAAAGTTATTCCTTGGCTCTGGTTTTGTTTACTGTTCTTCACTGGGCGTTTTCTCATCTTCTTCTTTCTTACAGCAGGATTTATTCTTGGCTTCAAGCTAATTGAATTGTGTCATGCAAAATTTTGGTCATAAGTATTTTAATTGCTCCCTTTGTGCAGCAATGCAGGGTGTACAATGACAGTGACTGGCACCGCAGGCCCACGGGCTCACCTGACCAGGAAGGGGTTCGAGATGCTGACTTTGTGCTCTATGTTAGTGCTCTCACTACTGACAGATGTGGCCATGAAAATATCATTGCATATGCAGCCTACTGCCAACTGGAAGCTGAAATGGACAGGCAAGTATTCCCTCTGTTGCAAATTCTCTTTTAAATTAAACTTTCAAGTTTTTTCATTGTTCAGATGTGTTATTTGATTGTTTGCCTTTGTTGTATAACAAAGGTAGAGTCATTGTTGAGATAGACAAGCACTACATTTATGTAAAATCACAAACCCATCAAATAGTGCTTTACTTGAAGATACACTTGCTTAACTTGAGGCACAGGAATGAAAGCTGATCCTCCACTGTTAATGCCTAAACTTTATCTCAAGATCCCGTTTATATCAAGTTTCTGTTGAGGTGAATGTCATGATTTCACAAACTTAAAGAATGCTTTTGTTTTGTTGTAGTTGTCACTGTCGCAGACTTTGTACCTTCCTAGGATCTTATCTAAAATTCAGGTCCCTTGCACTGTTGTCCCTGACACCTGGGCAGAATATTGAATATAGAGATTGATTAACCCATCCCACCCCTCCCTACCCCAGCAGTAAACTAGCTGTTAACAGGCATTTATAAATGATTGGGAAGGACATATTTTTACATTAGTCTTTATCTTCTTTAAATCTTCTTCTGCTTCAAGTGAATAATGATTTGAATTTTGTAATATTTTACTGAAAACTATTTAACTTTTAAACTGTCTTCCAGGCCAATAGCAGGATATGCTAACTTGTGTCCAAACATGATTTCAACACAAGCTCAGGAATTTGTTGGGATGTTGTCTACAGTGAAACACGAGATAATCCATGCATTGGTAAGGGTTGATAAAATGTTGCCCTGAAATGGATACCTGCTTGTTCACATGCCTCCAGCTTGTCACCAGGAGAAGGATGTTAGGTGGACAAAAGCTCTTGCTTTGCCTCCTTCATTTTGTGTTAATTGCTTTGGCGTTAATTGCTTTGTACTTCCAGTATGTCTCTGGTGGGTGTGGGGACTATTTCATGGTGTTTGACTTTGTATATGGATGTCTTACCAAAGGTTTCCATGCGCTTGTTTTTTGACTTGAAGGGTTTCTCTGCTGGACTGTTTGCATTTTATCGTGATGATGATGGAAAACCTTTGACACCAAGATATGCAGATGGACTTCCTCCTTTTAATGAAAGGTATCTATCCATATTCTTTGGACCTCTTGGTAGGTCCAAAGAAAACCACTGAAGGATGTTTTCATATTGCTTTTTTAAGATGTATTCTTGCCTGTTGGAAATCCACCTTCATTCCATTATTAGAGTGACTTTCCTTTATAATGTTCAAACACTGATGTGTGATGACTCTAGTCTTTCTTTACATTGCCATTAAGCACTTACATTTTCCACATATACCATAAACTAAGACAGGATTTCATTTATCAGAAGGCTGGAAAAACCTTCCCCTTATCCATGCTGTCTAATGTCAGTGCAGGTCATTTTTAAGATTTCTATCAGTCAAGATTTTTGGTTATGCAGAATGGATGATGTGTGTAATCTGCTGTGTGAATTTTCTGATTTGTTACAGAATGAGCAGTTTGCATTCTTTCCTTCTTTTTTTAGTTGGTATTGTAGATATTCTTATAGGAGATGGAAGGGTAGAGGGCTCTTTTTTTAAATAATGGTAATACTGAGGGGTTTTATTTAATTTCTTACATTTTTCGTAACTGTAGAAAATGCACCCTGATTCTCCAGACTATAATTTTAATAATCTTACTTTGCTTTGTTCAATCAGCTGTGTATATAATAAACACATCTTAAAAAGGATAAATGCTGCATAATAAAAATTTTAAATTTAGAAAGCATAAAGAAGTCTAGAGATCATCCATGATTCTGTTTCTTATGGAGACAGACCTTTGCACATGTCTTTATGGGTAGGGTTTGTAACCAAACCTTCTCCTTACAGCCTAGGTTTGTATCAGTGGAGCGATAAAGTTGTTCATAAAGCAGTGAGGCTGTGGGACATACGTGGTGGCAAAATGCTGCGCCATGCTGTTCATCTTCTGGTGACACCTCGGGTAGTTGTAAGTGTGCATTACCTTTCAAGCTTTGTAGGCCAAGGTTGCCAGGACATTCTTGAGTCATAAATATTTCTTATCCTTGAAGAAGTTATAGCCTAACACTGAATACCCTTCCCTGAAAGTATGGCCCAAAGCCTGTGCCATTAATATTGTGTAATTGAGAGTGTGTAGCTAAAGTAAAGCAGAAAATGGGTGACAGACAGTATGAAATAAATAAATTGATATAGTAAGAGAAAATGAAAGGACTGGAAGGTAAATTATTAAAAGGTTAACTAGTACTGATGTTGAAGAAATTCCTTAATTCCTTCCATCTACTCTTTAGATGTTTTCATACAGACTTAAGACACCTCCTGCTCCTTTAATATTAATATTTTGTCATGTTTAAAAAGAAATCCCTCAAGAATTTTTGGAAATCTTTCTTGCTTCCCACGCCTCAGACTTTTTCATTGTGCCCCCAACAGAACATATGCTCAAGTGTAACAAATTGCATTTGGAAATAAGTCGTAGTGTTAATCACATTTGGCCACAAATCTTTTGTTTTAAATCTAAAACAGTATATAGAGAAAACATGGATTAATTACCGTGGTTTTGCTCATTTATTTCAAGCAGATGAGTAGATAGTGTGATAGGCTTACTGTTGGGGTGCTTGCTAGTCAGCCTCTGAGTAGAAAATAAAATGGTAGAAAGTGAATTGCTGAAATACCTTTAATAGATAATTCTAGAACAGTAGGACTGCATGTGGGCATCCATCTCAGTATTTTGAGAGTTGTGTTGAAATGTTTCCTTTCTAGGAAGAAGCCCGAAAACATTTTAATTGTCCAATTCTAGAGGGAATGGAGCTTGAAAATCAAGGTGGCATGGGTACTGAGCTCAATCACTGGGAGAAGAGATTGTTGGAGGTTTGTGGTGATACTAGGAATGGAAGGGGATGTGGCAATGTCTGCTACCTGTGCCTTGATTTTTAGGTTTATTGTGGTACCCACTGGAACCTTGAAAATGAAGGAGTATCAAACCTCGTTGAAATACATTACAAATAGTACTTGATACTTAAATATTTAAATGTCCAGTTTCTAGATGTATCTGTATTTTAGCCTTCTTGCTATGTCTAAGAGTGAGATCAAGTGTTACTTGATTTAGCAAAGCTAAATGTCTCCTTCTCTTGTCTGCCATTTACCCTTTTCAGAAGGGTTTGCTCCCATTTTAGGGCAAAGGGGGTATTCCTTTGAGTAAATTGAGTTTTGCTGCCCTCTGCCTTTTAAATACTTCATCATTCTATTTATTACCTTGACTTCATCTTTATTCACGTGCCCTGGCTTTAATTTTTGCCATGCCTTCTCCAGAACCTTGCCTGATCAAGAAAACACTTCTTTCCCTCTGAACATTGGAGCTAACTTTTATTTGTAACTTAGCGCTGTATGATATTTTTGGCAGAGGTACATTGTCTAGTCATTGTTTTATGCAGTGAGTTAAACTCAAGGGAAATGCTACAGGACAGTCTTTTTATGAAGGAGCATAGGATTTGATTGTCAATAGCAAAAAGAGACCAGAAATAAAATGCTTTTTTATAAGCAGCATTTTCTTAAAATAATGATTTTGATTTACCGATCATATCTGGTAACTTTCAGAATGAAGCAATGACTGGATCCCACACTCAGAATCGAGTTTTTTCCAGGATCACCTTAGCATTAATGGAAGACACAGGGTAAGAATGAAGAATAGGAGGGTGGGTTTTGGTTCATTTGTGTTTGGTTTTCATTGTACTTGATTTTATTTCAAATGGATGCATTTGTACTTATCCCTCTGCAGCAGAGTAGATGATCAGCATAATTAGCTCTACATTAGACAAGGAGTCATACTTTGTATGTTATTTTTTCTTCGTGTGTTTCAAAACCCATTCTTAATCTAGCCTTAAAAAAGCCAGGCACTGCAATGCAAAGTGCTGTTTGTAGTATCTATTTACCTTTTGTTTTAATGTAAATCTTTTTTCAATGCATGCAATACATATTGATTTTTTTTCAGCTCTTGCAGGTAGAAAGCAAAAATTGCCTAAGGTTTCATCTTTCTGAATGCATTGTTCCTTTTCATATCACAAGATTTTCTTCAAGTTCACTGTGACTTGAAAAGTAGTGAAATCATAATGTATTTTCTTATAGGCAGAAGAGGATGCGGTTTCCTTTTCCTTAATTTGAAAACCTTAAAGCATAATATTCCTATAAGGCATAATATTCAAATTCTTTGAACTGCTGTTTTATTAATCAGAACAGTAATTTTTGAAGGAACTATATTCTCATTTCAAAATACCTTTACAGGTGGTATAAAGCAAATTACAGCATGGCAGAGAAATTAGACTGGGGACGCAATAAAGGCTGTGACTTTGTAATGAAGAGCTGCAAATTCTGGATTGACCAGAAGAGACAAAAGTAAGAATTCAGTCTTCTAAAAAAATTTTAAAATAAAGAGGAAACCCTGATGCTTGTTTACATTTTTCCTTCAAATGTAACTCAGTAAAAAGACCTAGAGCTGATAGAGATGAAAAAGGAATGCTGCCCTGCATTCCACCCAATTACAGTAAATGCAGAGGCAAACATCTTAGGGTACAGTGCATTCACACTATGAGAAGGCTGTGCTTTAGAGAGGATGGGTAGGACTTACTCTAAAGGTGTTTGCTTTCTTATTTTGTCCCTTTTATTTGGGAATGCAACCTGTGTCATTTTGCATTACTGGACTGTACTTAAAACAACGGAAGGAGAAGATAGCCGTCTTCAAAACATGGCCTGCCTTGTTTGTTGCTTACAACCTTGTTTGTTCTTTACAATCCTCATATACTTCTAGGACACAGCTGCACAGTGGGCCTGTTTTGCTTGTATGTTTTTTTCTTTAAAGTTTACAAAGCAGTGTCATTAGAACTAAATAAGTGAATATGTTGTAACTTTGTTTGCTGGCTTGATATTCTTTACATCAGAAAGGTATAAGAAAAACTAGCCTCCAGAGAAGTCAGTGCTTTGTGTGATTGAGTCTAGGGGAGAATGGGAACAGTCTTGACAGGCTGCTTATGTAAAGCAGTTGAATTAATCTGATGTGCTTTTTATTCTGTTTTTGTTTGCTTTTTGTTTTTGAGGAAGCAATTAATCAGTCCATACTGCGACACTTTGAGGAGTAATCCTTTGCAGTTGACCTGCAGACAGGACCAAAGAGCAGTAGCAGTGTGCAACTTGCAGAAGTTTCCAAAGCAGTTACCTCAGGAATATCAGGTATAATGGATCCTACTTAACAAGTAACTGAAGTGTTTTCCTTGTTGAGCTTTGCAGTCTGATGATTATATTTGTTTCTGTTTTTTTCTTCTGAGCTAACAGATGATAGTTGATGCTGTGAAAAATGTCTACCTAGTTTATTACAAGGAGTCTGAAGACTGATAAAACCCCATTGTGATTTTAATAAGAGACAATGATGTTGTTTGGCTATCTAGACAAATACCAGATAGAAATATTGCTGTGTAACAGAAATCCCCCAAAATGTCTTGTTTGATAGATTTCTTCCCCCAGTCTTCTGCCCTTTGGCACTGGACACTAATAAATCTGTTCTGTTTACCATCCCAAAGAATGAAATTATTACAAAGAGGGGAATCAGGGGCAAAAGTTGGGAGTGATACATGCAGATATGAATCTCTGCATGTATTTACATATCTTATTTAAATATTCCTAAATACTTCTGGCTCATCTGGTTCATAGGTATTGTAAGGTGCTCTTAATAGCATTCCTGAGTAAACTGAGAGCTGATGTGCTTGCAACTGTAGTGATTTGGTCTGTTTAAAAAACAGCTGTACACTTGCCTTTGCACAAACGGCTTCACTACTGTATTTTGTTTTGCAGTACTTTGACAATCTTAATGGAGTACCAGCAGAAGAATTGCCTTACTATGGTGGCTCAGTAGAAATTGCTGACTACTGTCCCTTTAGTCAGGAATTCAGCTGGCATTTAAGTGGTGAATTTCAACGCAGTTCAGACTGTAGAATAATTGAAAACCAGCCAGGTCAGTATTCAGGACTTCAGGGGTGGTTTTGCAGAGATTGCATTTATTAACTTGAAATGGACTTGCTGCATATTCAAACTAATTGCATGTGAATTTTTTCACTCATGAAGTCTCACACCACCAGCTGTGTAAACTCTGTGCTGTGATAAGAAGCATAGCACAACTTTCTGTACACCTGAGGCAAACTCACATATCAAATGCAGGAATTGCATAAGGAACGAACAGATATTTATCCCAAATGATCCAAATACAAGACAAAGGATGGGGGGCAGGGTTGTTTATTGAATTTTTGAAACATAATTGCACTTTTCATCTTTGTAGGTTTATTGTTTGTCTTTGTGAGATACCAGAGCATGGGCTTGTATAGTTTAATGCATGGGTATTTAGTATTGCAGAGCTCCAGAGTGTTGTAGGATATTACCTGTCCGTGCAGTTGTCTCAAAAACAAAACAAAAAAACCAAAACCAATTTCAGCTGGCATTCCCTGAGGGCAAACATAACCACATAGCTCTGATGGAAAGTGCTTGCTCGTTGGGGGTTTTTTGTGGTTAGTTGATTATTTTGTTTTTTCTTGAATATTGTGTTTCTTCCCACGTTATTTTCAAGATGGTTTAATTCCCAAGTTGATATTAACTCAGGGTGTGAAATATTCCAAAAGTAAACCTTGAATTGTGCGTGGAGACATTGATTAGATAGCCTTTTAAATTGATGTGGGCTTTCTGTTGCTCTGGTTAAGTTGTAATTCAGTATATTCTTTCTACCTTAGATCCTACCAAAAACTATGGTGCAGAGAAATATGGACCAAATTCTATATGTCTTATTCAGAAATCTGCTTTTGTTATGGAACAGTGCAGGAGGAAACTCAGTTACCCTGACTGGGGTAGTGGATGTTATCAAGTAAGTATTTGTTGGGTTTTTGGCAGGTTTTCTTTTTTAGTAACCCTAAAGGGAAAAATCAGGCTTAAAATGTAGATTGTGACTGTTAGAACTTTGCATCTGTACACTGGACATTGTAATCAATAGATCATATAACATACTTTGAATACAATCTTCCAACCATAAGCTTGTAATTTAGATAAGTTAAGTGTCTGTCTGCTGGGATGTTCCAGTCTCACTAGGGACATCATCCATTACCCCATGACACTTTATCCTCAGCTAAGAAGGAATACTTACATGAAATGTTCTCTTGTTGAAGCTTAATTAGTCAATCTGATTTTTCAGAGGTGGAAAGCACTGTGCACATGTCACTTATTTCTCATTATCCTCATTTTCTTTGGGACTGTCTCACTAAGTGTGTCACATTCAGGAACTGCACAACTGCAAAACTAGTCATTAGCAAAAGCCAAGTTTTACTCATTCTCAACTGATGATCTGCATAATTACACAAAGAGTCAGTGCTTTAAAGCATTCCTGAATCTCATAGTTGCTCAGATTGCATTAAAATACTTGCAGTTAATCTGTGCTTCTGATAAACCATAATACAGACTTGACTCTTTTTTGTTTTCAGATTTCTTGTTCTCCACAAGGGCTGCATGTGTGGGTCAAGGACACTGCGTACCTGTGCAGCCGTTCAGGCCAGGTGTTGACTGTGAGCATTCAGATGAATGGTTGGATACACGTTGGCAATCTGATTTGCCCAGCCTGTTCAGACTTCTGTGACTCCTGTCCCCCAGAGAGGGATCCTCCAGCTGCTAACTTAACAAGAGCTGTAGCCATTGGTAGGTTGCCTTTTTTGCTGAAGTGGAACTTCAGTATTAAATATCTGAAAACGTCAAATATTTGTGTCAGCTCTTACTTTCAGGAACAGGAAAGGAAGGCTATGCCTATTTTAAGATCCCAGGTGTAGGAGGTAAAGGAAAATAGAAGAGGTGCCCTGCTTTTTGCTGTGCAGTCATGCAGAAGAGTGACTAACACCTGAGAAATGTGTCTGAAATATAATGCCTTCATTTAATGTCTCCTTCTGGTAATCATCCCAGAAATCTAGCTTTAGCCTGGGAACTTACCAGGAAATCTGACCTATGGTTTGAGGACCATATTGTTATTATAATCTTAAAAATTATCACCTTCATGGAAAGTGAGTTCTCACTTGTATAGCCTCCTATTGATAATGTTCATGTGGTAATGCAGAAAGATCAGAGCTAATTTTCTTTTTAAGGGAGGTAAAAAGATTAATTCACTAAATACCAGTTAATGTTTTGTCAAGAAGTTTGTTTTGACTCTTTGGTGGTTTTTACTGTTCTCTTTGTTATTTTGTCTTTAAATGTAAAAATATTTTTTTTTTTAAATTTTAGACTTGTGCTCCTGCTCGTCCAGCCTGGTTGTAACGCTTTGGCTGCTGGTGGCCAACTTAGTTCCCCTGCTAACAGGATTGCTTCTCTGTGCATAGACTTGAGCTTGGGACAAGAGGAAGTTCTGAGATAATACCCATCCTGCTGCACTCCTTACTGTGGAGCACAGGGTTTTGTGTCTACAGGCAGCTCTTTCCTGCTGAACCTCATCCCCCCTGGCAAGCATCACTGCACACAGTAGTCAGGGAGGTGCTGACAAAAGCAGGCAGAGTTTTGAGAGGAGGAAAATTTACCTTGTCATCTCAGTAAGTGCCAGTATTTTCCTGAATTGCAACCTATGGTTTTTTGACACAGTAACAAGATCCACTTTGCCAACTGTGTTAGACTACCTGGCAGCTCAGTCAAGATTTGAAATGAGAACTCTTCTGTAATAGAACTGAGGGCTGTTTTTTTGTTATGTCTGTTGTGTGATTGGTAGCAAAGCATCCTCAAACTGAAAATATACCTCAGTGGTTTAGTCAAAAGCCATGTAAAAATCAGTTGTCATCACTGCTGATAACCCAGGCCTAAAGAGGCTGGTAATTTGTTTGGTTATTTTGTCAATTCCTACAATTTATGGGGGAAGAAAGAATGTCATGCGATAGACCAGTGGTTGGCAGTTGCCTCCACAGCTGGATTCTGCAGCTTTGAGCCCCCTCAGAATTCATACTTGGTAAAGCAGCTAATTCTTGGGGTTCATTACATCTTCCTACGTGCATAAAATGGAATTTCAGACTGGTAACCAGGATAACTGTCTAGAAATCCCATTTTCATTTATCATGTGCCCCTTCTACTATGAAATTTAATACACCATGTGTGAAAAATCTCAAGAGTTTGCTAGGCAAATGCATTTCAGCACTGATACTGAGACTGTAAATTTGGGATAGGATTTATGTTTATTTATTTGTTGGTTTGTTTCTCAAATAATTAATAATGGCATTATTGCTTCAAAACTAGTATGGACATTACTGCAGATGTTCTCATTTCTTGTTGAAGAGCAAACTAGTAGCAATGGCAGCTATAATTTTACAGGACCATGCTGATGTCTCTAGACCAAAAACTACATTGAATGTGTAAGGAAAGCCTAATCTGTTTTCTTTTTTTCTTCCCTCTACTTTTTCTTGGACATGTAAATACAATGGATTATTTGTGTATTTGTAATAAGTTGAGAATCAGAATGTTTGAGGGCACACCTTGCTACAGAATTAATCTCTTGATGACAAAATGTATAAGAGGAAGGAAATGAGTAAAATCAGTCAAGGCAAGTTCAGCTGCTCTATAGGACCATTGTAAGGATGTTTTTATTTATTTATGACTATAATATGTAACAAATAATCTTGTTCAGAGGTAAAGAAACCCTGTGGTTCAATCCACTGTCTTTTTAGGACAGTTTTCACTCCTGGAAAAGTGTTAAATTTAAGGGAGCAGACATGCCCAGTGCACTAAAAAATGCAGATACAGGGGGAAGGATTATGTTACTCTGCTTCTGAAATGCTCTGTGATATTATAATTGTCAGTGACTGGACACTTTCCTAAATGGAAGGTAGGGAGATGGAGTAAAACTTTAGCTACAATTATACTGTAATAATAGGACTTCCATCATGATTGTAAGAAATTCTTTGTGCCTACTGGACCTGATTTTGTTAGGGTGTTTTTTTTATTTAAGGAAACTTATGACAATGGTGAGGCAAGTAAGGTGCAATCTTAAACTGTCTGAAGACATCACAGTTGAGTGCACCTTGCACTGGGCTGCTTCTCCTTAACTGCAGGTTAAGCTTGCTGTGAATTATACAAGGCCTAGGCTAGCCTTAAATCAGTGTCTCAGAGAAGCAATACAAGTCAGGACTCAAATGCTTTAAAATTGTCCAAACTGAACTATGAAACACTCCAATTGGTAAGTGAACACTAATTATTTTAGTATATCCACAAAACAGTCAATGTAAACTGAGACCTGTAAAACAGAGAGGTTTGAGAATACATCTTAGGTCCCAGAGGTTGATATTGTATTTTTTGTCTGTTGTGCAATAATACAGTTGAAATGTTATCACTCAACAACAATGTTTTTGATACTTGAAAAGAAATTACTGGTTATTTTTTCTTACTGTGAAATGTTTGCACTGTTTGAACTTTCTGGTTAACTTTATAACTGTTAAATTTTTTAACTGGTGTTAATTTATTGTGCTCAGTATTTGATATGCTGGTCTCCTGTCTGTCTAAGTGTGAGATTCATCATATTTAATTGAATATTTTTATCTTCTACACAGTTGTTTATCTTGAGG
This sequence comes from Anthoscopus minutus, assembly GCA_013399455.1. Classification (NCBI taxonomy): domain Eukaryota; kingdom Metazoa; phylum Chordata; class Aves; order Passeriformes; family Paridae; genus Anthoscopus; species Anthoscopus minutus. Next base: position 174,626 of record VWYI01023767.1, on the reverse strand, counting down.
GCTTTTCTTCTTTTAATCTCTTCCTGAAAATTAACTGAAAGACGGCTTAGAAAGTTGATGCTTACCTACTTCTAAATTGCATGTGTTAATTAAAGAAAGGGGATGTAGTGCTTTGTATTGACAGGAAAAAATCTATCAGCCTGTTGGAGCTCTTGTGGTCAGGTTCACCAGTACCTGCTAAGTAGCTGCATCAGTGAATCCAGTGAAGTAAAACTGCTACTGCCTTAATTATCTGAGATTTCAGTCATAATTTCTTTGTCATGCAGCTCTTCAGCTGCCTGTGAACTGCAGAACTGGACATGACTTTGGGGGGTAGGGCGTGGAAGGTACTTCAGTCAGAAAAATGCAACATCTTCTATCCCACCAGTGGGTTAGCAGCTGCTAGCAGCTGTAGCCTTGTGGGAACTGCCAAGGAATGTGTCAGCTTGAAGTGGCAATGAATTGGTAGCTGTCATAGAGTATTTGAGTAAAGCTGACTACCTCAGTCCTGTTTGTCTTTGCATTCAGCTTTTAGCCTGCTGTGAACTTCCAGATCTTAACATGAATTAAGTAAAATCATGTCTCAGGTTTTTATGAGTAAAATTACTACAGTAGGAAGCATAAGCCATTTTCAAGTACAGAACACAGCTAAAATTGTAGCTTAAGCAGATCAGTTATGTAGCCTTAAGTGTAGTTTCTGCTGTAAAATTCTGAATTCTTTTAAATAAATGCAAAGTTGGCTGTGTTAGGTGTCCTGACCACATGTGACCAGTTCCTCCTAATGCATCTCTTAAGTGTGAAAACTTGGAAATACAGCCCATTTAAGCCCTTGTGTTTCCACCAGAGAAGACTGGGCAGTAGGAGGTTGTGCTGAGATGCATGAGTTTGCTCATCTGTAACAGAAACATTTTCAATGTATAGTGCTCACAGTTTTAACTTTATAATTTAAAAAAAGTATTCCATGTTTGCTTAGGGAAGTAAATTAGTCTTGCAGTCTTTTTTGATCCCAGTAGTTCAAGTAATTTCAATTAGAAGTTGAAGGAAGTAATATTTTAGAAACACATTTTTTCTGGTGTTGCAATTATAAGGAGGAAGGATAGCTTTTGACTGAAGAATGCAGCAAATAAAATCACATTGAAAAGCAGCAATTCATTCCTCCTGAAATGAGTTGAGGTCTTGGGATACTGTCACAGCCCTTGATGTAGGTTAATTACTGAAAGAGAATTATATCCCCCATTAATTGACAGCCCAATGCAGCTCATTCTTTCTGCTGAGCACTAATAAGCTGGGGAGACTGATACCTGAGAGCAGACATATCCACAATCCCCTACAAGGGTCAGTTGTTTTTAAATCTTCCTATTCTGCAAATCTTTCTGCTTGATGATATTCAGTAGAGAGGGAAATGTACATCCTTCTTTCCCCACATTTCCAAGGAGAGACTTTCAGCCAGCTGAACAGCTCAGGGTGTTTTCCCTGCAAGACTGAACCCCTGTTTTTAGCTTGTCTGGATGTGTGGGTGCCTGCTTGCATGTATGTACTGCTCTTCAGGATCTGGGGCTGTTTGTGCACTGAATAACATGATTTTACACTACCAGACTTCCAGAGTGCAAATGTTGCCTTTTAAATGTGAAGCTTACCTTGGAGTTAAAACAACTGTTTTGAGAGAACTGGCTGGCCTTGGACATGTGTTTCCTATTTTGGTACAGAATGTAAATGTAGAACTAACTATTTTACACAGATGTTGGCTGGACTGAGATATAAGGGCTAATTTGTGTTATTTATGGAGTAAAAGTTTCCTTATTTTACTGTTTCAGAAAGGTATATCATGCAACAGAAGAAAAAACTATTCTTCAATAAAATATCTATAGAATATTCTTGTCTTTTTCTTTGAGAGCTGACAATGATTAACTGCAAGAGTAAGTGCAATAAAGGACCACTGTTACAACAGTCATTTATTTTGTGAGAATGTTGAAAAATGAAATTACATCGTGTCCATATTGATCACTTTATTAAACTGTTCTTTGATACACTTTGAATGTAAAATTTTCTATGTTATTATTAGCTCATACATGACTTATAAGAAATTCAGCCTGATGGTGAAGGAAGGAGGTTCCTGAATTCTCTATCCCATCCTCATGTATTTGATACTTCAAAACTGTTCAGTTTGTAAGTATTTTTCCACTTGAAATTGAAGATCATAAATTCCCTGCTTTGTGTGAAAGATTTGGCCACATGATTCCCATTTCAGTGGCAGGAATGTTGGTGTTGCTCTGCAGAGCCCCGAGCTGTTGGCTGTGACTGGAGTCTGAGCAGGAGGAGCTGAGCTGTCCTTGCTGCTCTTCAGCAGGATAAGGGATGCTGCAGCCACTGGTTTTGGTATCTGAGCTAGCTTTGCTAGCTGTGAGACAGATTTTTACAATATACTTGTAATTACAATAATTATTATATATATATATTACTCCAGTAAATGTGAAAGACCCATCATTCCTCTAAAATTAGTTGAAATTATTTTATAATTTGCTAATTTTTTTCCTCTAAGCAATATGACAGTGAGTACATAGAGTTAAAAAATTTGCCTTCCTCTCTGCTATTTCAGAAAATCTGATAAAGCACAGCAAAAGTAGGTTACTCTTCCTTTTTGTTTGCCTTCTCTCAAAATAGGAGTATTTCAAAAGGGGATTAAAGCTTATAAAATGCACCACTGCTCATTTCATAGATGGTTTTAACTCTGAAAAATATCAGGTATGTAAAGTTACCCAAGTACAGCTATGAGGTTTAAAAACTTCAGTGTTTCTAAAATTTACGCCACTGGTAGCACAATAAAAAAACCCTGGTCTGTGAACCCAGTCTGTGTTTAAAATTAAGAAGCAGATGGAGATCTCTCTCCTGGAGTGTAAGATGTGCTGCTTGGGCAGGATCAGGACATGATCTGAAAAGAGCTGCACTGGTGTCAGACCAGTGCAGTTTCCTGGTGCAGCTGCAATGCAGCCCGGTGTGAAATGCCAGTTTGCAGGAGTTCTGTGCGTCTGTAGCGGTCCTTTCCATACGTGTATAAAAAGTCAAGTATCACAGAGAGTTTGTCACTGTTACTGGTTGCCTTCTCAAAATATCAAGTGCACAAGCTGCAAGCTGAGCCCTGGGTACATCTCCCTCTCAACCTCCACTTCTCCCCTCTCAGCTGGTGCCAGTTAATGAGGAGGACTTGCTGAGAAAAATCTGATACTAACAAAATTGTCTTTGGTTATTCCAGATTTTTTTTCTGTGTTTTGAAGGAATGCAGTAAGTTTAATCAAGGTCAGATTACTACTGAGGATTCCCAATGTCCCAGATTTAAAACAAACAATACACCCATCCCAATCCCAAACCCCTCCTTCTTTCCCCCACCCCTTAAACTGTTTCATTTATACATCTGATGAATATTCAGATGTGTCTAAACACAATAATATCTATTTTTCCAAAGAAGCTTGTAGTTGGAAAATGAAATCAAGGAAGGCCTAAATGTCCCAAAATACAAAATGTTACTTATCCTTGAGGGAAATTATGGAAATCCAGCCTATGTGGTTGCATCTATCTGCTCTTGGATTTTTTTAAGCTACAATTTATCTGTTTGAATGAGTTCTTTGATTTTTCTGTGGTTTGTGCCATTCTGTAAGTACCTGTAGGCAAAATGTTGAGTTTTTTGTGAGCTATTTAGCTCCATTGTAGAAATTACAAGGGGAACTGTTTTCAGTCAACAAGAAAATAATTATAAGGAAATACCCACATTACTAACTCAAATCAAATACTGTTAAGTTTTCCATTTGTTTCCTATTCCTTAGCTATAGTGTTGAAATTAAAGGCAGATTTTTTTACCCCCAGGACAAGGGGAATGAAATACATTCTTTTTTGCTTTTACAGCAAGTGTCATACAACCTGTTTCTCTACTTCAGTTGCCATGGAGTGAACAGAAGTCCCAGGAAGGTGAGAATTCAGCCAGATCAGGAGAAGGGATCTCTACATGTGCTCTGGGTGGTTCTGCAGGCACATGATGAAATCCTGGATTGATCGACCCTCGTAGCAGATCTTGTAGATGGTTGTAAATAATGGAAACCTGCAAGAAACATGTAGGAATTAAAATAGTTTTAAAAGTTTATATGAATAGTTCTATTCAATTTTAATTGAAATTTTTTTCAATTTTTTTTTCAATTTTTTTGTTCTGTTGAAAGTGGAAAAATTTTGTTTCTCTTTACAATATAATTTTAGCTTGGGGCTGCCTTTACTGGAAGACTACTGGGTGAAGAAGAGGAGCTAAAGAGGGGCAAGTCATGGGGTGACAGCAGAGAAAAGCTGTTTTGGAAACAAAATACCTATCCAGTATTTTTTTAAAAAAACAATTTTGAATTGTATATCCTCTTTTCCTGCTGTGTGCAAAATGGATATATTATTTGCAGTCATTACTGGTATCCAAAGGACTAAAAAGAATGAAAATGTCTTAACGATTTTCTTTTCTTGGCTTAAAGGATTCTTTTCCTTTTACAAGCTGTCTTAGTCATTATGTGGTAAAAAATGAGTCCACTGAATGACTTGGAGCTGAGCATGTAACAAAGTGCAATTATAGGATAATTATTAGATCAAGCTGTGATTTAAAGCTGCTGTCGAAATGAGCTTTCCTTTTCTCTCTCATTTATGAAAGATAATTCCACTTGAATCTTCTGTATCTGTTCCAATTCTAATAAGTTTATAAGGTTTCATTTAGCAGTGTTTGACTTCTCAGTACTGCTGATGTATGAGAGGGAATGGGATGGATGGACAGAAGTTTAGCTGTGTTGTGTAAGTTGAGGCAAAGGTTTCAAATTATAAATACTCTTACATCATCCCAAGGAATTAGAAGTACTTTTTACCTCAGTGGTATTTGTAGCACTAAAGCATTGATATCAGCACACATTACCTGGTCAGTGCATGTAAAAATCTTGGATTAGGAATATGATCCTGAAATTTGTACTGAGATAACCAAGTTCAGATTTGCACTGAGAGCAGGACTGCTGCAAGCTGCAATGGTGAGAACACAAACCCTTTGGCCCATAAATCATATCTGTAAGATGATTCTGTGTACAGGCTTAGATCTTATTTGGGGAATAGGGATGTCTGAGAGGCTTCTTTATACTATAATTTCTTTTGTTTCCTGTGTATGGGCCATTCACTCAAGAGTTGGTGATGATCTCTATGGGTCCCTTCCAACTCAGAATATTCAGTGATTGTTTTCCTTGCTGCTCCTATATGTGATCTCACATTACTCTGTCTTCCATTAGGCACTAACAGTATCCCCTGAATCCACCCTCTGTCTGTGACTTGTTTCTTCTAACGCTGCTCAGCCCTTATCCCATTCAACTGACCCTGGCAATGAGGAGTCAAGCCAGGCTCTAGCAGTGGCCCAAGGTGTAGGAAGCTATTGTTGCAGAAATGAATACAATTATTAAACACAAGTACAGTTAAGGAGGTTATGAATGACTCATAATTTGTTGTTGATTTTGTTGGGTTTTTTTTAAATTAGAGCACTTACTTATGCAGCATATTTTTCTGTTTCAGAATTTTGTAGACTTCGGCTGAGGTCTGAGGACCTTGCAGCTTTTGTCCATTCAGCATCTCAATTTCCAGCTCCTCAATGGACTAGAAAAGAGAAGACTGATTACTTGGGTCAGAGGGGATACTGCTGTGATACCAGCAGTTCTCAAGAAGGTAAACAATTAATGATGCCTTTGTAAAACACACACAATAAAACAAAAGGACTTCTTTACGCTTTACCGTAAAATCCTCCTTACTTTTCCTGTGCGAGCAAAGGCTTCCGCTACTTTTCTGTTGCGTCCCCCATAGCAGGTGGTGATGAGATCAGCGACCCCACAGCTTTCCAAAAAGGTGGCTGTTGACACTGGTCCCTTGCAGAACATCTTGGCAAAGGCCACCATCTCCATGAGGCCCAGGCGTATCACTGCTGCCTTGGTGTTGTCGCCAAAACTCAGTCCATCGCAGAACCCCGCGCCCACCGCCACGATGTTCTAAAAGTGGGCCAGTGCAAAATACAGGGCAGAGAAGGAAACAGTCAGGCAAGGTGTGCAGCTCATCAGCATGCACTGAGCTCCAAGGAAACCCCACAAATTTGTCTTCATCAGAATGAGGGCCAATTTCCAATGACCATGAGTTTATCTTATGAAGAAACAGGTCAGATAATGTTGAACAAAAGTCGCTGGGCTTTTAGAAGATTTTTATTAAGTATCTACTTTTACTTGCATGGGCAAAAACCAAAGCAGTGTTTTTTACACTAGTATTGCAATTAGTGTTTTGTTTTTCTGCTAGTTCCAAGTTGGATCTCACTGACCTTTCTGTTTAACTATTTAAAATATCCCACACAGTCATACCTTCCTAGGTTTTCTTTGTGGATCTCTGATTTGAGCAGGCAGGAATTCTATGAAGAGGCTGCAGTAGATCACATTTTGGGCTTACCTACATATATCAGTAGAACTGCCCTTCTCCACAGCTCTAAAAAAATCTCTCAGGATTCTAAACATCTTCACAACTTCTCACCATTGTTTGGCATGCTTCCCTTCCCACCTTCCAATTCCCAGCTCCTAATAAGTCCCTAAATAACTGTAGTTCAGTGTATATGAGAATATGTCACCTAGTGCTACCATTGGCATGTTTGCTCCAGACATGTATGTTCTCCAGTGCACATGTTTAATTTTTTAAGGTTTTTTAGCAGAGGAAAAAACAAACCAGTGATTTCAAGAAGTGCAATGATTTATCACAAAGCATAAAAAAACCTCTCTCCCATCTGTTCCTGCCCCAATTTCTGCTTTGTGGCCAAAAGCAAAATCTGCAGTGTTTGGTTTTGTAAGTCAAGAAATTTTATTTTTATATGTAAAGTTAAACAGGACCAGTTCTTTCCTCATCAGTCATCCCATGGAAAGGTGAATTATTGAAGTGTAAATGACTAATTGTGTAAAGAAGTAAAACGGATCACAGGCTGAAGTCACTTCCAATTCATATAAAAGCAAACTCTAAATCTCACAGTATTGTTCCCTCACTGGAAATTTAGTGATTCTGGTATCATTCCTGATCCCACCTGGGATCTTCATGTGGGCATTGCTGAATGCCACGCAGATGTCCTGCCAACACAGAGCATCACTTCTGATGTGAATTTTCTAGCAGGTTAGTACTTAAACCATGGCCATAATTGTTAGCGGAGCTACTCTGTGTAGTGAGGGTCTTTGTTTCATGTGCTCACAACATGCAGACAAAGAAAACACAGTGGACTGAATTCTCCTCTCAAAAACAGATATGCCTCTGTTAAAATAAAGATAAAAATACAAGTATTTTGAAATGCTTTGCCTGCAGCTACATTTTAAATAAATTTCCCCTTTTTGGGCACATTTCTTTGTCAGGTTGGAAAATTTCTTTGCAGGTTGGAAAATTTCTTTGCCAGGTTGGAAAACTGGCTCATGAATGATGCGTATTGTTTGCACTCATTCACTCACATGGTGACAGGACTCAAATTAGACCCTGTGGCTTACAGAAGACTCAGATGAGGTTAGAATTTGGCCCTAATGAAACATATTGACTTGAAAACACTCACTTTTAAGGCTCCACAAAGCTCCACTGTATCGGAGTCAAGCACCACAGTAATCCTGAAATTGGGGGTCTGCATTAATTCTTTAAAGATTTCCCCTTGTGTTTCGTTTTTGCATCCTGTGGGAAGGAAGGAAGGATGAAAGAGTGCTTTTACAATGTTTCAGAGTGCACACAATTTACTTGAAATATGGTTCTAGGGACTTGCTTCAGCTTTTGTATCCCAGTCCCAAGGTGTTGCTAAACCAGTTTTGTGCAACAGCAGTTTCTGCTGCTGGATGCCAGTGTTCAACTCCAGGTCATTGATCAACATCGCTTAATGACACTTTAAAGATCTTTAAAGGAGATACCCACTAGCGAATCTTTCTGCCTGAGAAAGCTTGTACAACCACAGACCTTACAAAAGACATTATTTACAAACTATTCCCTGCAGGACAGTGGTGTATTTTCTGCTTTGAAAATGTAAACCTGTGTCACTGCTAAGTACAATGATGGAGCACAAATGACTATTGCCCAGTTACAGGGACAATAGTCCCAGTTACAGGGAGATCCACAGATTATTAAATTGAAGGTTGGCACTGCTAAAACCCTTTTCCTACCAATTCTGCAAAGGTCAATTATCATGATATTACAGTGCTCAGCCAAGGAGAGCCCTTAGTGCTAAAGAAATGAGGTTTGCCTTGAACCAGAGATCCCATGGCCACCTAGGCAAAGACTTTTGGGTAGAGTTTCAATGAGTTTTGTACAAGGTAGCTTGGTTTCCTTCAAGAGGAGCTCAGCTGTGAGCTTTACTAGCCTGGGGCACCACACTCTGGTAGCTGAGAGGTTTCTCACCATCTCATGAGAAACTTTAGGTTTGCTTCTTGTTCTTTACAATACTAGTTCTCTTTGAAGCAGCTGTTTCTGGGCTGCACGGCTTTCCATGAGAAAAGTAAGGGGTGAAGCTCTTTGCACAGTCATCATGGCTTCAAACCAGGCCAGCAGAAGTTAAATTCCCCCCAGAAGAATTAATATAGCTCAACTCTCCTAATCACACCTAGTCCTATTTGTGCCTAGTTGCTCTTTCAGTAAGAAATGCCCAGCTGGTACAGTTTGTACCATTACTGTAACATTTGCAAGGCAAAGGAACATTATTGCAACATAATTTATTTTTCTTTTGACTTTCCTAGCTATGGAAGGATGTAACTTTAATTTTGACTGACTTTAAAAATCTCTTGAGTTTTGAAAACTACTGGATGAACTTTCCAAATCAGGTCAGACTCAGTCTTGGGAGGATCTGAGGCCGTATCTTGGCAAGCAGTCCAAAAGGGAGAGAGGAACAGAATGTTACTGGGTTTTCTTTTCCAAACAAAGAAATTTTAAGATGAAGAAATACACCTCTGGGAGTGTGAGCACATAGGAGCTTCTGATTACACTTCTTTATCTGGACTGTATTGTGTATCAACTGCTGATGAGCTCTACAGACACAAATGGGAGCTCTTGCTAACTCCTACAGAAACAGGATTAAACTGTGATGTTTTCAATGGATTAAATTAGCTCTCAGCACTGATACCCACTGTCAGTTTGAATCGGATTCTTTCAGCACCAAACTCACTGGAAATAATCCTGGCTCCCTGAAAGGAGCTCAGCAGGCACTGCCCCACTCAGGAACCACCTAGGACCAGTCACATCCCCCTGCTTCTTCCAGAGGTTATCCTGCCACATGTGACTTTAAACACCAGCTCTAATTGGCTCTTTGCAATAATTACCAATGGTGGTTTCACAGAACTTCTCATCAGCCACTTCTTTGGCTATGTTGGCCCCCATCAGCACACTGATCTCTATTTTCAGTTGCTCTCGAATGAGGTCGGAGATGAGCTTCAGGCCATCAGGACCCTCATCAATTCCCTGAAAAGAAGATAGTTAAAGCCAGGTTATTAGAATAGGAAAATGACAGCAGCAGAGCCCTGGTAAAGCAGAAGGTGTTCTATTGCCTGCAGCTCTCTAGTTTTAATTGAAAAAAAAGGGTCCCATAATCACCAGTGCTAGCCATTAATATAAATGCTCTGGGTTTGTACTTTGGTAACTGCAAGTTCAAGGTAAGCTCAGGGAGAAGGGATGACAGACAGGGTAACCCTGCAAGAGGCCTGACATCAAGTGCTGCTGTTCTGAGGTTTGCTTTCTTCGATGTTGTATTTTTCCTTTTGGTTAAATTTCTGTAGTACAGGATCAGACATATAACAGTAAGTCTATAAGAAATGGCTTTTTTTGCAAGATCTAAGTATTAATCAGAGTGCTTTTTGGGTGTTAAGGAGTATACCAAACTGTCTTGGGCTTTTTTAAGCTAAATTTGCAGAAATTTGTTTCCTCTCCCACCTTCTTCTCTTCTCATTACTACTGCTTAGGTGATAATTTCTATAGAGGGGAAGAGCTGGTATTGAAGTCCAAAAACTTGAATTACATTTCTTTCATTACAATTTAAAGTGAGGTATTTCCTGTAATGCAATCAAAAGAAGTAATGGTAAGACTACATTCCTATGCTTTGCCACTGGCTTTTAGTTTGACATACACTTAAAATACTCATTCCTTTTAAGATTACAATTATCTGGTTCCTTGCTGACCTTAAAAAGAGATTCCTTAGTTCATGCCAGATTGAAATTGCTTCAGTTTTGCAAAATCATTAGTGTTGTTATGCCATTTTAATGCTGCCAAGAACAGCTTTAGTATGTACTTGGAAGAGGCACTTTGACTCAGAGTTCTCAGGAATTAACTGAGGCTGTAGTCTCAGAGTATTTTTTCTGGCAGCAGTGCCAACTTTATGCATCCCTTTCTCTGCCCATTTTCACCTCCATGCTGGTCCAAGTGGGAACTGATCCAAGCTAAACATGACTGGCAAAGACAGATATTCTTAGCCTGGATCGGTTGCCCCATCCTTTCCTCTCCACAGCCACAAGAGCAGTGGAAGGGCTGGCAGAGCTGGGCAAGTTTTAACTCTTACAGAAAGAAATGCTTGTGTTTATACAGAGCATGCAGCTGAGGGCTGCAGCTCCTGCCCTTAAGCTGGAGCTGTTTATTTACTCCATATTGACTGGGTACTGTGGAGACAACAACTTACCTTGATCAGGGAAATCCCAAATGTCCCAGGTTTTATCTGTCCTGCAATCTGCTTACAGATTCGTCCAATAAATTGGTGTGGCAGAACAAATACTAAAATATCTGCTCCATTTGCTGCTTCAGCCACATCTGGTACAGCTACCTGGGACAAGAGTGACAAACAAAATAAGCCCCAGGTAGGAATCCTCAGTCCTTGCAAGCTACCATCATGCCAAAGCCATGGCAGATGCAGTGCAAATGTCCTTAATTTTAACTGGCCCTCCACACAAGCAGCTGCAAATCTCTTCTGAAATATCCAAAGCAGCTGAGCTGTTTTGGGGTTGGATTTTTTATAATTTTTTGATAATTTAACCCTGGGTGGATAATCTGGGGAAGATGGTATACTTTATAAATATGCAGTGTGCTGGGAAGCCCTTTCATCTGCTTGATCTGGTTCCTGAAGATAGCTGATCAATCCCATATGATTCTTCTGGAATGAGAGATAGCACTGGAGAGCAGAGGAGAAAAATGAGGTGGTGGGACGGAGGCTCATCTGGAAGTCTGTCATTTCCATAGGTCACTAGCTGAGTTACTGAGGAATAAACTGTATCAAAAGGCAGAGATTATAATCTTTGGGTGGGTATGTGTCTTTGTTTTAAATATACGGTAATTTTCCCAGGAGTTACAGAAACCTATACAACATGCTTAAAAACTACCTAGCTATTTCTTCCTCCAAATGTTGGCATTACTCAGAACAAGAAGCCAGGCTACAGAGGCAACAGCAGGTGAATTTGAGCCTGCTAGAAGCAGTTTACAGTACATCACTCTTGGATGCAACCTTGGAGCAAGTGGGGTTCCCAGCAAGAAAACCAGAGCTGCTGCCAGCCAGACTGCTTCTCTGGGAAAACAGTGAAGTGGGAGCAGGGCAGATGCTGGCAGCAGTGCCCAGGCTGTGCTCCTGTCTCTCAAAAATGCAGAGCAATGCAAGGAAAAGCTCAGCTTGTCTGGTTTTCTTTTTTTTTTTCTCAGCTGGAGATGGTCTGAGGGTCTCTCTACTGCAACCAGATGATTTTTGCTGGTGAAGCTTCGGGTTTTGCTCTAAACAGGCTGAGGGTGGCCCCAAGGGATGATGACAAGTCTGTTGATCTGCTAGAGGGTTGTAAGTTGACAAGTCAGTTGTACCCCAGGAGAACTGTGTGCCAAGTTCAAACACCAGGAGTGCAAATATGCAATCACAGCACAAAGAGGAATACTAAATATAACCACTCCCCAAACAAGGAGACCTGCCACATGCAGCATTTTAACTTCCCTTTACAACTGCAACTGTTCAAAAAATGGGGCACTGCTCACAAAGCAGCGGCATTTGGCAAAACAGCCAAACCCCCTCATCTCACTTGCTTCAGTAGTAGTAAATAATCTAAGGTGATTAATTCAAGTAGAGATGTGTACCTTGATATTTTAAATGTCCTTGAAAATAAATACCTTATATTTTTTGATGTAATTTAGAGCTTTATTAACTACAGCTATCCTGAAATCACCCATGACCTGATAGTTCATTATTCATCTCCTTGTAAGCCACAGCCTCTGTTTTTGATTTCTTTTTCTGAAGAAAAGAGAACAGTAGCTTTGCCTGTTTTTCCAGAAGATGCTGTGGGTTTGAAATATTTCAGCTCTGTGTAGACAGATCTCTGCCTGCCATTTCTGGAGTTGTGCTGATCTCTGCCAGAGAGGAGGATGGTGTGATACCAGCACAGACGCAGTTGGCGTTTGAAGTTGTGCATGACATACAAGACAAGCAGAAATCACACAACTGAATCATATTGCAGGAAGTTGTAATGGAGTGAGTTAGGTGGCAAACTAGAACAAAGCAGTAAATTGCTTCCTAACTTTTTTTTTCAGATGTTGCCTCCCTTATAAAAAAATAAACAAATTCAGTGATTTTTAGTTTGGTTTTTTTTCAACTTACCACATTGGGGGGTATCTTGTATCCAGGCAGATATTTAACATTTTCATGTTCCTGGTTGATGATTTCTGAGAGTTTTCTTCCATTAATGATCTCTTCAAACACCCACATCTTGACAGTGGGGTCAAATCTGTTGGAATTCTGGACATTTTTGCCAATTATTCTTGCTATAGCTGATCCCCTTTAACATAAAAATAAGAGGAGAAACGTACTTTTATTGTGAATAGGAAACATGAGTTACTTTAACTCATAACTTATAAAAACATCATAGCTCATAAAAAGCCTGTGCTATAAAGCTGTCTAGATGCTTGCAACATTTATCAGAAAGCTTTATCCACTACCCTCCATCAAAAGCCCCTCAAGTTTAAAAACAGAGAAAGTAGAACAGGAGAAAAATATAACTGCAATAATGGAACTGAAGTAGTATCAAAGGTTATAGAGCAGGAGTGTGATGTACCATCAACAGCACTAAAAATATATTATCTGAAATTAAAATCTCTTATGGTCCTCAGATAATTCTGACTTTTGTCAAGATCAATAAATGTAAAATAATCCAGGTGGTAAATAAGTGCTGAGCAATCTCTCTCTGACAGTCTTTGTGCATCTCATGTACAACAGATGAATCCCACTTTCCTATCCATAATCAAACAGCTACAGTAAGGATTTTACATAAGAGCTAAATTCTCGGAAAAAAACAAACAACCCTTCAACCTGGTGGTTTCTCTTTACTTATTGTTCTAATTAGCACTGCAACAGGACCTATAATACTTGCAGCCTGAGGATATTTTAAGCATCCAATCTACTCATTTTGAGTCATGCTGAGCATTTTTAATTTCAGGTCAGACAATAATTTTATTCCCCCATCATAACCGCAGCCTTGCAAACACTCACATAGCAAGGGAGAATTAGAAATCTCACAGAAAATATTAGAAGTATTGCTTAATGAACTTTATTTGGGGAAGAGGGGTGTTAATTTTTACTCTTCCTTCTCTCCATTTCAATACTGCTTTAATCTCTCAAGTATTGGCTACTTTATTAATACAACTGAAAGAAAAGCTCCAGTTGCAACACTCTTGTCCTCTGACCCACTTGTAACAAGGAGCATGGATATTATTTAGCTGTGGTGTGTGTTCTGGAACTGATAAAGTTCTTGGGGATATCAAAGTCTAGGTAAGTCTGTGCTGTTAATGATTCAAAGGGAAACCACATTGTAGCTAACCCTCCTTAGTTCACCCATATTTTTCATGTAATAAGTTTGCATAAGTTAAATTGTTCAATAACTAATAAGATCTTATTAATAGGTAATTAAGGTCTTAATCTTTAATGATAAAGAAATACTGCTGGGATCAGATTTCAGTTTGCTCAGTGTTGATTATATACTATGTCCTGAGCTGCTGTAATCCTTTTTTTATTTAGCAATTTATTTTGGGGCTTTTTGGTTGGTTTGTGGTTTTTGTTTTGGGGTTTTTTATTTTTGTAAGGGGATGGTTTAGTTTGGTCCTTTACAATATTTAGGGAAGTGTTTTAAGGGTGAACCTTTACTGTAAGAGTTCTGCTGTTTTGAAAAAAAGGCATGCAGTTATATAATACATTCATATTATGTATAAAATTGCTTATATTCTCTTGCCCTGCTATCAACAGAGGGCACATTCAAAGTTTGAGCTGAGGATGAATTTTGGCCCCACACAAGAAACATGTATTAACAAGAAAAAGCTTTGGGATTCTTTCATAAACTTGAAATATAAATTCATTGTCTGCATTGTTCACCACAACCTGGATGATGAACTTGCACATCAAGCCTACCCATAAAAATAACTTTTTTAGCTAAGTACCAAGAACATACAATTTTCTGTTGAAAGATGCAGACTCCAGCTCTAATCCCTGAAATCCTGAATGGGACTTGCAACTCTCAGTAGATAAACACAAACCCTCCTGCACCTACTGGCAACCACAAAATGCAGTGCAGCACTTGCTTCACTCAACCATAGCACTCATGAGCCTCCTGGCTGTGTTGACTTAGCAAGTCCCCGTGACCTGCTGAACTTCTGCAGCTGACATGAGCTTTTGCAACATTGCTGTGTCACGTGCCAGCCACAATTCTGAGCTGCAGGAAAACCTCAAGAGCACGGATCTGAACTGCCACCCAAATATTTATGAGGAGCATAAGAAAAAAAATTATGTTTATTATGGCAATGTTTGCCAAAGGTAAACATTGTATTTCTCCGTAGCACTAAAACAACCTGTTCTGCCACCAAGGCTATGAATAGATGTTATTCATAAACCAGAACACAATGTTTATGTCCTCCCTTAAGATTTTAGAGTTGATGTATATGGTAGGAAGCAAGAGATGGGCCAGGGCAGACAGGCAGTATGGGTAAGTAGATGGTACTGAATGGGCTGGGGTCTCAGTATCTGTGTAGTAGCTCCTTTCAAGTTTGTAGGTACATGTGGGAAAACAGAACTTCCTCGAGCATAGATCTGAATACAACCAAGTGACTTTAACTGATGTCTCATGAGAAGGGGGACAGCCTGGGGGAAGCTGCTTGAGGATGCAGCAAGAGAATGATGAAGTTTGTGACTGTGGGCTGACCAAAGGTAAAAAAAGTTGCCTTCCAAACATGCAGTCATGACTGTTCAGGGCTTGGAAGAGACAGTGAGCTGCCTGCACAGGCAGGTGAGGGAAGAGAAAGTGGCAGGGAGAGGGATGCCTTCCCTGAAAAAATATGTGAAAGCAGCAGTTGAGGAAACAAGTGATGGGGCTAGAGAAAGCCAGAAGCGTGACAATGAGGTCCAGAAGACTTGGCAGTACAGTTCCATGTGAAAGGCTGTATCTGAGATGTCATGCACAAAGAGAAAGCATTGAGGGCAGTGGACTGTTTTTACAAGGCAGAAAGGCAGAGAGCTGTGCTTTAACTCTGCTGTGTTCTCAGCAGCTCACAAGTAACCACTCCCTCACTTACTGACTCTTCTGGCATTTCTTCCACCTAGCTGTCAGATATTTTTAAAATCTTAAGGAGCTTTCTCTCCTTGTACAAAAAGAATCACCAGAACTACCTGGAGGCTGGATTTGCTAATCCCAAATGCATGCACATACATGTTGGTCTGTTTGTTTGTACTCAGTGTACAGAAAGCATAAGAAAAGTAAGATGCTAAGTCCTGAGAGATGGATTTACTGATCTTACTGGGATCTGTCAGGCTCAAGGAGCTCTGGAGATCCGTGCTTTTTTCCAGGCTGGGAAGGACTGAGCTGTAGCAAACATATTCTTAAGAATGAGGATAAATTGGATACCTGAACACAAGATGCGAAAGGACATGCTGAGGAGGGTGGAAGTGCAAAGTGCCAATTGTGCCACATTATGGCTTTAAATGAAGCCTGTGCCCCGGTTCCTTCAGAGGAACACAAAGAGCATCACCACCCTTCTCGCTGCTGATTGCTTCAACCTGAACTGCCGGGGCCCTGCCGCAGGCACACACAGCGACAGCTGCAGCTCCGGGCCTCTCTGGATTCTGTCGCCAGGCTTTAAGCGGTCACACACCTGGGATGCCTGGGAGCCTCATGTCTTTCCAGTTCTCATTGACTGGTGCATCTCTCGGGGCCGATGGTCCCTGCCCAGGAGCCCGGAACCGCGGCAGGACGGGGCCGGGGGCGCGGGTTCAGGACCATGGAGAANNGCGTCGGGGTTTCAGGACCATGGAGTCGCCCCGCGCCCCCGGCCCCGCCGCTCCCCGTACCGCACCTGTTGCGAAGCCCCCGCCCACCGCGGGGGGAGGAAAAACCGAGGAAGGAACAGGAGAAGGAGGAGGGAAAGGGAAAGATATGAGGGGGAAAAAAGAGAGGAGGGCAAAGAGGGAGCCCCCCCCGCGCTGCGGCACTCACCAGTTCCCCGAGCCGACGATGCAGACGCGGAGCGGCGACATCCTGTGGGCTGCGTCCCACCCGCGGGGCTCGGCTCGAAGGGCTCGGTCCCTCCCGCCCGCCAGCACCGCCCCTGCCGCCGGCCCGGCCCCCGGCGATGCGGGAGGGACGGGCGTGAGCAGGCGGCGGCCCCGGGACAGCGCCGGGTCCTCCCCGGCCCCGCCTGCGGCCCCGGGGGATGCTCTGCATGGGTCGGTCCTTGCGCCGAGGGGTGTCCTGCGAACGTCGGCTGGGAAGGGGGCCCAGTGCCCCGGAAGGGTAATGGGGAAAATGGTGCCTTCTCCGAAATGTACGGGGATTAGGAAATGCGTGGGGAAAGCGAGAAGCCCTGCGCTTCTCGTGGGGTACGACCTTCCTGCCCACCGGCAGCCCCGGGGGTAGGGTGGGTAACATGTCAGAGTCTGTGGCAGAGGAACACAAGTGGGCTCTTCGGGACAGTGAGAGACATCTCAAGGTCCCACCTGCCCTGCCCAGCCAAGAGTAATGGTTTAAATCCTTCAGTTACATTAGGGACGCACCAAGAAAAGGCTGAGTGCATTAGCAGAGCAAAATTCAGCTGATAAATCCTGAACCATATCACAGCTTTTGATATGAGGCATCAAATGTAAGTTGTCTGCAAAGAACAAAAAAGAGTGTTGGTCTTTTTCTCCTACATTGTTTACTCCTGTATAACACCCTACAAATGACCACATTATACCTCTCAGCCCTCTAGTACACCCTGTCTCCTCTTCAAAGCATCCTTCTCTCATTTTTGAGCCAAAGGTCTGCATTTGTCACCTTTCCTGCTCTTGCACTCTTTCTTCCCCTCATCCTGCTGTGTCTGGGCTCCCATCTCTGCCGAGGGGCTGTAGGCTCAGCATTGACCACATCTGCTGCCCTCACCCCAGAGTTTGGCTCAGTGGGTTCCTGGCTCTGTGGGATGTGGACACCTGACCCTGTGATTCATAGAGGGAGGCTGGCTGCCAGCACTGGAGGAGCCTGTGGGTGTTTTTGGAGGTACACATATGTTCATCTTGCCTGCTGTCAGCTCCATTGGCTCAATTATTTGGTGCATCCTGATAGTTATGACTATGAAGTGGACTTAACAAAAAAACTAGGGGAAAATCCTGCAAAATAATACTTTGAGAAAATAATCAGGACAGGTTGATGAAAAGGAAGGTGTAGCTGGGACTCTGGGCATGTGTGAAGCCTGATGGGGCTTCTGCAAGAAGATGCATTACCTGCAAGCAAAGTTTGAGCATAGCCAAGGCACAAGAGCCTTTCTCTGGTTCCAGGTACATTTGCAGTATCCTGCTTGTTCACCATGATTTGCTTCTTCCTCTGTGTCCCTTCATTCTCTTCTCCCTTTAACTCACCTTCCCCTCGAGAAGAAGATCTAAAGTGGAGGTGAAGAGTAGCCATCATCCTTCTTTCCCTGTTTCCCTGCTCATTGCAAGCTCTTCTGTCCTGGTGAATCCCCAAGGAGGGGACATACTCACTGAAGGCTTCTGCAAATAATGCCTGCCACAGAATACGTCCCTGGTCTATATAATACATAAGCATTGCAAACTGTGTAGTGCTTTTTTGTAGGTTAATGTAGAAGCTTTTAATTACAAAGGAAAACTAACATTTAGGTGGCCTCTGGACTGATTTTTGTGGCCTCCACATCACAACTACAGTGACCATTTGGTGGGTACAAATAAACTGGCATGGAACAAGCAGGCAGATGGATACAGCAGCACTTGTGAAGAGCAGGGGACACAGCTTGGGACCATGAGTGCACACATTAGCTTATCCATCTGTGACACTAATTGGCTGTGGAAGTATATAACTTGTGCTGCTGCTGAACTCTCCTCTGGATTTGTGTGCTTACTGCTCCATGGAGATGGATAGGGAAGCATTCACTCCTCAAGAACGGTTTCAGGTGGTCTGCAGGCAGTTTTGTATATGAGGTTTGGTTGTCAAGGCTGTCTCAGTGGCAGTGTTATGTGAGGCACTGAGAAACGGGTCCTTTGTTGGATTCCAGAGCCCCAGAGCCCCAGAGCATACACTGGCAGGCGCTGACAACTGTTGTTTTATCAGGCAATGGGAAGGATCTGCTTTTTCCCATGGAAGCTCCATGTTTGTTTTTCACATAAGCCTGGGAGCATTAGCTCTGCTGTGTGAGTCATTGGGACGTAAGAGTCATAAAAGCTCAGTCGCCATAAAGGGAGGCTAAAGACAACTCTCTCAAGGCCACCCCTATGCAATCTCACCTGGTCTTCCACACGTCCTGCACATGACCCAGAGAGTACACAGCTGAACCATTTTCCCCTGGAAACAGAAAAACCTCACCATCAGTGCAGCAAAGCCAGGGCAGTGATAGGAGATTTTGCTAAACCAGGTGTGGCTCTTCCTATGGTGGCAATGCAGTCTTTGAACATCCCAAAAAATGTGACTGAGAAATGTCAAACTCAGTATCCCCCTTAAGACTGGTTAGAGGTTTTGCCCCCTCTTCTCCTACTGAGAAGCTGTTTGAGACCATTACCCCTCTCACAGAGAGAGTCATATCCAGCTTATGCTCATGTCTCTTGCATGAGTGCTGTCTATAAATGTGAACAATTCTTCTCCCCTGATGCTTACTGTCCCTCTCTGCCTGACTAAAACCTGAAATGTATTTACAGAGAGGAATCAGATCCCATCTCACCATTCATTTTGCCAAGCTCAGCAAGGCATGCTGTTTTGGCTATTCCTCTGACTATCTGGATGTCACTTCTTTGTACCTGTTTCAGGCTTGCTGAGCAATGATAACCTGAATGATGCCCAGAAATTTCAGCTGAATTTTACCCAGTGTTTTCTATCTATTTGTTTATTGTTCCTGAAAATACACAGCTTGCTACATGTAAGACTCCATTTATCTCTCTAAAGATACATACACATGATTTTTCCTCTTCTGCTGTTCATAGTGGATAAATTCTAATTTACGGCAGAAATATTGCCAATCTCTCAGTACATGTCCCTACATTATATGCTGTTACATTTCTTCCCATGTCTGTTATTAAGGCATGATAATTATATAATTCGCCCTTTAGGATTTCCTCTCTATTGAAAATATCTCCTAGATTTGTTAGCAAATTTCATTACCTTACTTGTAATATTTGCATCAAGCCAATGAAATTACGTTGACTTACTCACTACTCCAGTCCTATAATTTTGCTCTCAACCCTATCAGCAGTTTTCACTCCCAATTCTATTCCTTCATCATTTTATAGTGTTTATATTAATCCTCATCTTCTCAAGTTTAACTAATTATTACCTAGGTGATACCAAATCAAATGCTCTACCAAAGTTCAAGTTGATAAGATTCATTATTTTTCCTTTGTTCTGACATGACATTATCTTATCAAAGAAAGACATTGAGCTGGTCTACATATAATGTGCCTAATCTACACTTTAACCCATTTTCTGCTTCCATTCATGTATTTTGTTACTCATGGCTAACATTTGCTCTAAAAAGCCTGAAGATGTCATTGATGGAGATTATTCAGTATTCAGAAGTGAAGACTAAAGAGCCCTCAAGCTTTGTGGCTCTTACACAATAATTTCCATATCCATGCCCTTTAGCCTCTTCAGTGTGCTGCCTCTGGGGTTAGTTACATTTTTCCCTTATGGAGTCTGAAGCAATATCTTCCTTTAGCTTTTACATATCTGCCCTGCTGCTATTGTGGTCAGTGCGTTCCTTCATTTCCTTTGCAATCATACAGTAAACCCTTTATGTCCTTGTTTTCCTTCCCTGTGGAGATCTGGTTTGCTTTTGATTTTGAGCTGTACCTTTAATTTTGGCTGTTTGAATGATAGTTCTCTCTGCACATCAGTCCCTTCTCCTTCTTTTCACTAGGCTTTCTGCATAGTCCTGAGATGTCCTCTATGCAGGCATTTGGGGTTACTGGTAATATTCAGCCTTTGTCTGATCTCTTTGGAGAGAAATAACATTCATGGACCTCTTCCATCTTGTGACTACTTGAAAGCAAAGCAGAATATGAATTTTTCACTCCCTGGGGTGATGATCAGATAGCGTTGCTCCTTGGCATCTTAAGGAATGCAGGCTTTGGAGTTTAGGGAAAGAGGAGCTGAAAACTGAGGTATGTTTTTATATTTTTCCAAGCCTTATGGGCTGGTGTAATCAGGAGCCACACATTCAGTTTTCTCACCTGTGAATCTATAGGTAAAGTTGGGGGTAGGTCTGGAGTTTAGAAAAAGGGTTCCCAATGTCAGCCATGGTGTGTGAAAGGACCCCATCTGTTGTGAGTGCCCAGAGAAACCTTTCCCTGGTTGAGGTCTGCAGACCATTAAAAACCTACCATTTCAGCTCCACCTAAAATGCAAGTGCAGTGCCTGACCTCCACCTTACCCTATATGGAATGGTGTTGGCATTGGCATTGGAATTATTCAGGTGTCATGGGCCTCTTCATTTTCCTCTGGAAAATGTTTGCACATAAGCTCTCCCTGAATTACATCCTAAACAGAAGATCTGTATGGTTTAAAATGCATATATAAACACTAATTATGCTGAATTACTTTTAATTATAGGTAGTAAATATTAGCCATTTATGCTGAGGTATAAACGTATAATATCTCAAAAAGACTCTTACAGGATATTAGATACAAACAAACAGTGTCAGTTTGCATCTCTAAAATCTGACAGCCCAGGTTGCTTACAGTTTTACAGCTTCCACATGGACTTCTTGCAGTCTATTTTTACTCTCTCATGGGATCTAGAAAACAAATCAACAGCCAAGCTTTGACTCCACTCATTTAGTTGATTTTTCTGCTGCAGGTTCTGATGAGATTATTTAGGAAGAACTTTTTTTCACACTTATGTTAGTTCTCCAATAAGGTACTTAGCAGAAAATGAGACTGGATTTTAGCTGCATGGAAATCTGCATAATTCCAAGCAATTTAAGAAATTAAAGAAAAATGGACCAAGAGGCCAATTGTAAACCATCTGTACTCTTCAGGGCTTTCTGTAATCCAACAGAGAAAGTTTTCAGGACAAGAAATAGGACAATAGCAGAACTGAAAAAATGCATTTGACAGAAGAGAAACAGTATTGGTAACTTAATTTTCTATAAAACAGATATCAAACCCCAATAGACCAACAAAGACTTTCCAGAATACAAATATACCCACTCTGTAGGCAGCACAGGCTGCAACAAAAAGGAAGGATATAATTTGGAAATTAAAAAGTAAATCAGAATCAACTAGAGTGTGCAGGTAGGACATCTGGTGATGAGAACAGCACAGTATCAGTATCCCTCAAACAGAGGGATACTGATAAATGGAATGGAAGTGCAGCAAAGTATTGACTATGTAGGCTTGCCTACAAAAATTACAAAGTGCTTTGGCTTGGTTTCTAAACTGAACTTGTTAACATGATACACCTGGAAATGGCACTTGAGACTGGGATAACAAGCATCTAAACATGATAATGGGGATCTACAGCAGATGGAGAGATACACATGTTGCCATAGAAACTGTGCAGGAAAAGTGTGTAGGAGTAAAGAATGGCACAGAAAAGCATCTGGGAGAAAGGCCTGAAGAGCTGAACTTATTCAGCAGCTCTTAAAGTTAGATGACACATTAATAAAAACAGTTGTTTTTTAGCATATAGAGAATCACAGAGGAAAGGAGTCCTAACAGTGAGCTACAGAACAACTGAAGGCGGCAGTGCCATGCTTGCCATAGTGCAGGGCAGGAACTCTAAAGAAAGGCTGGAGATGGCCATGATGGATGAAAAAGCTGGGAAGCCCTTCTACCAGAACCACAGCACATGCTCCTCTGTGCTTGCTGAGCACACCCAGACTCAGGGGGTGATAAGGGCATATGCATTCCTGGGGCTCCTCTCCTGGAAGCAAGTCCATGGAGGGTGACCCAGCCCAGTTCATTGAGAGCCTGCAAACTCTTTTCCCTGCACAGAACCTCTTGGGTGGTCTCACAGTGCTGCAGGGCTGACTCATCTGTGATGGACTCACACGTGGCTACATTTCTTGAAGAAACCAAGCCCTAAGCAGACAAATTTTTTTATTCCAGAATTCCCCACACAAAGAGCTTGAGTAGAGAAAAATCTGGAGGAAGCTCCCGCTTTACTCTGTTGGGATAAGTGATGCAGCAGAAAGTATCTCCTTGAGCTCAGGGAGAGGAGTCACCCGGGGGTTGTTGGGGCAAGGCAGACAGCAAATCCTCCCGTGGTGCAGAAGTACCAGACAGAGGTGCCAGGGTCCAGCTGCTGCCCTTTGTGCTAGAACAGCCTGCACTCAGCCACAGTGGCCTGTGAGGCAACACCCCCAAGCTCCCTTCCTGCTTACAAGTTGGAGGGAAAAGGGCAGGGAGGCATCCCTGTGTGGCTTGAGCAAGCAGAGGGTAGGCACTTGGAAAAGATCCAGGACACACATCCAGCTGTAACAGCAGCTCCATCACATGGCCACATTAAAGCCATGCATGCTGAGAAGTGATGCACGGGCAAAAAAGGGATTGGAACATGAGGCTCATCAACAGTGTGGCTGTGGTAATGTCTCAAACTCTGATTGTAACATGGTTATGTCCTGCTGCTGCTACTGCTGAGCTGCATCTCTAGGACAAGCTTTAGTCTATGTGGGGAGCTGGAAGTCCTCCAGGACAGTGTAAGTGCTTTGAGGGTTCCAGGTGGTGGGGCTGGGTGGTGGGAAGAACTAGCAGATGTTGGGGTCTAAAAGATAAAAGGAACATGAGTGTGCTGATTGCAGTTTGCCGGTGTGGAGCAGTTGGGGTGGCGTGAGCGTCGCTCTTGTGTGGTGGCTGCAGAGCAGTGTTGCTTCTGACACTTTTGCTGCTCCATGGCTGCATGATGAGGATGACAGCTCCAAGGTGTAGCAAGATGCTCTGCATACAGAAGCATTAAAGAAAAATTACACAGGCAGCAACTCCAAAAAAGCCTCTCTGGGGGCAGATGGAAGGTCCTTCAGTCCTGTTCTTCACTGAGTTCTCAGGGCACAGTCCTTTCCTTAGAGGGTGTCACTCAGAGGGAAAGCTACTGGGATTATACTCCCATTTTCCAGGGTGTGTTTTGCTGCTTTTGCTGCTTTCACTGCCTTTGCTGCTGTCCCAGTTTCCATATCCATGTCAGGATTGTGTGGGATTGAGGTAATGCTGGACTCTGAAGCATGACTCAGTGCAAAGTCACACTGTGTGCTGCTCAAAGTGGAGTCAAACGTGAGTGGGTTGTGGACGCAACCTTTTTAAGCAATGTAATCTGCTGTCATGTGTGAGTGTGCTGCTTTCAGCTGGACCTGAATTACAGCAGGAGATGACACATGGGGACTGATAGAGAAGAGCAAGGAAATTAGGGGGTGACTGACAATGACTGAAAACCGATTTTGACTCGTTATGACTACAGAAGGTGATGAATAACCGTTCAAAGCAGGAACCAGTGCTTCATACATGTTAAATAGCAAAACCAGAGACCCAGGGACTCACTCATGCCTCTGAAGCTCAAAAATTCTATCAAAATACATTCACAGTGTGAAGTACTCTGGTGGGTGAAATAGTTTGTGTTACATTTACCTGACCTTACCAGCCATTAGCAGCCATTTTCACCTACGATCAGGAGAATACAGCCATGTGCTCAATGTGTTGAAGGAGAAAGGCTGTTTATTTTAACCAAATTTCCTAACTTGTTTTTGTGCCATGTAATCTACAGTTTCAGCAGGCAAGTATGGTTTATACTTACTAAGAATAGGAAGTTCTTTCATGTTTATTATCCAGATGAGACCAGAAACATTGTTTCCCAGGCTATTAATACAGTATCAGTTGCCTTGAGAAAGAATTTAACCTCAAGGACAATTGTACGAGTAAAAAGTGCAGATATGAAGCTCCATCAGAGACGTTACTATTCTGTCATCCTCTCATCGCCTGGCAGCTCCCCCAGTTCAGCAATGTTTATGAAAACTTGCACTTCTCATGCAGTAAAGGCCACCTGCACTTGTGGCTTTCCTTTCCCAGGGCTGATGCCATTCCCCTGTATGCCTGTAGAGGATGTAGTTCCCTTAGCAGACAGGAGCAGTAATAGTTTTGTCTTACGTGGCCCAGCTACCCAGATGCAGATCCAGATTTATGACTTAAACTTGGTGTCATCCTAAGATACAAAGCCAGGAAAAAAAAAATCTGAATTAGACTAACAAGAGAGTGATAAACTTTTATCATTATATATATATTTAAAAATTTGCACTTTTATTTTAAGCATGCAGGTGATGAAAATTATGCTGAAATTCAGAGCTTTTACTCTTTGAACCTTGCTCTGAAGGTGCTCTGAAGACACAATACTCATCTGAAGAAATGCTAAGCAGGCTAAATGGCTTTAAACTGAAAGAGAATAGGTTTAGATCAGATATTGGAAAGAAATTCTTTACTGAGAGGGTAGTGAGGCACTGGCACAGGTTGCCCTCAGAAATTGTGGATGCCCCATCCCATACACACACTGAAAGTGTCCAAGGCCAGGTTGGATGGAGTTCTGAGCAACCTGATCTAATGGAAAATGTCCCTGCTCATGGCAGTGAGGTGGAATAAGATATCTTTAAGGTTGCCTCAAACCCAGGCTATTCTATGATTCTATCCATAGCCAGGCTACAAACTTTGGACGAAATAAACAAGAGGTGATTTAGTGTTGATCAGACCCTGGGCAGTTCCTGAAATTAACAGAATGATTAGTTGTGGGAAATTTGCTTGAGCTGTGACAAGATACAACCTACTTCACCCTGTAGTCATATTTGGGCCTGCAAGGATTTGATTTGACAAATGTCAATAAACATTTGTTATCCTATTCACGCGTTCCTCCTCCTGATCTGCAGCTCTTCCTCATCTCCTCCTCCAGACCCAGGAATCCCAGGCAGTGCTGAGGCTTGGGCTGGCTGTGGAGCCCCAGGAGTCACTGTCTGCTGCTCTCCCAAGGGCCAGGGTGGGATCCGGGTCCTTTTGAGCCACTAAATTGTAACGGGAAAGAGACTGAGAGCAGTGAATGGAGAGCAAGTTATAACTCATAACATCCTAAAGAGAAAAGGCAGCTCAAACTGTGTAGGCTCTTAGCAAATGTGGTTTAGCTGTCAGCCTTTCTGTGCTATTCAGCATTTTGTCAATGCCATCTTACGAGAGCCTCTGGTACTGCACATGCAGCACCTTTTTGAAGATACAAAAGCAAATGCATAGGGGAAGCAAATCTGAGTTTACCATGCTCAGGGACCAAATACTGAGGAGCTGCAGAAATATGCACTATGGACTGCTGGTCTTTCTGGGGTTTTGGAAATGTTTTGGGTGGAGGAACATCGTACTGACCATCTGTGATGGTTACAAAGGTCTGGCACAGGTAAAGCTGTGTCTCTGCTGGGACTCATTGTCCTTGAGCAGAAGGGAAATTAAACACACAAGTGGAACTCTTGCCTGAGTTGCTTTTGCTTCAGATTTCCCCAGGAAAATTTCAGAGTTATTGGCATATATTCTGATACCATGTAATTATATATTTTCAATTCAAGTTTCAAGGGATTGGTAGAGCAGGATGCAATGTGTTTGGAGGGCAAGAGGAGTGCAGTTCTGGCCAAAATTTTCATTGGTAGACAATGTCACTCTGCTAACCTGCTCACCTCTAGGTTCTCAGGAAAAAAGCAGGGAAAACCCCACCTTTTTTTTTTTTTTGCCTATTGTGACAAACATTCTCTTGAAAATGTAGAAGTGGTGAATTTTATGTCTGTGCACTGGTAGTATCTCCTGTCCCTCTGAGAGAGATTCTAGGCTGAGATGCAACAGGCAGTCCACACTGGTCTGCTGGAGGAGATTGTGTGTGTCTTGGCAGGGAGGGAGGGATAAGTGGTAATTTAGAACCAGATTAAAATTTATAAATATGTTTTAAAAACACAACGGCTCATGATGTGCCATCATCATTTGCTGGCCAAAGGTAAAGGTATTTTGAATGCCACTGGGATAGTCGAAACATGCTGGTAGGAGGTAGGAAGGCCAGGGCAGCTTTCATGGGGTAAAAAGCTGCTACCAGAGGGGTGCTGTAAGTAAAGAAACTATTTGTCAGAAATATGTTTTCATTTAAATTTTTGCTTCTATGTATGACTCTCACATAGGGAATTTTAAACATCTTTTTGGTTGTTTACAGCATAGTAAGTTTATAGTAAGAGCTGGAGAGTGGAGGAGGGAGTTTGGATGAGATGAAGATTGGTCTCTCTAACCACAGTCATGTCTGGCTCTGCCTTCCTCTTCTTCATGTGCAGATTGATTAAAGTTAGAATGAGGATCCTCTGCCCCTGATTTTAAGAAATAATGCAGCTGCAGTCAGTGAAGCTGTGGTTGGCCAAAAGCCATGCCTGGCCTGAAAGATTTCACAGATCCAGACCAATCTCTCCCAGTTAGATGTGCTAGCGTTCCATGAAAGAAAAATGCAGTAATTGGAGGAAGAACAGAAGGAAAAAATATGTTTCCTCTCAAGGCCATGTTGTGGCATTGCTCAGTGCATGAAGTGCTGGGTTTGACCCTGCTCTGTGTGTCCCAAGCAAGATCCCAGCTGTCACATTTCTTCTTGTGTATGGCACAGCTTGGATCCCTCACTCCCCCCAGCCTGCTCTTATTTTGCAGGGAGAATTCCTGTAGCCCTTGTGTGGGAAGATAACTGGTGGTAAGAAAATAACTGCAAGGAAATCATAGTGGAAAATAGGGTTGCTACTCTCTGGATGAGATGTGGTGAGCATCCCTGAGGAGTACTAAATGAAAGGTTGGAGGGGAATGGAGACACTGCAGCCAGGCTCTGGCAAAACTCTTGCAAAGGAGGGAACTTGGCGGTACTTTCTAGCTGATAATCCACACAGCAGCTGAAAACCAAGATAAAGGAAGATATCCCACTGCTGAATCAGCATCCGTGGCAAAATCACTCTCCTTGGACTGAAACACATCTCAGTCCAAAGGTTTTTGCTGGTTCTATCCTGATACCCACCCAAAGGTGCTCATACCTCACTGAGATGTATGACTAAAGTCACTCAAGTGACACCTGAATGTGAAGGAATTGTGTAAACGTTATATAAGGTAGGAATATAAATAAAATAATATAGAAGTATATAAGCTAAGTAATTGAGAGAAGTTAGGGATGACTCCATTGTAACTTCTGGGATCAGCGGTGGGTGAACCTGCCTTCTCCCCCTCAGGGACGCCTATAGGGTAAGAACCGTACTCTGTGAGCGCTGAATTATTATCTCGACAAAACTTTAGCTTGGGATTAGAGCTTGTTAGTATGTTGCTTTGAATTCCTGTGCTGCTTTGAACACGTTTTTGCGGTCAGATACTATGACCGGCAATTCTCGACCCATGCCACAATTTTATTGTCATTCCGTAACCTGTTAACGCAAGTCCTCCCAGAGCGCAGACAGCCTCATCAATCATTAATGCTTTGAGGAAATATCCCCTTTTCCACGCGACACGCGAGTTTCAAACGGTTCCGATGGTTTGCGAGCGCTGCCCGCACTAAAGATGGCGGCGGCGCTGACCCGGAAGGGGCGGTGGGGCCGGGCCGGTTGAGGGAGCGAGAGGGCGGGATCGCCCATCCCGGCGCGGCCGTGCGGGAGCCCGGCCAGCCCAGCGCGGCCAGCCCGGCCCAGCCGAGTGGGGCGCAGGGGT